>CAIGQZ010000379.1:12850080-12868893 GCA_903798205.1 Danio tinwini
ATCAGTATCTAAAAACCTGTGCTATCTTAAACTTTTTGGGGCCACTGTACAATATTTATAAATCTGTTTGACTTCAAAACCATGTCCTAAGTACACATCATAATAAAGTGTAACTGTGTGGTTAAAAAAAACATGTCTAACTACAAATGCGCAAGAGTGTATCGATGGGATTTGCAGTTTAAGCAACAGCTTTCTGGCTGCAAACAGGCCTCAGGAATGCATGAGCCGCAGTTATAAATGAACAGGGCTCTCTCTCTCTCCTATTTCCACAACAGGTCTCCATCTGTACAGTGGTGCTGAAGTGAACAGCATGAATTCAGCTTGAAATCTGTACTGTTATTGGGCTGACTCGGTAAAAACAGCTAGGATACAAAATCAGTCAGTACGGCGCAGTCGAATCGATTTAAAGCTAGTGCATCTCAGATACATGAAGACTTCTGCTGATACAGAGAATAGCTGTCACGTCAAAGCAGAGCTGAAATCTGGCCCACAGGAAGAATAAAAACCACCAGTCAGCAATCTGACGCACACTTGAAAAAAAAACACTTTGTCCTTATTTCTCCTCCAATTACTGTATACATGCGAGTATGTCAACATGTGAATATACAATATGTATCCTTTTTGTCTAATGCTAGCCTTCAGTGTACAAATTTGACCTTAAATACTGTTTCTATAACAAAAACCAAATCAGTTCGGTGATGAACCGACTGTGGTCCGTAAGATTAACAGCAATAATGTTCAAAACTTTATAAGCTACCTTTTTATGGCTTTGATATATTTGTTTGAATGTTGGGACACTATTTTGACAAAATACTACAAAAGTGACAAAAACAATTGATTAATCACGTTGACAAATGTACATTTACAACACTTTTCTCAGTTGATTGCTTGTGTTTTAAGAAGTGCAATTTTTAAAAAAGCAGACTGTGCTCCGTTGTGTTAAACAATTTGATTTCTCTTCCTACTGTGAAAGAAAACTGCAGGCTTCCAAGAAGATATTCAGGCCGGATTTGAAACTGCATCCTAATTTAACTTTGCTCCACTTGTTCCTGTATTTAAAGAGTATAACATTTATGCCTGCTTTTTGTTCCTGACAGACCAAAATATTCATATCACTCAATTAAAACTGGTTTCATCGGTCACCATGAAAACACTGAAAATGATTGTAATAGTTTTGTATGTTTTTTTTTTTGTTTTCTTGCTGTTGTAATATTTCTAACAAATGAAGCTGATAAATTATCCTAGAGTTTGTTCGTAATATAAAGAATAACTTTTAACATCAGTGTTTTATGAGTATATGTACATAAGATAAAGAAATTAATTAAGAAAGTTGCAATGCAAAGCTGTGATTTTAAAGCACTGTAGCGTGTACAGTGATTTGTTTTTATCAATTTTATGGTACATATAATATGTTCTGCATTTCTGCAGTTGTTGTTTCTTTTCTTTTTGTTCATGAGCATATGCTTTAATAAATATGTTTTTTACAGTATGTCACTGAGGCCCAAGCTATTCTTATGACAGTACAGCAAACTTGCAGTGAAGCAACCTGCATATAGGTCACGCTTTCCTTATCTTTGCACTGTGTATTTTTCCATTTTTTTTGGTTGTAATTAGCCATGAATTCTTGCTTCTGTAATTAGCTTGGCTGCTGTACATGGAGGTCTATCTCAAAAAGAGGTGATGTACGTTAGCACTGATGAACCCTGCTGGGCTAATGAGGGATAAAAATGCACGAGGTAAAGTCTGTCTGCGCAACTGCAACTTCGCACCTCTGAGGGGTTTAATTGGGTCACTGCTTGCCATAGATATGACTGGAGCACAACCAAGACAACAATGTATGCTCCCGAGACACAGGATAAAATAAGAAGCGTCTTAGTTCTTTGTATAAATCTCTCCACGCTTTTTGTGTAGGTTGATGGTGCGAGACACATGGCACGCAATGATAAATCTACACGCCTGTGGAGGAGAGTCTTAGTGATAAAAGGCTTGCTGAGAACATACTACATAGAAAACTGCAAGATGAAATATTAAAGTGCATACTAAACAAAACATCTAGGATTAATAAGTTGAAGTCACTTTTTTCTATTCTGAGACAAGCAACAAACAAGACAAAAATTAAACATTATTCCCACATAAAATCTAATAAATAAAATAATAAATATTTTTATTAGCTATCAACTATTATTAATCTGGTAAAAAAATTATTTGTGAATTTTTTTAAAATGTTAAATCAATAATAAATATGCAAATCACAAATCATGTATTTATAAATTTAAAATGTAAAAAAAAATTACATTGTCTTTCAGCAGACATTTACATTACACTGAACTAAACTGACTTCCACTGTGAAAATTAGACTGAAGCACTTTAAATTTACTTGAACTTCATCCATGTTAAGCTGCTTTGATAAATCTACATTGTAAAATTGCTATAGAAATAAAGATGAGAATAAATAAAAATACACACACCTTTTTAAACATTTACTTTTAAATGGTAGTCAATCAATCAATAATGAAATAAATAAATTAATTAATTAATTAATTAACAAACAAATCGACTGCAAAGGTAACCTTCATTTGGGGAATGACTATCTGTTTGTCCCACCAGTGGATTGGAAGATGGGAGAGTGTGACTAAATCACGTTTTTGCAATTCCACATTTGCATTATTGGCACAAATTTCACTTGTTTCCCCTATTTGGATAATTTTCACTCCATATTTAATGCTAATTGAAAATACAAGGTTGTAAAAAAAAGTGTAACACTTTGTAGGCAAAAAATATATACATATTATTTTTTTAATATGTTATGTATTTTTTACTTTATTTTTATATTTTATTTTACGCAGGTAGCAAAATCTGATGGGTAGTATATTGACTCATCAAAATATCCTACCTACTTTTTGAATGGGAGGTAGGACAATCCGACAAGGTAGGAGAAATAGACAGAACACCGGATCAGGGTGGAGACAAGTAGGAGCGCTCACTCTGATCCCCTGAGCTCTGCAAGGGTTGGGGAAATTCCAAATTGAACCAAGACAAACGCGGAAGATTGGCAAGGAAAATTCGGCAAATGCGTCAACCAGCAGAACTTGGGAATTAAAAATAAATAAACAAATAAATAAATAAATAAATATATGAAATAATTGTGCCAATTTTAAAATGTAAGTTAATACAGATTCAACTGAAATTGTTGAGCCAGTTTAATATAATTTAATAAACTAGGAAAAACTGCCCATTTGATTAAACGTAAATTAGTGCCATAGCATTTTTAAGTTAAAGTAGCTGGATTTTTTTAACAGTGTAAATTAACAATAAGGGTGGCACGGTGGCTCAGTGGTTAGCACTGTTGCCTCACAGCAAGAAGGTCACTGGTTCGAGTCCCAGCTAAACCAGTTGGCATTTCTGTGTGAAGTTTTCATGTTCTCCCTGCGTCCGCGTGGGTTTCCTCCGGGTGCTCCGGTTTTCCCCAAAGTCCAATGACATGCACTATAGGTGAATTGGATGAACTAAATTGTCTGCAGTGTACGAGTGTGTGTGTGTGTGTGTGTGTGTGTGTGTGTGTGTGTGTATAGATGGATGTTTTCCAGTACTGGTTGGGGCTGGAAGGGCATCTGCTGCGTAAAACATGTCGGAATAGTTGGTGGTTCTTTCCGCTGTGGTGACCTCTGATAAACAAGGGATTAAGCCGAAGGAAATTTAATAAATGAAATAACAATAAAGCCATAAATGTGACTGCATAACAGACTGCACAACAAAAAAACACAGCAAGCTATTTTATAATCGCCATAGAAACTGGTAAAAGCTTTGCCTAAGCACAATATAACCTCCAAAGATAAACTCTTTCTGTGTACACTCAAGACTCCAGCTCCAGCACTAAAACTCTTCCAGTATCTTTTTCATTTTACTAAAAGCTCATTAAAATAAACGGAGCTCTTAACCGTAACCACATACTTAAAATGAAACAAACAAAATCATATTTCTGACTCTGAAGTGACACGCTGCTCTACAGGCTGTCTTCTAACTCCTGTCCCGTAGAAGGGGACGCCCACTGAAGACAGGCCGAATGCCGAGGGGAACCATTAATCTCTTTTACTCAGCCACAATGGGACGAAATACACATCTTGTGACCTTTCTGAGCACCTCACCACAGCACTTTGAAAGACCATAGATAGAAGATTTTATGGTGAGCTGAAAGACTAGCAGCTAAGCACCCTTGAATCGGGGTAGCTTTTATGATAGCTGAGTACTGTTGTGAAAATCCAGTGGAAATCACTACTTGCTGATCAAAAAAGTCATATTTACGTGCTGAAAATTGGTACAGTAGTTGCAGCATCAGCTTTATGCACACACACTTAAAGGTATGCTTTCAGGCTTACTTAATTTATTGAAATTCAATACAACATCAAATTTAAGCCAGTTACTTTTGAAGTCTGCCCAGCCCTATCGTAATGTAAGAATTACTGGCTTTTCACAGCTTTATCATGGTAGCGAATGGTGGCGAGTTATTTTAAGGTTCAAAAAGTGCAAACATCCGTCATAAAAGTATCATATATGATTGCAGTTAATAAATGCCTTCAAGAAGTGATGGGTATTTGTAAAAGAATAAGTCGATAGGATGAGGTCAGCTAAAATGGGCCATGTTTTGGTCACAATATCTCTAAATAGAAAAATTAAAGGTCTGTCATGGTATTTGGTTGTGTCAGTGCCTTTGACAAAGGTAACTTGCACATCTTTGATGGCACCATTAATGCTGAAAAGCACATATAGATTTTGGAGCACAATATGCTGCCTTCTTTTATAGGGACGCATATGCATATTTCAACAAGACAATGCAAAACCACATTCTGCACACATTACAAAGTCCTGGTTACGGTGGAAGAGGATATAGGTATTTGACTAGCCTGCCTGCAGTCCTGACCTGTCTCCAATAGAGAATGTGTGGTGCATTTTAAAGTGCAAAGTGCAGCAACAAAGACCCCATATTGTTGCACACCTTAAGACTTGTTTGCAGGATGAATGGGAAAAAAATGACACCTGAAACACTTCATCGCTAGGTTGTCATCAGTCCCTAAACATTTTTTAAATATTTAGAAAATAAATGGCAACTTACAAAGTGAATTACAAGGTGGTAAATGCTTTACTGTCAATTGTTTTAAAATGTGTTGCAAGAACCAAAAGTGGAACACGTTTATTAAAAAATAAATAAATAAAATCATGAGGAACACATTAAATAATGTGCTGTTGTATTGTCTGCATTGAAAAGTCAAAGTAACTTTAGAAATCACTTCTTACTTTTTTGTCTTTGCATTTTCCATAATGTCCCAACTTTTTCTGATTTGGGGTTGTACAATATTATTTTGCCTATTTTACCTGATAATTAGCTTTAGCAGACTTCACCCCTTTTTAAAATTTTACAAACTATCATCACTGGTTTCCGACAGCTCTATACATATTAGAACTATATATTTCTTTAAAACATCTTATTTTAGAGAAAATTGTAAGAGAATTTCTCTCCAGCCTCTGATAAGAAATTACAGAAGATGGAGGAGGCTGCAATGATTCTTAAATTTAAATTAACTCATTTCTATTTTACATTATTTCACTTTTTTTTACAAAGATATTACAGAATGCTGTACTTTTTATTGCATGGTTTCTACAATCCTCTTAGGTTGGTATTTGCAATGTTTCCATCCAAAAATGTGAATTACCTTTAAACAAAACAGGAATATCACATAAAAAAATGTGTGAATAAAGCAGCGTTTCCATCCGATGAGTCAAAGAGAACAAAATCGTCACTTCCTGATTAACTGACACCAAATATCAACAGTAAAAACAGAATTTTTCGGACACGCAAGGAACGTGTAGTGGTGTTTGAAGGTATCAGACGTGGAGCACAGACGCTCTTGATAATTCTGAAGGTAGTTAATAACATAATAACACTAATAAGGTGTTCTAGAATGACCAAAACAACATTTCAGATGTTTTACAATGTGCTCAGGCTGCTGGTTTTTCCATTCACACACATTATTATCATTACATGATCTCATACAATAAAATCATATGACTTTTTAAATGCACATAGTGGAATTTGTTTGGTAAAAGTGTTTCCATCGTAGTTTATGTGCATCTTTTCTCACTGAATAAAAAGTTTATCCTAATCAGTTATGTGCATACATTTTTATGTGCATTTTCAAAATGTATGCGCATCTTGGTGTTTTCGTCATCTGATTTTTTATGCGCATGAACAAAATGTGCATAAAAATAAGTGGGTGGAAACGTAGCTATTGCTTTTGGAAAGTTCAGCTTACAATTAAATATACAACCAAATCATACAAGTGTGAATAAAAGTAAATATAATCGCTATAATTGACTACTGTAGATACATTATCATTTCAGTAGATAGAGGGAAATCTATTAAAATAAATTTTAATCTCAAATTCAACTCATCTCCCAATTAGCCTACTTTACCAAACATCTTCCTGGTTTTTCTATAGTTTTAGCAACAGCGGCTAGCACCTGAAGGTTAAATCTAACAACAATTCCGTGAGGTTATAAAAAGCTCTAGTGACCCAGTTTCCATCTGCACTCTCCCTTTTATCTCGACAAGCCATGAAAAACAGGCAGAAACACGGAAGATGTCAGAGCTGCATGCGCAGAGAGAAGCGTTCGTTTGGCACCAGTGGGAAATAAGTGACCCTTGGACAGATGGAAGCGCAGCATGTCTGGCAGAGACAGTTTCAGCCTGGCCTAATGGGTCATGCAGTCACCACCATGAACCCTGGCCTTAGACAAAATATGGCTAGTTGGGTTTTTGTTTCGGCAGAGAAATAAAAATGTCATATTTACAATAAATTTACTGGCTATAATAAACTACACTGAGAGAATAGCACTGCAAGATCAATAACGATAAAAAGAAACACAACACAAATTGCTTGCAAACCATGCAACACAGCAGCAAGTACACTTTTTAGAGAACAGTAAAAAGTAACTAAACCTAAAATCTGACACACCTCTCCCTTTTTTAAATTTCCTGATGTTAAAATAGGATCCAAATCCCAGGGATTGAGGCCCACTGCAAAGAGACGTAGGTGTGCGATTTTCCCCACCCTCCGAATCGATTGATAGGTGCCATGTTTCTATAATACCATGTATACACATGTCCACAGAACATTTTTTGCAAAGAAACTGGGATTAAAACATATGTAAATCTCTCTATGATCAGCTGCACCTCAATAATTAATTTAAAACATTTTTAAAACAGAGCATGTTTGAAATAATGACAGTAAAATCGCTATGTAATTCTTAACCGATATAATCACCATGGCCGTATGGTGTCAGTAAAAGCGCATGTGCACGTGTGTGTGTACACTGCAAACGAAATTGGTGTGTGACTCATCATTTCAGAAAGGCTTGAATAGACTTTATCTCAAATACATCAAATAAACTTACTTAGTATTGATATTATAATGACCTTATTTCAGCTTAATCAGAGTCTGTCTCTATCACTGACGCATATTTATCTGATGTAACGCATGAGAAGAAGCAGATACGCATGTGGGAGCGATGGGCAGGGAGAAGCAGCTCATTTGGATTTAAAGCCACAGGCTACAAAAACAGCTGCACTATACTCAGACACCAAAATGGGCATATTCTACATTGTATAATAAATAATCTGATGGGTATTTTGAACTGAAACTTTACGGACACATTCTGGAGACACCAAAGTCTTACCTTACATCTTGTAAAAGAAGTAAAATAGGTGTCCTTTAATAATTTTTAATGTCAATATTACTGGCCCCCCTTTTTAATTGGCTACAGAGCAAACCTCTGTTGTCCAATGATTTGCCTAACTAACCTTACTTGCCTATACAAGTTAAACCTTTTCATTTATTAAAACTTAGGCTAGTATGCATTGTCTTGGCGGCAAAGACAAAATAATTTATTCCAAACAAGTTAATAAAACAATTATGTTTAAAAATGTTGAAATTAAATTGTTCTCTGATATCTATATTACATGAAAAAAACTCCAAAAATGGTTTTATATGCTCATTTATTACTCTATAAAATACTGCAGAATCAGAAATAGAATCAGAAGCTCCATATTGACCCTATTTGGAATGGTCGTGAATATTATTGAACTCTGCTCTGTTGCAACTCTCAGTGCTTTCTCTCTCTCTTCCAAACACACACACACACACACACACACACAAGCTGAGTGATAAGACACAATGATTTAACGTGCAATAAACCAAATACTCGGCAGTCGGATGGGCAATAAGACGATTTAATCATATATCAATGATGTCTAATGAGCATACCATTGTCAATTATGACTATGAATTATCAGGCGATAATCTACATTATTGAAAAAAAATATGATAAGGTTATGAAGTAAATGTAGGGTCTCTGATATTTAATTGTATTTTAAATTGCATAGTAATAACACTACACTTACTTTTAGATCTTTGACAAATGCATATGGTAAAGCCTGTCGGCTGTATGTCTCTATATTTTAATGAAGCACACTACTTCAGAAATGCACTGTTACCTAAATGTAGGGCTGGACGATAATTTGATAACAATAATTATCTTAACATATAATTTTCTGATAAAACGATAATAACAGTTCAATAAGTGCTCCATAATGTTTATGCATACATAACGCTGTGCAGGCATTTTGCAGCCTGCATTTCTGGATGCTGCATGTAGTACAAGTTTACAGCCATACAGTAGTTGCACTTGGAGGAGTAAGAAAAAAATAAGTTTAAACAAATAAGGTCATAGACACTGGTGACAAGACATGTCACTAAACTTCAGTAGTCTGGAGCTACTTACTTTTTTGCAATCCAACACAAATCGAGGAAATGTGACAGAGCAAACTGCAGAGGACTCGTGCCATCAAAAACAGGCAACACCACAAACCCGTTTCATAACAATGAAAAAAAACAATGCCACCCTTATGAAGATGCTAAGAAATTATAGACCCAAACAAATGTTGGTAAAGGTGGCCCACCTACAAGCATCAGCGCAACTACCCAGCAGAGTCGCATGTCATCATTTTCGAAAGCTGTGCCTGACGAGGAAAAAAAACAAAGACACTATAACAGACCACACAATCTCAATAAACACTTGATGAGACTGTTAAGAAACTTATTTTTTGTTGGTCAGTTATTTACAACATAAACAAGAAGAACGAATAACATCTGAGGTGAAGCGCTTTAAAACAAGTCCGCTATTGTAGACTCTATGCTTTAGCGCCAAAACAATCCATTAAACTGTGTTCACGGTTTATGTTCAATTAGTTTAATCAAGCGGTGTTAATGAGCCAGGACAGTCTTTATAGACTATTTGCAGCACTGAAAGTATTACCTCGGAAGGATGAGAGAATCAGAAACTCGTTGTGTGAATGGAGAGGCTCCGTGCATGTTAACCGTGATGTGCCATTTTTAAAATGAGAATCTGCATAGGCCTATTGGTGTCAGGAAAAATTGGTTAAAACAACCATGGATATAACCGAAATCTGCGCATAATGGGGTTTTATGCTTCCCGCAATATGCAACGTCAAGAGAGTGACTCACAAGGCAAGGTAAACTTCATACACTTGATTATGTAATGCGTCTCACAGCGCAAAGCATAACTTAACCTTTAAATGTCCATGCTTAATCAGTCATCAATAAGGTTGATGGATTAAAGTTATTTATTTGTTGGTTATTGACAATCAATCGATCATCAAGTAATTGTTAGCATCCCTAAATAAAATATATTAAAGGATATTTCACCCTAAATTCACTATACTCACCAGTAAAGGTTCATCCAAAACTGAAAATTCTGTCACCATTAACTCACCATTATCTTGTTCCAAACCTGTTTTACTATTTTTTTCTGATGTTGAACAATAATATACAATAACTTGTATGTCTTTGGTTGTTGAAAACTTGAACATTAAATGCTGAAAGATGATTCATATCCTTCTTTTATTTATTATTATTTTATTTATATTGTCAGACAGCTAAAACATTTTACAAAATGTGTTAAATCAGCTACACAAAGGGATTGGCATGCTGAAAAGCCTTTAAAATTGATAGATATAAAGATTTGACATTTATCGTGATAATTATTGAGATCGACTTTTTATTGAGTTTGAATGCCATTTTCATGACATTTATTGCCATACTACTTAAAGCAGCAGCAGATAGTTTACCTCAGATCTTAAAGATAAAATAAACTGTTTGAAATTAAACTCTTAATAGTGACTAAAAACTAAACACATATGAGTGATTCCGCATGTACATTTAATAATGTTAAAGAGTTTTAATATGTATTAATTAGATTATAAAAATGTACTGTTTCGTGAGTGAGTGCATATTCTGTGCTTCTGAATGGCTGTATTTAAATTTCTGTCGTGTTTCGTCAAGTGCAAATAGCCAAATTGCTTATCACTGCAAATCTCGTCACGTAGCGTGTGGTTAGGACACGCGATTACAATGTAACCTGGCTGCTCACCTAATGTTTACGTTCCTAATATTTATATAATTTTCTAATTAATAACCTCATATGGGACTCTGAATCTGCCTCTCATTTTGGAGGCTGCTACTGTCCACCAGAGGTCATATTTCAGTCACGGGTTTATGCTTTGAGACGCTGTTTTCCAGCAAGGCAACCTGGGGTGCTGAAATATAATTGGCTAAACTTGCACTGGGCAGGTTAATTGACCAAAACAAAGACAGCATTCCAGCACAGAAAACACATGTTCAAAGCAGAATATCTGACTTCAGCATTGTTTTTTTAGTTAAACAAGTATGTTCACTTGGCATGTTTCTTAAACATCTGCAAACATATTATGGTATTGTTATGCTTTAGAAGAGTCAAAAACTTACATACAACACCTTTAAATAAAACAATATTACTGATATTATCTTCATTAGTAACATAAAAGAGTTATTGAGTGCTCTCATGATATGAAGGCAGCCATAGAGGTGGGTAAGGAAACAATTAGGGAAAAAATGGCATTGTGGTTGTCATGGCAACCAGCTGAAAGACCTGCTGCTTTTATAACATATGTCTGACTTGATTCGGGTGTGCGCATAGCAACAGTAGGATCATCCTTATTTTAATACAATTTTTAAATACAAAATATGATCTAAATGCAAAAGCATCCTTTCAGCCATGCTAAATCAAAGAATAAATAAATGATGCTGTATTTCAGAACCCGTCTATACCCAAATGCAAATGAGAGAGAAGATTTTAAGGTGAAACAAGCTCCCTGAAATTCTTGATTCTGCAGAGGAGGATCAGTGGCACATTTTCAAATCGACTGCTTTGGTTGAGTCATGTCAACGCATTAGTATGCAAACAAGTTTCTGGTGCAGTCATTTATCCTAAACAAACCCTTCAAAGAGGATTATCAAGTAGAAATTGACTACTGCATCTTGACAAGAAGAAAATGTGTGTCTTGGTGGACATTAGTGCTTTTCCTATCATATCTATCTAGGGGAAGGTACCTATCGATGTGTGCCGAACCTCATTCCGGACGCCGCGCAGCTCCATAGTCCTTGGCAAGTCTGCGTTGCTATGGTAACTCCCCCAACCCCCCGCCCCAAATGCTGCAGGCCGCATGGAGCAACGTTGAAGAGGCAGCGAATGAGTGAGAGAGATCATCACTGTGGAGAAAGACAAGAATTGCTGCAGTGAAAAGGGGGAGGGGAGCACAAACGAGATTGGTTTATAAAAAAAAAGAAAGAAAAATCATTACCCCCTCACCCGCATCTCCAACCCCCCATCTGAACCTTATCGTTTGCATCAGTTTAGGGTGCACAGGGCCCAAGCCTTGCTTTACAGTCTGGGCACGTTGCTTCCAAACTTCAGACTGCATTCAATTATTTATCTGCCTCAGCAGACACCCAGCAATGTTCAAGAATATCATAACGCCTATACCATAAAATATTATTGATGAATTTATCCACCTTATTTTGCAACAGGGAGCTAAGCTTTTTTTCTTCTGAATGTGACTTCCGAGTCATTAGCCGCCACAAGAAGAACAACAAATGGTTGTAAATTGCGCTACAAGCCAGTGTGTTTATAATTACGGCCAAACAATAATTTCACATTAATCAACCATTTCTATGGACTGCTACAAAGGTGCATTAATGCCATGGAATCTTGTAAATATGAAAACTTGTTAAAAGCATTTGAGCAATGTCAGCATTATGGATGCGACATTTGCAGTTAAAACTCAAAACATAAATTTGCATAGAAAATATACCTTAACATTAAATTGAAATTTTTGTTTATATTTTCCAGTATAACTGACCACAGAGTTATGAGACCAGAAAAATATCAATCTGTAAACATTTTGTATATTTTAGGTAAGGAAAATAAACATGCATTATGGATGTGACAAAAAAAGTCTGCAGGTTTACAGTATACAACATACTTTGTAGAAATTCTGTGAATTAAACTGCACAACCCAAAAGAAACAATAATGATCAAAAGGATAAGAGTTGGCTCACTGTAAGACAAAAATAATTGATTTTATTTAATTTAATATTTCACATTTATGAGGAAAAAGTGTCGTTATGGATGTGACAGATGTGAAATTGTCACTTGTGTGACTTTGGTAAATCAAATAGATTAATTTGAAAACATTAACAAATGAATTTTTGAGTATTTCTAAAGTACTGTAAAATACTTGCTTACCCAAAAACCCCAAAAACGGTTTCTGTATTTTGGTGAAAACTTAATTATTTTCATGGCAAGGTTGACATTTGCATGGAATTGCTTATTTACATCCTCGTAGAATTTTGTAATTATAACATAAGACTGGCCACATTCTGAGCTATGACTCGTACTGGTTAACACGAAAGCCACTGCAGAATAATTGAGCTGCTATATTGCAGTTACATATACAGCATTTCAAAATATCAAGATGACAACATGTGATGTTCTACCTGGAATTATGCATTATGGAAATACTACAAATGCCTAAATGGATCTGCAGAGTTCAGCTGGTACAGCGGTCATGTTCACAGAAAATATGCAATTTACAAGATATATTTACAAGCTGTACAAGGATGTGAATGCTTTTTATTAGTCAGAATTTTTTTTATTGTAGTATTTAACAGATGCTTTTATCCAAAGAAACTCACAGCCGTGAACACACAACCAAAGCTGTAGGCTTTCTGGGGAGCATTGTAGGTTTGGTGCCTTGCTCAAGAGACTCACCTCAGTGACATGGTATTGAGGGTATAGGAGAGTTCTAGTTATTCCCTTCCCTCAGCTACAATCCTTGCTGGTGCAGGGACTCGAACCTGCGACCTTTCGATCAAAAGCCTATAGACTGATTTCATGCGGCCGCCATTTTAAAAGCGAAATCGAGGCTGAGGTGGAACTGGGAAGAACCCCGGAAGTATCGCCTGAAGTCACACAGGAATGTTGTGTACCTGGCTATATATTTTATTAGCGAGGAGAAAGTGACACTATTTTATAATTTTACTGCCTTCCGAGTGACCTGAAGGTCCGTTCTGAATTGATAGTGAAAATAAAAAGGGATATCAGACCTCACTTTTAGCTAAGTTAAGGGAAATGGCACTAGTTAGCTAAGGTTTTCTTTCCCAAACACACTGTTTAGATGCCATTTATCAAACTCGTTAATGAACTGATTCTTTCACTACATTAGACTTGTCATGACAATAACAATCGGTACTGAAATAATAGAAAAAAATGTCCATTTCCCACTAACATTTAAGCACTGTTCGGCACGTTCTTAAACAGAGCTGATCTGCCATAGTATTCACCAGTGCTCAACAGAAATAACTGTGATTGGCAGTGAAGGTCATGAGTTCACCAATGTTTACTAAGTGCAAACACCGACAAGCAATCTGCTGATAAATCGGCAGATCTTCGTGAATACTATGCCAAATCAGCGTAGTTTAAAAGCTCAACGGCGCATAAATGTTAGCGGGAAATGGACGTTTTTAAAATTTCAGTACAGAGACAACACTGTTACAGACAACACAAAGGTGTGCTACAGAAGACTGCATTGTTTTATCACTCACCAGGTTACATAGGCTGAAGCAGAAAAGCGTCCCCACAGTGTTTACCCATGAACTGAAACCGACACTGTAAAAAAAATCCGTAATTTTACGGTTTATTTTCGGCAGCTGGTGTGCCAGAAAGAAAACGTAAAATAACGGCTGTTAAATTACAGAAATTTACTGTAAAATAACAGAGGTTTACAGAAATTTACCAGTAATTTAAATTTAAGGAAATTTCTGTAATGTAATGTCCGTTATTTTACAGTAAATTTCTGTAATTTAACAGCCGTTATTTTACTTTTTTTCCAGCAACTCAGCTGCCGGAAATAAACTGTAAAAATACGATTTTTTTTTTACAGTGTAGGATACTTACTCTTAAGAGCCTATTACTCCTAAAGAGATTATGATTTTGTTTGATGCCTAATATGCTTTTAATTGTTTAATATCTGCATTTTAAAATCGCAGCAACAGCTGAAGGTTTGTAGTCCACAGCATGTTGTTGCAATGTTTACAGTGCTGATCCTTCCCACCATAGCCTTGGTTTTGTTTTTTAACATGGTGGCGATGTGGAATTAAACCTCTCTAACCACACAATAACACACAATTCCAAGTTTGTGGACAGTTTATAGTAGAACATCACAGGTTGTCTTAGCAAAATGACATGAACGCAGCAAAAGTTCAACTTGTAGTATGACAGAACACAGTCCCACCTTCTAAATAAAAGATTCATTCACTATTAAGTGAAGGCATTGTTGTTAGAATCTCATAGTTAATGTAATCTCGATAAGGGTGAACACACCTCTAACACTCTAACATGTGCCGTTGATCTAGTGTGAAAAGGGTCCTCATTCAGAGATGGGAGCTGTACTTGCATGACTGAAACATTAAATATATATTAATGTGTAAAGATGGTTGCTGAGAGGGGAAAAAATAGTTTATAAGGACTTGAAATACAGCATAAGCCATATGGCATATTGCAACCATACACATTGCATAAGAACGAGCTATATTTACAGCCCCTTACCAAAATTAACATTGTTATAATATAGCAAAAGTAGTGTAGTAACCATGTGTCTGGTAAAGTGATTAGCACATATATCAGATTGAGATTCCAATGGTTATAATATCTACATTTATTTGTCAAATGTGGTCAATTAATTGTCACGGGATAGACTTTTGCTGATAATACTACTTATGACCGATTTACAACATGCCAAAGACGGCTATATAGACAACATATATGTATATATACAACTTGACCGTTATGGCGGGCGTGTGAACTGTCGCACTCATTTTGAGCAAAGTAAATAGAAAAGTTTGGACTTTACTCAGTTATGTTCAAAATACGGTGGATAATGTAATAAAAGGAAAACAAACAGCAGGGTCGTGATACCTGATAAAATCACAGGTGGTGTCTTTCTGTGACTCAAACTCAGAAAATAAATGCTAATGTGTGGGTGCTGTAAGCAGGTGCACATTTAAAGACGACCCACGTGGACGTGCAGCGGAAATGCAATGTGTGCCTGTTCTCTACACTTGAGAAAGATAAGCAACATTTTTAATACCTGATAAACATATAAAAAAGCAGCGCCATTATGAAATTCCTCATGTGATCCAGTGGATTCTATCATGGTGTGCTTCACCTGCATGTGCGCAATGGGAGGAGCGAAGAAAGCGAATCTGCAGGCGGCAAACGCGCCGCTGCTCATTAGAAAACATGACCATACCTCAGTGCAGAAGCAGCGGCCGGCAGAGGGAGATCTACCGCCGTCCACCGGTCAACCAGCAGAACTGCACAAACGCGGCAAAATTTTTTTCTCAAATTTAAAATCGACATAAAAAACAAAAAGAAAAATGATAGATTTTTTGACACCTCTTAAATAGATGGTTCTAACTTTAAGCCAAATATCAAATTCCTCTGACTAAAAAGTAAAAATAATATTATATTAAACTGGTTTAGCTTGACTATATTGTTGCCTTATAAACACTATAACAATAGATAATTTACCTCACCTTTTGAGGCTCCGAAGTGCTCCCCCTCCCATATTTGATAGCTCGATGGTAGTTTTACATGTATCTTTTCTTTCTTCTATTTTAGGGTCTTAAAATGTATATTATCCTGCTGTGTTATCCTTGGTTAACAAAGAGTCAGGTCACTGCCTTTGACTTAAGTGACTGTTAATTGTTGAGAGAGAAATGAATACAAAGGAGCTTAAAAATAGACTAACTATAACAGGCATTACACAGTGAAATTTATAAATAAGGTATAGAAAAATTACATCTTGATGAATTGAAAGTAAAATTTAAAGTGACAAAAAATTCCTGATATTCCATGACTTTTAATTTCCTGACTTTCAATGTCTGGAATAAAACCTTTTTCGTCATCAGAAGAAATTAATTCAGTTTTGGAACATTATTATGATAAATAAATGATGACAATTAATATCTGTATTACACTTTAATGGCAATACAACATGAACAAAAATGATTTTAAGCAAAAGAACATTTGAGATAATAGTATTGTAATTTTGTTGAATAAATAATAAATGTGTTGTTCATCGTTTTTGTTTGTATTTGTAAATGCAATAAATTTATTATATTAAAGTCTTACCATACAATTCAAGTCAGAATTATTAAACCCCCTTTGACTTTTTTTTCTTTTTAAAATATTTCCCAAATGATGTTTAACAGAGCAAGGACATTTTCACAGTATGTCTGATATTTTTTCTTCTGAAGAAAATCTTATTAGTTTTATTTAGGCTAGAATAAAAGTAGTTTTAAATTTTATTAAAGAAACATTTAAGGTCAATATTATTAGTGCCTTTAAGCTATATATTTTTTGATAGTCTACAGAACAAAACATCATTCTACAATAACTTGCCTAATTACCCTAACCTGCCTAGTTAACCTAATAAACCTAGTTGAGCTTTTAAATGTCACTTTAAGCTGTATAGAAGTGTCTTGAAAAAATATCTAGTAAAATATTATTTACTGTCATCATGGCAAAGATGAAAAAAATAAGTTATTAGAAAGAGTTATTAAAACTGTTATGTTTAGAAATATGTTGAAAAAATCTTCTCTACATTAAACAGAAAATGGGAGGAAAAAAACAGGGGGGCTAATAATTCAGGGGGTTTAATAATTCTGACTTTAACTGTGCGTGTGTATGTATATATAATTTAAATTGTTGCCTTTTTATTAAGTTTAACAAAATTAAATATTTTTTTTTATTGCCAACTACCTGAAATATAATGTAGGTTTTTATAAATGTTTTAAAAATGTTATTTGTTGTTTGTTCAAAGTACAAACAACACAATTATTGAGTTTTTTTGGAGGAAAACTTAATTGTTTTGTTCAATCTAATTAAATATGTAAAAACTAATAAGTTAACTTAATTCCTTCATGTTCTCCTAACTCAAATCGATTGTGTGAAACTTAGCATTTTTTAGATTGTATGCATTTTTGCTTTTTTTATTTCTTTTATTAAACTAAATACAAACATTTTCTTGGCAAATAGATGAAATAATTGTATATATATTTTATTAGGTTTTTCAGTTAAAGTAAAACTTGTTATTTTTATGGTTAACTATAATAACCCTGATTACATAGAGAATTTGAACCATTTTACAAAAACACAATCAGTAAGAAATCACTGATTCTCAGCACTTTTTTTGACAGGTAAATTAATTTATATTTGTGAACATGACAAAAAAAAGTGATTAAAACATTAAGTTCTTTTAGCAGTCTACTCATTTCGACTACTTTTCTTTTTCTTCTTCTTCGTTTTCCCCGGGGTTACTTCAGTGTTATCATAAGAAGGATCCAGCTGCTCAGTTTTTAATAATAAACTTGCATCAACCATATGTGGACTCTCTCTTTCCTTCTCTTTCTTCACCTTTTTCTTTTTCCTCCTCTCCTCCGTCAGCTCTTCCTCCATAAGTTCAGATATCTCTAACTGATCACATTCAATTTGTGTTTCTTCTTGCTTGATAAAAACATCTTCACTGTCCCTCTCCTCCTGCCTCTTGTCTTTCTTTTTCTTCTTCTTCTTCTTTGGCTCCTCTCCATCACCCAGATCCTGTCTTGTTTTTTGGGGTGGAGTTGGAGAAGCAAAAGTGGCTTCTTTTTGTATGCAAGCTCCAGCTGAACTACCGAATGGATGGAAACGCTGTTTGAGGCCGTCTGGGATGCGTGGAGCTGGAGCGGCTGGAACAGGGATCAGGCCCTGGGTTTCACCACAGTTTCCATAGCTCTCAGAGATCTTCAGGACACCGCTGAAGCCGGAGGAGCAGAGAGAAAGCTTCTGATTTTCACCTTTGGAAATGAGAAGATGGAGGTCTGATGGCGTTGTTCCGCCACTGACAACACTGTAGATCTGAGGACTGTTACCGTTAGACTGGACTATATCCAGTCCTGATAAAGGAAGTTTGAGGTCATCAAAGCTGTGGAGGATATAACACTGTAATTCGAAGTAAAATAACATCTTAAAACATTTAAAGTTCATATATATATATATATATATATATATATATATATATATATATATATAGGAAAAATACATATCTTCTAGTTCTATGTAGCCTATGAAACATTTTAAAGCATAAAATTATAAATATGATATAATTTTGTTATAATAAATATTAATATATTTATTTATTTATTATATTATTATTCTATATTTATTTATTATATTATAAATATAGTTTAGTTATAATTCATATTATTTAATATAATACATTGCTCCTAAATAACCATATTCTTCTTATTAATATCAATGTAT
>CAIGQZ010000379.1:12873893-12885256 GCA_903798205.1 Danio tinwini
TTGGGTTTTACTGTGCTCAAATTGCTTCTTTTACCCAGATAGATTAAGTTCACAGTCATCATTAGGATTAGTTTTTGAACTTAAATGGTTTGTTGCAATCAGTTTCCTCAAATGGTTTAAGTTACCTTAACTTTTTGGGTTTTACAGTGTGATAATATTAATAATTATTTTTATTATTATTAAGCAGAATCAACATAAAATATCATTCATACAAACGATTTAAAATTATAAAATATAAAAAATATTATATATACATAAAAAATAATATATTTGTTTTTTCTTCTTCTTAGAAACCTCTATATTATAATCAAACTATTAGTCTATTTGGTTATAAGGCATGGGCTTGGTATTCTCTTACACTTCTGCGTTTATTTTTCCAAGTTCATCTCAGGTTCAATCCTGTGGGAAAGCTAGTGGTGCAGTTGAGCACAGCAGATGCATTTTGTAATCTGAGATTTTCCTCATGAAGACTCGAAGCTCCTCCAGCGAGATCCAGTCAACAAGATCCTCACAACAACATCACATACAGCAGGTCACCGAGCAGGTCGTAGGGTCCATATACGAGGCCAAGACTGGATCCGTAAAATGAGTTGGTGTTGTAATGTGAGTTTTGGCTGGACACACCAGATCATGTTTTTCTGGTTTTATTTTAGAGCACATAAAAAAGTTAATAAAGGAATGCTGAGCAAAAAAAATGCACATAAACAAATTAGGAGTCTTCTCATTTTTGACATTGGATGGACAGATTTTATATATAAATTAAATTATACATCCCCTATACATATAGCACATTTTTATGTACACACACACACACCCACACACACACACACACACGGACTTATGTGTGTATATACAGTTGAAGTCAGAATTATTAGCCCCCCTTTTAATTTTATTTTCTTTTCTTTTTATTTTCTAATTTAAATGTTTAACAGAGCAAGGACATTTTGACAGTATGTCTGATAATATTTTTTCTTCTAGAGAAAGTCTCATTTGTTTTATTTCGGCTAACAAAAGCAGTTTTAAAAAAACATTTTAATGTCAAAATTAATAGCCCCTTTAAGCTAGATTTTCTTTTATTATACAATAACTTGCCTAATTACCCTAACCTGCCTAGTTAACATAATTAACCTAGTTAAGCCTTTAAATGTCTCTTTAAGCTGTATAGAAGTGTCTTGAAAAATATCTAATAAAATATTGTTTACTGTCATCATGGCAAAGATAAAATAAACCAGTTATTAGAAATTAGTTATTAAAACTATTATGTTTAGAAATGCGTTGGAAAAAAATTATTTCCGTTTGGGAATTGGGAAAAAAATAAACAGGGGGGCTAATAATTCTGACTTCAACTGTAAGTAAAATGTACAAATTTGGGTAAGATATGAAGAAACTCGACCACTAGGTTCATTTTTAAAATGAGTTTATATTAACATTTAACCCAGCAGGGGCAATACGGTGGCTCAGTGGTTAGCACTGTCACCTCACAGCAAGAAGTTTACTGGTTCGAGTCCCAGCTGGGTCATTTGGCATTACTGTGTAGAGTTTGCATGTTCTCCACGTGTTCGCGTGGGTTTCCTCCGGGAGCTCCGGTTTTCCCCACAGTCTAAAGACATGCGCTGTAGGTGAATTGAATAAACTAAATTGGCCATAGTGTGTGTGTGAATGAAAGTGCATGGATGTTTCCCACTACTGGGTTGCAGCTGGAAGGGCATCCGCTGTGTAAAGCATATGCTGGATAAGTTGGCGGTTCATTTCGGTGTGGTGACCCCTGATGAATAAAGGGAGTAAGCCAAAGGAAAATTAATGAATGAACCTAACAGTTAGGGATGCACCTATTTAACTCAACATTAAAACACTTCAACATTTTTAGACTGTACATTTTCTTGATTCATTGATGAATAAAACAATCTAAATATTAAATTTCCCAGCGGCCACCTTGATGTCAAAACAACATCAATAAACATGACAAAAATGCAAATCAATTTGATGTCAATTGACTAACTTGATGTTAAAACGACATCAAATTGACCTCTTACAATGGTGTCAAAAATCACATCAACAATCTATTATAGGTCTGCCCTGTAATCTATTTTTGAAATCAAGGTACGTGTATTGTAGAACTACAAAATTCATTGCAAATTTGGAATTGAAGCTTTCAATTGAATAACATTTATATTATGATACTTTTAGTGTCATTATCTTGGTGGTCAAAGGACATTAATGTGTGGATGTCAAGGTTTTGACATCAAATAGATTAACTTTTTTTTTTAAAGATTTATTTATCAGATTTTTGTGACAGTTAAACAAAAGTAAATGAGAAAATAACACTACAAATAGAAAAAAAATATATATATAACATTACAAAATTTATCAAAAAATATAAATAAACCACACTATAACCCTCAATTTTGTGCAACACAGTATATGATGTGCATAAACAATATATGATGTGCATTCATTTTACAAATTAAGCATATAAACAGGTCAGTACCGAAAGTTGAGCTTGGCCTTATGGTGTATTAAGTAAAATAAAAAAATAGTAATAAAAGAAAAAGAAAATATCAAATTAAAAGAAAGAAAAAAGGGAAAATATATTAGGCTGGGGGTGGCTCGTTCTTCCATCTTATGGCTTTATGTCGAGAAAGAGCACTAGTACTCAATCGGAAGGTACAGACTAAAAGTGCAAGATGGGCAACCACTCATTCTGCAATAACTGCTTCAAGTTTCAGAGATTTAACATGGTCAAAAAATGTCAACCAAATGTTACGATTTGCATTTTTGTCAAGTTTTTGACATCAATGTCAATTTGATATCATTTAGACATCAAGTTGCCTGCTGGGTTATCTATTACAAACTGCTGTAATTTCAAAATAATTAATATGTCTTTGTTTAATAAACATATTAATTTTCTATTATATATATATATATTTGTCTGAAGGATCGCTGACTGATGGCTGGATTAATTCATCTTTGAAGCACAGGAATAAGTAAAAAAATATTTTTTTGTAACAATAGTCGCCATTTTTACTAGATTATTTGCAAGAAATACATAGCCTTTCAAAAACATTTGCAAAAGCAAAACATTTAAATTGAGAGATTTCCCTTTCACAAGTAACACAAATAACTCATGTTAAGATGGATAACACTGTGATGCTTTCCAGACATGAATCTAGACACATTTAAGACAGCGAATCCAGAGAGAACTAGATCTTTCTGACATTATCTAAACTGTAAAGTCCAGCCAAATGTTGAGGTGCTGGGTCTGTGGTTACTTCCCATCAGGACAAGCACATCTTATGCTTTTCACTCATCTTTGGTGCTGCTCTTACAAAGGGTTATTCACTTCGTGGATGGGAACATGGGAAATTCAACCACATCCCGCTCTGTATCTTCAGTCCCTCTGGACCCACAGCAGCCCAGTCAACTGGGAGCGTGTCATTCACTGACCCTCTGTCTCGTCTGAGACCCCCTGCAGATGCCATGACATCAGCGGGACAACAGGCCGACCCTGCGGCACTTCTCCTGCACCCCCCGTCCTTAAACCACCCTGATACCCTCACAGTATGAAGTGCTTGACCTGGTGGTGAGGGCAGAAATCTATCAGTGAGAGCATGGTTAATTTTGAAAACATATTTTATGCTCAAGGCTGCAATAATTTTATTATATCGTATAAGAAATCAAAGAAGTTCAAAATATTTATTCATTCATCTATTTTCCTTTGGCTTAGTCCCTTTATTTATCAGAGGTCACCACAGCAGAATGAACTGGCAACTTATCCAGCAAATGTGGATGCTCTTCCAGTCGCAACCCAGCACTGGGAAACACCCATACACTCACATATGGCCAATTTAGTTTATTCAATTCACCACATAGCTAGCGCATGTATTTGGACTTGTAGGAGAAACTGGTGCACCCGGAGGAAACCCACGCCAACATGGGGAGAACATGCAAAGTCCACACAGAAATGCCAACTGTCCCAGCTGGGGTTGAAACCAGCGACCGTCTTGCTGTGAGGCGACAGTGCTAACCAGTGTTATTGCAATCTCTGGTCCAATCTCTTAGTTTAATGCTGTAGAGACATCTTGTTTATTGTATGTTTGAAACCATAATGCAGAAACTACAAAAGAACAGCATTTTTAAAGTAGTGACCAGAAAGCTTGTGGACAAACTTTGACATTTACTTGAGGACACTTAACAGTGTTCTGAAACATTAATTATATATAAATTTTAGCGGACACTTTTAGTATGTTTTAGCATTTTGTTTCCATGTAGCATGTAGCTAATGTTTTGTACGTTAACTATTATCATATTGCTAGCATAAATTATCAAATATTTAATATTTTTCAACTTCATGGGTACAGTAGCATGTAGTTAGCATAAACTATCATGTTGCTATTTCTTTAGCACATTTCTGGCATGACTAGCAGTCAGGACGAATTTCCATGTTGTGAATTTGTTTCAAGGGAAGAAATTTTACAAATCGCAGAACGTATCATAAAATGTATAAAAATACCCCCCTCCCCCCAAAAAAATCACCACGTATATTAGAGTATTTCCAAAATATTGCCTTGTTGTTAAATAATTATCCTAATAAAAGTTTCAGCAAAAGGGACTAAGCCGAAAAGGTACAACTGAGGTATGTAGAAGAGCATCTCTGAATGCACAACATGTCCAACCTTGAGGAGGATGGGCTACAGCAGCAGAAGACCACACCGGGTACCACTCCTGTCAGCTAAGAACAGAAAACAGGCTACTATACGCACAGGCTTACCAAAATAGGACAATAGAAGATTGAAAACATCACCTGGTCTAATAAGTCTCGATTTATGCTGTGACATTCGGATGGTAGGGTCAGAATTCAGAACAACATGAAAACATGGATCCATTCTGCCTTCAGTTCAGACTGGTGGTGGTGGTGTAATGGTGTGGGGGATATTTTCTTGACACACTTTGGGCACATTAGTACCAATTGAGCATCATGTCAACATCACAGCCTACCTGAGTATTGTTGCTGACCATGTCCATCCCTTTATGACCACAGTGTATCCATCTTCTGATGCTACTTCCAGCAGGATAACGCGCCATGTCATAAAGTGCGAATCATCTCAGACTGGTTACTTGAACATGGCAATGAGTTCACTGTACTCAAATGGTTTCACAGTTGCCCGATCTCCATCTAATAGAGCACCCTTGGGATGTGGTGGAATGGGAGATTCGCATCATGCATGTGCAGCCAACAAATCTGCAGCAACTGCTTGATGCTATCATGTCAATATGGACCAAAATCTCTGAGGAATATTTCCAGTACCTTATTGAATCTATGCCACGAAGGATTAAGGCAGTTCTGAAGGCAAACCTGTCCAACCCTGTTCTAGTAAGGTGTACCTAATAAAGTGGCCAGTGAGTGTATATAGGCTAGACACACAATAGAGCTGAAGGTGAACCCAAGGTCACATCGGTGAACCATGATGTAAAGTCCCAAAATATCACATTACTATTGTTTAAAGTGCAGTGAAACACACTTTGATTATAGTTCTCCTTCTCTCAAGCATGAATACGAAAAGAAAAACATATCTTTGTATGTACTGACGCCTTACCATCAACAACCAGACCTCATGCATTTAAATGCCACAATATGTTGATTCGACATTCAATGCTCTAGTCTACAATGTCTGAAAAATCCATCACCACTTCAGCATTTCTCCTGAAACTTGAATGACACTCAATTATATGTTTCAGTGCTGGAAATGTGTGTGTTTAGTCCTCTTTGATGTAGTGTTTCCTGTGAGGAGGTCAGAGAGTGGGGTAAGAATCTCTTGAGGATCTCTTTGTCTTCCAATTCTGATTTTAACAGAAGCAAAAAAAAAAAGTCACACTGTGACTTTCAATGCACAGATTACGCAAGTACATAAAATAAGTGGGCTGTAGATGTTTGTTATTTCTTACAGCCCTCTTTGGTGCATGACAGCAGTGCTTCTTCAGTGGTGATTCACAAAGTCTGCATTTCATTATGCTCTAATTCAATGTCTATTGTCGTGGAAATATAATAGATTACAGATGGGTTGTTTTATACGCAAAATTAATGTCCCAATGGAACTTGACTATTCCAAGACAAACACTCAATACAGTTTAAGTAATCTACTTCACCCACAGCGCAGTAAGTGTGGTGAAAATCTGAAATAGTGTCAACAGAAACATCCACTAAAGATCTCAAAGATATTGTCTTAATATTTAATTATAAAGAAGATGAAAATGAAGATCTAAAAACATCATCTATATACACTCTCAGAAATAAAGGTACACAATCTGTCACTGTGGTGGTTTTGTACTTTGCAAAAATTACATATTTGTACCTGAAAGGTCCATATTAATACCTCAAGGGTACATATTAGTGCCTAAAAAGAACAAACGTGTTCCTCTTAAAATTTTTAGGTACCAATATGGACCCTTCAAGTACAAATGTGTAAAAAAAAAGATACCACCAGTGACAGTTCGCGTACCTTTATTTCTGAAAGTGTAGTGACGAGTCTATTAGGTGGAAACATTTGTACTTACTTACTTGTACTTAAGTACTAAGTGGAAAAAATTGCAATGTTTTTTTCCTTGCCCAGGGCAGGTGTAATAATTACCTTATTAAATATGTCTGTGTTGTATTTTATGTCCAATACTTAAAAGGACTATTTGCTGAATAGCCAAGAGCCACATGTTTTAATTTTGCTTTGACTATCAAAGTGCAAGTAGCCATCAAAGACCACGGTTTCAGCTAAAAACATCTTTATTGTTATACTTAAAAAGAAAAGTCACCTACATTTTGGATGTCCTGAGGGCGAGTAAATAGGCGAATTACCAATTTGTAAACATTCAGGATGTGCATGCATCAAGGTTGCAGAAAAAAACGGGACTGCTAGCATTTACATCGAGGGAATGACATCTGATGCGGTACAGAGTTTGTTGTATTAGAGATAAGTTATATTGATTACATATTACATATATTATTTACATAATGATTTCAATATATTATAACAGCTTGTCACCAAGTGATAAGCTCAGTTGTTCGGCAAAATTAACGTTAAAGTGAGCGGTGTTCGTCACATAGGTTCATTTGCAATAGGCCAAGCATCCAGCCCGAAATATACAACTATCTCATTGAATCTCCAAGTGATTTTACAAAAGAGAAGTTAAAGGCCTGCAAGTTTTTGGATGCCTACAATTTTGTTCTGTGTAGTCATGTGCAAGAAATAATGTTCCATGGTTATTTAAAACTATGTAGTGCTAAAAACAGAGGTTCTACCTAGCCAAAGACAAGGAAAGAAGACAGAACTGTACAAGGCCTGGGTAATCATCAAAAAGCAAAACAACTGCATTTTGTCAGCGAACTGTACCGGTACAGCAGGATGTCAACTTACATTTTTACATTTCATTCTAAGCATTCAGTGTCCGCAGTTTAATTAACCATATTTAACAGTTTTTTTCTGAAATAATTGCTGCAATCAAAAAACGAGTAATGTGTATAATTCAACAACTTACCTGATATAACATGAGAACTGCAGAGTTGAGCATTTTTAATTAGGTCCTTACTCAATTCAGCTCTTCTGATGGCTATTAGCCAAAGACATCTGCGGTTGGCATTAAAGCAGTGTGGTGTAGGGTAAAAGTTAAGTTTTTTATTTTTGGACTTTTTAATTTTGGCATCCTACTGCAGAAAGATAACATGTTTTCTATTGCAACCGGTCTTTTTTTGCAACCGATATGCACAGTTAAACCTGTGTGACGTCATGTATGACGTAGGGTGGTAATTCCCTTATTAAAAGCTAATTTTTAATTTGGGTACAATTTTCCATTGTTTTAAGTGGAGACTAATCTAAACGTCACTGATTGGCCAATGCATTTATAAGATCAATGATTGACTTGTTATAATAATTGACAATGTATAAACCAGTGGTAGACAGTAATTTTTTTCTTTTACAATACTTAAGTATGTATTTTAAGTATCTGCTTATCAGAGTATATTTATTTTAGGAAACTTTTACTTATACTGCCATAACAAAATATTGTACAAATGAAGAGTTCAGATGCAAAAACCTCTAAATGCCATCTG
The DNA here is from genome assembly GCA_903798205.1 of Danio tinwini. Taxonomy (NCBI): domain Eukaryota; kingdom Metazoa; phylum Chordata; class Actinopteri; order Cypriniformes; family Danionidae; genus Danio; species Danio tinwini. The sequence continues at coordinate 12,881,989 of CAIGQZ010000379.1, forward strand.
AAAATTTCTCCTAAAATCTGCATTTTTATCAGGCTCTTATGTGTAGGTTCAGTAATTTCACTTTTATGCCAAAAAAAAAAGTCTTTTTATGGTCTTTAAAGTGAAATAAATCAACAAACAAAGGAGGTTGAGAAAAATGTTCATTTTTGACTGAAATTTCAGATGGCACTTAGAGGTTTTTGCAACTGAACTCTTCAAATATTCTACTACTTTTTCTAAAGTTAGAGGAATAAAATGCTATTTTAATGTAAGTAATTTGAGATAGTGGCGTTTAAACCTTGAACAAGCTTAATTTTATCAGTTACCTTGATAAATCAGTGAACAATTAATACGTGAATTGGACTGGCAATTGTTCACAAGTCTAACATCACTGATTCAAATAATCTATTCAGAGTGATTCTCCAGTAAACAACTCACTGATTCAAATAATTAGTTGAAAGTGAGTCTTCAGTAAACAACTTACTGATTTAAATGATCCGTTCACAGTGATCTAAATTGGGCTGAACATGTGAATGTGGTTTCACATGTTCTCACTTGAATGATCATGAATCATAGTGTGGTTCTAGCGTGTGACAAGTTCAGATAATTCTTACAAAGTTTCTTGCAAAATAAACATTTATCAGTCAGCACTTTTACTTTTAGGCTATTACTTAATGAAAAAGTCAAGTAATTTTGAAAAGGTATTCTAATACTAGATCAGGGGTGCCCAATCTTTTTCTTTTAAAGGGACAAAAACCAACGTCGATTAAGCACTGTGAGCCAAAGATAAATATACAAAACCATTCATTCATTCATTCATTCATTTTCTTTTCAGCTTAGTCCCTTTAATAATCTGGGGTCACCACAGCGGAATGAACCGCCATTTAATCCAGCATATGTTTTACACAGCGGATGCCCTTCCAGCTGCAACACATCACAGGACAACACTCATACACTCTCATTAACACACATACACTACAGACAATTTAGCTTACCAATTCAACTATACCACATGTCTTTGGACTTGTGGGGGAAACCGGAGCACTAATGTAAATTTAGTAACTTGTTTTTAGTAAATTTGTTTGTTCAAATTCAGCCCAAATAAATTGTTTACAACCACTTAACTTAAAAAGTTTTAGTAAATTCAAGGAATCATCTTTGAATCATTTTTTTCAGTGCACTAGTCAAGCTGCTCCTGCCCTTGCCTTGATTTACTCGCTAGTGTCTCATCCTCTATCTGTCAAGTGACAGTATTTACATTTTAAAATTCTGATTCATTTACAACATTTAAATGAAACATTTATTTTTAGTTGACTTTTTTGTAGCTCCTCAAGTAAACAAAGAGAAAAAGGTTACGTTGAATTCGAAATGACGATATTTGTCAAAGGCATTCATTGCAACCAACTCTCTATCATTCTCCCTCTCTTTTCAAATGGCATAGTGGGCCAAACCAAAGGTTACCATGGGCCAACTTTGGCACTACTTTGGGCATCTCTCTAGAGTAATACTTTATTAGAGTATCTATCTATACTTTTACTCAAGTGCTTGATTTGTGTATTTGCCCACCACTGGTAAAAACAGGCAATATCAGAATGTAATGACACTTTTCAGCCATTCATTTAACATTTCACTTTAAGCATGACAAGCATATTTAGTTTTTTATTTATTTCTTTCCATTTATTTAGATTTATTTGTTGGGTATTTTTACTCAGCCTAATGTGTTTTTCTTCTTCTGTTGAACACAAAAGAAGATATTTTGAGGAATGATGGTAATTGGTAGCCACTGACACCCATGGTAAGAAAAACTAATCTTTAAAATACTCTTGTGTTCAACAGAAGAAGAAAAAATAAGTTTTGAACAAGTGATAATTTTCATTTATGGGTAATCTTTTTTATTTCTGACGATGCTTTACTTGTACCTGGATCAAACACTGCACAAACAAGTCCAATAAAATATGAATAAAACAACAACAATAGTGCTTAGTAGCAGTGTTTCATACATTCATTCATTTTCTTTTTGGCTTAGTCCCTTTATTTATCAGGGGTCACCACAGCAGAATGAACCGCTAACTATTCTGGCATATGTTTTACACAGCGGTACTGGGAAACATCCATACACACTCATTCACACACTACGGCCAATTTAGTTTATTCAATTCCCCTATAGCACGTCTTTGGACTATGGGAAAAACTGGAGCACCCGGAGGAAACTCATGCCAACACAGGGAGAACATGCAAACTCCACACAGGAACGCCACATGACCCATCCGGGTAGTAGTGTTTCACTTTAATAAATATTTTTCTTATATGCAGGGTTAAAATATGGCAAAGAGCAGGAATATGCATACGTTTGAACAGTCTGACACTTTCAGATAAGAACCCATTGGCATTACTTCTTTCCAGGTCAATGGACAGCCACACACACACACACACACACACACACACACACACACACACACAGCGGCGCAGAGCTGAAGTGCCAAGGCATTGTGTTTCAGTCAGGAGGAACGTGACACAGTGAACATTGACCTTGGACAGATGTGCAGTTTTCTGCAGGACATTGTTAAATGAAGGGGTATGAAGACATGACTTCAGTCAGATGTGGAAAGGTAACAGTAAATGTTGGCAATGCATGCCTAAAAATAAACTCATAAAACAAACTCATAAAAGCCCTTTTCAACCTTTTCCCCGTGTTATTCTGTTTTATTAGCGATGCCTAACTACGCACTTCAAGTAATAGTTCACCCTAAAATGGAAATTCCATCATCAATTATTCACCCTCCATTTGTTTCAGGCCTGTTCAAAAGAAGACATTTTGAAGAATGTAAAAAATGGGACATTCATAATATTTTATTAATTTATTAGTTTTACATATCAACAGTTATAGATTCCTCTGAATATCTTCTTTTGTGTTCAACAGAAAAGGTAACTCGTAAAGGTTTAGAGTCATTTGAGTGTGTGCACTTTTGATTTTTAGGTGAGCTATCCCTTTAAGGCCCATTCACAGCAGGACAGTAACTATAAAGATAACCATTAAGATATAGGTCCTTTTTTTTAATATTTAGTAAAAATATGCAGTAATAATTTAGTAAAATATTATACGTATTAAAGAACACATTACATTGTCAGCAGTGTAAGTCTGTTCACGTAAAACTGATATGCAGATATAAATATATATATAGTATATATACAGTATATACTATACAGTACTATATATATACAGTATATACTATATATATACTACATATATATATATATATATATATATATATATTTTTTTTTTTTTTAC
>CAIGQZ010000379.1:12890256-12903489 GCA_903798205.1 Danio tinwini
GTTTACTTCAGAGATGGCCAAACTAAGAAACTTCTCATTTGTATTTTTAAGTAATCCTTTGTTTGTTTGTTTGTATTACTGTTGAGCAAACTGAAATTAAATGTTTCAATTAAATATTGTAAATGAATCAGATTTTTTTTAAATGTACACAATCTCACTTAACAATAGAGGACAAAGCAGAAAGACATCAGCATGCAAATCAAGGCAAAGGCAGGTTCAGCATAACTACTGTATTCGGCATTGAACTTCATTGTTTTATTAATAAATTTGTCAAAATAATATACATTTTTCAAAAATTACAATGCATTAGTAAATATGGTTGAAGTATTTTTTTCTAAATATTATGAAATTAATTAGGAAATCATCCATGGCAACTTCAATGTAATACAGTTAGCTATATTTACTTTCAGCCCACAGCTTTCAATCAAGCTTGGATTTTGGCCCTTCATAAGAAGGTTTACTTGATCACATTTTTTATATAAAATTGATTTACTTAAGTTTGAGGGAATGGGTTTACTTATTGTTTTTTAAAGTTTTGCAGTGTATGATTCAAGCTGATTAATTCAGGTTTTCTAGAAAGACTCGATGGCTTTATACTGTATATTGGACAGATTTAATTTAGGTTAAACAGAAGCTCAAACATACCTGCTTATCAAAAAGCACAATTTGTTGATTCTGGCAATCAAGTAAAGCAATCATGTCTAATAGTAGTGATTATTAAACCACACTGAACTGAGCTAAACTGAACTGAACTTAAACACTGAAAACTGAACTGACACTGTTTCAATTTACTACAGTATAATCTGTTGTGAAGCTGCTTTGACAATCAGAACAGGGTACATGCAGGACTCCTAAAGGTAATTTCAATACCTTTTTAAGACTTTTTAAAGACCTTCTTAGAATATTTGAAGACCCCATCACCACTTTAAGTTCTAATCAGTATCAAACCTTTCACTTAATAAACTGTTGTTAATAAACAGCTGTGCTTAAATAAATAAATAGAGTACAACCATGCAACAAAACACAGATAAGCTCAGAAGAAACAAAGATTGAAAGAATAAATTACGTGTTGTTTCCAGCGAAAGGCTTCAACCACTGTTTAAACGCGTCTTTCTCCATCCAGGACTAAGCAAACATACATTTTCCCATTTTGCCGTCTGTTTCGCTGGTTTCGCAACTTGTGGAGAGTGCCACATAGCTAAACCTTCCCGCGTTTGTCGCAAAATATGTGACAACACCCGGACGAAGGAGCTTGGCTGGACGCTCCCTGGCCCGAATCAATCGCATGGATCGAGCACGCCGTTGTTAATATATTAGGAGGAAAATAAATATATTTATGCTTTTTTGGAGTCAAACACTTTTGACAACGCTTGAACAAATTAAGGACTTTTTAATACATTTTGAGGGCCTTAATTTTCTCATAATTTATCAATTTTTAATACTTTTTAAGACCCCGCGGACACCCTGTAGAATTTTTCAATCACCGGTTGATTTTTTTTTGCCTGCATTTTCATTGGAGGGAATAGAATCTCACAGATTTGAGGTTGTGTTACTAATATCGATAAAAGTCATGCGTTTGAAATCACATGAGGGTTAATTTGGGATGAACTATCTATTTAAAGTACCAGACACAAAACTGAACTTCATGCTTATAATAAAAAGCAGTTTCATGGACTGGTGCGAATGCTTATACAGTTATCTGAACAAACCTTCACTGCATTATTAGCAAGAGCGAACATCTTTACAAATAAAGTGCCATCTGAAATTTTCTTCTAAAATGAGCATTTTTCTCAGGCTCAGATGTGCATGTTCAGTAATTTCACTTGTATGGAAAAGAATATGTTATTTTCATGGCCTTTAATGTGAAATAACTGAACATAAACACAGGAGGCTGAGAAAAAACAAGCAAATTTTAGAAGAACATTTCAGATGGCACTTATTTTTCCATCTGAACTCTTCAAATGATCTTTTTCACACTGAAAGAGACGAAAACAGATCACTAGTACAGAAAGATGAACTTTCCGGTCTATAACAAACTGGAATTAACAGACTAAGCATACATAAACATTTAGGAGATATAGCAGTGTGTTTACAGAATATGTAAGGGTTTCCCCTTGAGCATTTTACTGGCAGCTTTGAGTTCTGCTCTAATAATCTGAGACGCGTTACAGGCAGCTTGATTCTTCTTTACAGTGGCCAGTAAGTGCTGTTATCGCTGATGAAACATCTACACGTGAACAGCTGTGTTGACATGAATGTGATTTTCTCAAGTTTTCCCCTGGATCGCATGACCATGTGTAAATGCTATTACCATCTACTTTAGGCTATAAAGCTTAATTCCGTTGACCTTCAGAACACATAATGTAATATAACTTTCACATCTTTTATTTATGTACAGTACCACCCTTACTTCCGTTTAGAACATCTGTTGCCAGAGAAATAATTCAACTTGAATTGCCTAAAGAAAAAAGCTGAGCACTACACAACAGTACGACTGACATGTATTTTATTTTGGCATAACAGAGAATCCATTACATTGCACTTTCCACTGCTGACATTCAGGGCTCAGAGTTTGGTAGTCTGAAACAGGGCACCTGAAGAGAAGGAAAAAAAAATGTAAACAACAGCAAAGCCCATTGTTTTGGGAACAGTTTCCATTTTGGTTATCTTTGGGCCACCGGACAGAAAGTATGTCAAAGAGATGGCCGACTCTGCCCAGGGTCTTCCTAAGACTTTATACAGCACATTAAGATGCACATTGAGACGTACAGTAAAACAACTCAGTCGATGTTTGTGTTGACTGTGACAGGAAAGGGGGAAATAAATAATTGGACTTATAACGAACAGTAATGTCATAATGGGGACAGTAGAAAATAATTTCCTACAAATACAATAAGAACAGACACAAACGGCAGGCATGTACATAGAAAACATTCAAAAAGGACAAGAGACTTTGACATAAACGCTTCGCTTTCATCAATTAATCCCCATCATAGTGTTTCTGGTTGAAAGTCGAAGCACACATACAGTAGCTGTTGGATCTTCAAAAAGTGTACCTTTATATACAGCAGCCCCCAAAAGTACTTATACTTCAATCAGAAATAAAATGTAATCATTTTCCATTTTTTCCAGTTCTTTTTCTCCATAAAATTGTTCTTATATGTTGTATGATTTTATAACGATAGCCAAAGGGGTCCAAAATAAAACTTTTATTGTATGGAGAAAAAAAACAACATGAATTTTAAGACAAAAATCTTGAGATTTCAAGTCAGATTTAGAAAAAACATGTGGCTGAATAAATGAAACATTTTCCTATTTTTAGGTGACTATAAAGTCACACTTAAACGTATGTTATTGCAGTAAATAAAAAAAAATCGAATCAAGGAGTGTTATTTTAGAGAAAGATCATAGAAGCTCAGTTTCCAAAAAAAAAAAAAGGTAAAAGTTTACATTTGTACAACTTTTAAGGCCTGGGTATACTTCTCAGCACAGACTGCTTGCTGATATCCAGATATTCGTGATGATGAAAATGGTATCAAAAGGACAGTGTGTGGACTGTCGCAGAATGAGGCCAGGTGAAGTATATTTTTAGCTTTGTACACTCAACTAATCCTGAAATTGAAGCAAGTGAAGACAAAAATTTTTGAACGCCCCCTGGTGTCTGGCTGCAATAAACGACTTAAACCCCACCCCTCCATGTAAATGAATGAGATGTGAGCCAAACTAACTGAAATAAAGCTTTTCCCAATATAGCCAGTTCACAATGATCTATGTTCAAATGTTTTTTTTTTTTTAAGTTTGCTTTTAGACAGCGATTTGATGGAGTATAAATGAGATTGTGTGATTATGATCAGCGTTGTTGAAAGTTTCTTTTGAAAGTAATGCATTACAATATTCAATTACTCCCCCAAAAAGTAACTAGTTGCGTTACTTAGTTACTTTTTATAGTAAGTCATGCATTACATTATTTTTGAGTTACTTTTTATTACCTGACTGAGGCTTGATCTCTTTCAGAACTTACACCTACACCTTCATTTACCTTTCAAGTGTTCACACTTAGCTGATGATTGATTATAAAGCAAGTTTAGAATAGTGCCCCGGGACAGATCTCTGAGCTCATCCTCGAGCCTGAGGTTCCCTTCTGTTTGCAGGGTGACAGGGGAGTTTGAGCTCAGGTAGATCTCAAGAACTCCCTCCCCCTATATTTAGAGCTGATGACAGATTATAAATTGCTATATAGAGATATACTGCCGGTTAAGAGCTTAACTATCGTGCTAATTTAGATTGATTAATTTACTTATGACAAGTGTTTTTGGACTGTGAGAGGAAACCGGAGAACCCAGGGGAAACCTACATGAGCACGAGGAGAACATGTAAACTCTGCACAGAAATGACAACTGGCCTGTTAAGGATTTGAACCAGTGACGTTCTTGCTGTGAGGCAACAGTGCTAACCACTGAGCCAACGTGCCACCTTATAAAGGGAAAGGTGGAGGAGTAGGGGTGGAAAGGGGAATTCTTCAAGGCGAAGATAACTAAAGTAAGAAACTCTGGTTATTTATAGTGAGTTAGAAATCATCTGATTATCGAATCATGCATTAGTTAATGCGGGACCAGCCGTGATCAATCGCATGTGCTCCTCTCGGAATTAGTTTATAAATAAACTTCACTTAAAAAAAACATATCAAATAAAAATATTTTAGGTTAATGTTATCTGAGAACTTCCTAACCCCAGAGCTATACATGGCATATATACAGATTATTGAAAGTTTAAAGCAATGTGTTTGCTACTTTTGATAATAATCCCGTTTTCCTTTTCTTTGACGCATTCAAAATAATAACCACATTCTCTCATTGACTGCATGATCCATTGTGACTACTTTAATTTTAAGATATATAATTAAACAAAAAATGATTTTGCATTACATTTAAAAAAAAGTTACTCAAATATTATAACTTTTTTTTTAAAAGTAATGCATTGCTTTACTCGTTACCTAGAAAAGTAATATTATTACGTAACTCGTGTTACTTGTAATGTGTTACCAACACCAGTTACAATCTACAAGAGTTTGGGCAGGACTTTGATATCACAGTTCCAAATCATGATTAGGCATGGGCCGGTGTAAGATTCTGACGGTATGATAACCTCGGATAAAAATATCAAGATTTCACGATATGACGGTATTGTGATTACTGCTCTAAAATAAGTTTTTTTATATGCCTTGAAAACAGTTATCGTCCCATTCCTACTCATTATCACCACATACATGTCACCAAATGGTATCATCGGTGCAGTATAACAGCAGCCATTACTAAAATGCTGAGATCACATCAAACATGTAGCAGTGCATTATTCTCTCTAGTTTACTCACAGGATGTTTTTCGGCTGATGCAAATATTTTGTTTAAGAGATTTAGGCGAATTCTGCACAACTTCTGATGTATTCTGTGTCATTTGCCTCTATTCACACATTTGCACATTTGTATTTAACTTACTCATGCAAATACTTAGTTCCATATTTGCAGTGAACCCAGCATAACAATTTGAGTGCAGATAACCTCTATGATATGCAGCATACAGTAAATGAGGGGTCACCAAACTTGGTCCTGCACTGTAAAAATTATATGATCAATTAGTCATGACAACATATGCTTTTAGTTCATTGTAACTTGTTAAACTAAATGAATATGTTTTATCTTAATTTTATAAGTAACACAAGCTGTTTTAAGTCAGTTTAACATAATATAAATTCAATAGACTCATAAAGATCATTTGATTCAGCTTAAAATTTTAAGGCAACCTAAATTGTGTACAGAGTGGTGGGCTGGTGTCCGGCAGAGTTTAGCTTCAACCCTAATCAAACACACCTGAACAAGCTAATCAAGGTCTTAAGCTGCGGTCACACTAGAGTTTGAGCATGTAAAATTCTGTCATATGGCACTGCGAAAAGGGGCGGGATTAAACAAGATGATTAGACATTTAAAAAAGTGAGCGATTGGTCCATATTTTAAATTTCTGTCCAGAGAGGTCATGTTTTAATCCTCGATTGGTCTCACGCAGTCAAGTGATGCGATTTCGCAGGTCAGAGTTCACCAAGTTTGAACTTTGCTATGTAGCGAACTACAAAACTTGACGCATAAACTTAAGTTTCTGGTCTGACGCATTTGCGTGTGTATGAATGGAAGTCTATGGGGAGAAAAGTACAGTGCGCAGCTTTACAAGGTATTATTGAAACCTCAAGTCAGGTGTGTTTAGGCAAGTTGGAGCTAAACTCTAAGAAACACAGACCCTTCAGAACCAAGATTGGTGACTCCATCAGTAAATGGTCATATCCAGTGTAGACAGCGTTAGTGAAACATGGTTATAACTACTGTAAACTAAACCTGAGGTTACTCTACAATCATCTAAGCTCAAATTATACTTCAATTGTATGTGTAGACTAGGGTACACATGCAGTATGTCAGCATTAGCATAGTACACTAATAGTCAAATTTGGTGGAGCACACAAATGCACTTCACATTTTTTCAAAGTAATTAGTTTGTCCACAAGGTGGTAACAGTGTCTGGCCTGTTCAAAAAATAACAATTAGATATAACATCAACAACAAACTACAATAGAAATGCGTCAATGAGGGGATTAGGAGACACACACAATTCTTGCTTCAATGCCTTCAATTACATTATTATCAGTCATAACTTCTGGAAAGAAATAGCAAAGGCACTGGACAAGAAAATACTTTCTATAGTACCTATCGTCAAGTGCCTGTGTTCATTCACACTACGCAGTACACATAAAGACATTCAGCGCGTAAGCATTCCGGTCAAAACGGAAGTACACTTTGGACTTTAAAAGTGACCAACAAAATGGCTCACAAAACAAACTTGAATTATTTTTCACAAAAGCTCCAGCAGCATTTGCAGATGACACCTGGTTTAATATTTTGCTAATATCAGTGAAATTTAGAAGAGTTTTAAGTGTGGTGTTTACCCTATATAGAAATCTGGAAATATATGCAAATTGCATACACTACCTGAGTCTTGTTGTCGATCTCAGTTGAAAGAGCAACAAATAATAACTTGATGTCTAGTTGATCATTTGGAAAAGTGGCAGAAGGTAGATTTTTCTGATGAATCATCTATTGAACTGCATCCTAATCATCACAAATACTGCAGAAGACCTATTGGAATGCGCATGGACCCAAGATTCCCAAGACACTGAGTAAAGGAAAAATCATGGTTTGTGGTTACATTTAGTATGGGCGAGAGATCTGCAGAGTGGACGGCAACATCAACAGCCTGAGGTATCAAGACATTTGTGCTGCACATTACATTGCAAACCACAGAAGAGGGCAAATTCTTCAGCAGGATAGCGCTCCTTCTCATACTTCAGCATCCACATCAAAGTTCCTGAAAGCAAAAAAGGTCAAGGTACTCCAGGATTGGCCAGCCCAGTCACCATACTTGAACATTATTGAGCATGTCTAGGGTAAAATGAAGGAGGAGGCATTGAAGATGAATCCATAGAATCTTGATGAACTCTGGAAGTCCTCAAAGAACACTTTCTTTGCCATTCCAGATGACTTTATTAATAAGTTATTTGGGTCATTGCAGATATGGATGGATGCATTCCTCCAAGCACAATGGAGTCATACACAATATTAATTCCTTTTCCACTGCACCATGACTTTATATTCTATACTGTACACTATTTATGTTAAGTGACAAGACTTTTGTCTAAGCAAAGTCAGACCTTACTGTCCTAAATAATACAAAAAATATCAAGGCATGATCATATTATATTTCGGTAAATTAAGCGTAATCTAGAGGCCTTTGCCTTTCATATTAGCCACTTCTGATACCAAATAATCAACTAGAAATCAAGTTATTATTTGTTGTTCCTAAAACTTGGATAGGCGACAAGAGGTCAGGTAGTGTATATGACATAAAATTTCATATTTTACATAAATAATTATGTCATATATGCTACATATATTTAAAACCTTTTTAAAAAATAGCTGCTTTCATATATTTTCCCAACTATTGAAATTACAAATATGTACATATATGTTCAAATACATTATATATACTGTAATCATACATATATTTATATAAAATGATAACTAATATATTTGAACATATATGTACATATTTGTAATTCCAATGATTTAGGAAAAACACACACACACACACACACACACACATATATATATATGTCATATATGCAACATATATTTCAAAACATTGCACAATGGCCACTTATATATATATATATATATATATATATATACACACACACACACACACACACACATGCATACATTATATATATATTGTATTGTTGCATATATGACATATATATATATATATATATATGTAAAATTCAAGTATGAAATTGTATGTCATATATATCATTTGCATATTGTCTTGAATCAGATTACTATATGGGACTTTTCAGGGCTGCTGTATGTTACAATGGCATTTCACTTCACTTTTTAACACTGAGAATGGTCATTTGAAGGCATTCGTCTTTGAGCACTTCAATATCGTTTTTATAGGCATTCGTTTTGACCTCACTGTAGAAATCGGGTTTCTTTACTGCCAGAGGTGTCTCCACTGTGATGGATCCTCCCATGAGAGCTTCTGGGCTTTGGCCCCGTTGGAAGAGTCCCAAAAGGGTAGCAAGAGCTCGACCCACATCATGACGGGCCCCTTCGTTGACAAAACAGTAGAGGATGGGGTCCGCCACACAGTTGAGGCTGGTGAGTGCGAGAGTCACATGATAAGCACCAAACAAGTTCTCCTCACCACCACAGTCGCAGGGGTTGATGAGAAAGAGCACACTGCGCCACAACAAGAGGACATGGTAGGGAGCGAAGCACAGGAGGACGATGAGGATCAAACTGAGGGCCAGCCTCTTAATCTTGGCCTTTTCCTGTCGCTCTGTGGAAACGTTACCACGTACGGCTCTCAAGATGCCTCTGTACGCAGCCAGCATTATGCCCCAAGGAGCTAGGAAGCCGAGGAAAGTGCGGTAAAGGTTCATTCCAGCTACCCAGGGCTCCATGGGATACTTCTCAAAGCAGAAGGTGTGGTTGAATCGGTCCTGGAAAAGTTCGTCATGAAACAGAGGTGCAGAGTTAGCGATGATTTCAGTTAACCACACAATGGCGCTGACCAGCAAAGCTGTTTTGACCCTGCGGACTTTAGCAAATTTTAGGGGATGAGCCACCGCCAAATAACGATCCACAGATATGCAGCAGAGGAAGGCGATACTGACGTAGATGTTGGTGTAGAAGATGAAACCAAAAAGTTTGCAGGACACCTGACCGTGGATCCAGTTATCATGGTGGACAAAATAGTCGATCCAAAGCGGTAAAGTGGTAATATACAAGAGGTCTGCTATCGAGAGGTTCATCAAGTAGATCCCCAACTCATTCTTCTGCTTTACCTGCATGTATGCGGCCCACAGGGCCATGCAATTGGTAGGGAAGCCAAGGACAATGACAATAATATACAGCGTAGGCTGGAAGAACTGGTCTATGTTTGAGTCAACATTGCACATGGTTGAGATGTTGCACATGGTCTCACTTCCTCTGAGACTTGCCATCAGTAATCATCAGCAATGGCTGAGTTTTCTGTGGTCCCAACTCAAGCCATGTTTAAAAAGGAGAAGAAAGTCAAGAGGTTTCTGTTGAACTTTCATGTATCGTACTATGACGAAAACACTGTAGCCCACTAGAGTCGAGCATGGTGGGCCTGATGTGTCACATGTCTCTACTGTATTTCATGGCTAGTGTTTTAACCTCTTTGAGAGCTCAGAGGTCAAAGACATGCCCACAAGAGAACGTGTCATAAACGCTAGTCACTGTGGAGCCGTTTCAGGTAGGGTCAGGGTTATTTTTAAAAGTCAAAATTGGTCAACACCATCTCTGAAGATCACACAATGACTAATCTTCTTTGACTGTCTGTCCAACAACACCCATCTGCAAAAGAGAATAAGAGCCATTACATGAGTTGAATGCTTCGCTATTTATGAAACACTCAGTGCAGTATTTGTGCAATTGTTCACAAATTACTTTTCCAGGGCAGTGATGTGTATTTGTTAGATTGGCTCTGTGATGCATTGATTGTATGTTTTTCTATCCCCACCCCTAACCTTGGTCATCCCCGCATTTGCATCTGTTTATTTGGAGTTTGATTGAATTATCAGTCATTACAATGCCCCATCTTGTTCTCCAAGGTTTATATCTGCTGGAACAGAATCTCTAGCCAGAGGTTTCTCTCTGAACAAGCGTTTGTGCAAGACTTAGCATGTCAGAGATATGTTTTCTTTCCATAGATCAAGCAGATTATATGTAGCTGTACACCAGGAAATATGATATAGAATAAACAGAGCAGTATATTATGGCTGGAAAGTTGACCTATGTTTATTGCACATACAAGCCTCGGTTACTAAACCTTACAGTTTAACACGGCATTCCTTATACACACACTTTCAGAAGTTAAATGAATACGTTTTTTTAATAATGTAGCATTAGTTTAACTTTTAAAATGTATAATTTTACATCTTTCATTTAAAATGCCTTTGATGTTATTCATTTTCAAACAAAGCAATAATAATACCAATTCCTTCCATTTTGGCTTTCTAGTAGGGCTGGGCGATATGGCAAACATGCAATCTCGATAATTATTTTTCATATTGAACGATAACAATATATATTTCAATATAAATGAATGTTTTCAGATTTTAAAAGAGTACCCCAACAATGACTGAAGCCACAAAAATTAGAGGGTCCATTAAATGGCATAACATATTTTCAGATGATAAATTTTCGGTGGCTGAAAATTCTGTACTTTTCTAATATCAACACACTTTTATATTCCCATTGTTACACATTTCTGCTGTGTGATTAGTTCTTAAATCAATATTCAGTAAAAAAAAAAAAGTCCAGAGCTTATTGTTATTGACATAAATCTTATTGTGATTCGATATAATATCGTTTATCGGCCAAGCCCTACTTTCTAGCAAACATTTTTGTTTTGTGTGTTAAAAAGACATCTAATAGACATTTAGGCTAAAACTAGGCTAGGTCTAACAATAGCTCAAAAATAGACTAGCCATTAAATGGACAGGAATAAATGACTACACATGTGATGATTCACTAATCTGTCTATTTAATGACGAACCTATTTTAGCACTATTGTTAGACATCTTTTAGATTTTCACTGACAGTCCAAATTTAGCCTTGTTTTGCCCACACATCAATGTTTGGACATCTATTAGATGTCTTTTAAACACAAAATTGCTTGGTGGGTTCCATCATTTGTCATTCGCACAGCTTCTGTGCACTCGTCAAGGATGACAAGCAGCCTTTTTGTAAATGGTGTTATTATTAAACCATAGTGATGTGCCACAGCTAGAGTGCCTGGAGGGAAACCAAGCTTGCTGTTTGCTTCGGAGTGTTTATATAGAGTCACAGAGAAACTGGCTGGGCAGAAGAAATAAATGACAAAGGTGGTGTGCAAACTAACTGGTTATCTGTGCAACTTCTGGTATCCATACGGTATGTAGATCAAAATCCCAGCAGAGACTGCACTATATTATTTCATTGATACAATCCAAATAATTAATGTGAGCACTCCACAAAATGCTTCTCATGCTATTTAAGGTCTTTACTTTTAAAGTAAATGTGACTAATAGTAATTTTATAACTTCAAAACAAGTCAATGTCATTTAAACTGCAGGCTGAAAGGAAATAGCAGAACAATGTGGAGAAATGACTCAGTGTGATTCAGGCTCTGGGGATAATAGCAGACAACATTTTAGAAACAAAAACCAGAGGTTCGTTTCCCAAAAGTATCGTTAGCCATAGTCAACATAGTTCAGTGATTCTGTGTTTCCTAAATCTATAGTTTCAATGATTTCCCAGTACTGGTTTGCAGCTGGAAAGGCATCTGCTGTGTAAAACATATGCTGGATAAGTTGGCGGTTCATACGCTGTGGCGACCCCTGATTAATAAAATGACTAAACCGAAGGAAAATGATAGTTCCAATGAATATTTGGAAACCGCATCACAAACCTATGTGGTTAAAACTACAGCTCTTGAACAAAATAGATCCTTAGTCCTTAGATGCAATTTCTGATACAGCAATAATTCGATAGTAGTTTGATCGCATCCAACCACCCAAGTGACATCACTAACTTTTGCGACGCAGTTCAAAAACAGTTGTGACCAGTGAAATGTAGTTGGTTTTTTCAATAATGCATTGGTAAAATGATGATGAAAAAAAATCACTGAGAAATATAATATATATAATATATAATAACTGGAATGGCTTACATTTCAAAATAACTAAGACCTCAACATAGGGCTGTGCGATTTGGGGAAAATATCTAATTGCGATTTTTTTTTAACAGATATTGCAATGTATTTTGTAGTCAAGCTTCAGCTCATTATTCTGTATCGTAGCTTCTTACTGCTAAAATGCAGTGTGTTAGTTAAGAAAGGAAAGATATTAACTTACTTCAACTTTTATTTAAAATTTGTTTTAAAATATTTAGAAATGAAACTCAAATTTTACTCTAGAGTGATCTGTAGTCAGTTATGGCGTTAGGTATCTCCTTATCATCGCCTTGGTAATGTTTTCATACGGTGTAACAGCCACAAACAACGCTGAAATTGTACTTTGCTGTTGCTTGCTACTAGATTGAGTTTCACTAGCAATACTTTCAGTTGACCTTTTTAGCAACTCCTCATATAGCGGACTGTGGTGCTTTTATGGTACTTTATGGTGCTTAGGTGCTGGTTGTTGTATTTCCTCGTGCTGTGGCAACAATACTGCGACAACTCTTACAAATGACCTGTTTTTGTTCGCTGTCTGTGACTTTAAAACCAAAATATTCCAAAATTATCGAAATGCTGTTTTTCTTTGATATGAATTAGTCTATTAATGCTTCTGAAGCAGCAGACGCCATCATCCCACTTGACCACGCTTTCCTGTTTGTTTGTTTTATTGTGGGCGTTTTGCATAGTTTAGTTGCGCAATCTGATTAAGCAGGATTAAAGTTTGCTCACCAAATTGGCTTGTAAGACAGATGTCTTTCTCACAGACAGACAGCAGTTCCGCATTTGCTTTGGGTAGGGGAAACTTTATAATACATATACACACACACACACACACACACACACACACACACACACACACACACACACACACACACACATAAACACA
>CAIGQZ010000379.1:12952046-12965004 GCA_903798205.1 Danio tinwini
GAAGGCAGGTGCGCGCCACAGGTGTATCTCATCTGTGGCGGGCCTCGATTCGCTCCCACGGCTCTCGGCCACGCCCCCTCGCCACAACCCCCCTTTCCTCCCCCTTTTTATAGACCGGACGGCACATCGGCCCAGTGGTTAGCACTGTTGCCCCACAGCAAGAACACTGCCAGCCCTGGTCCTCGCCAGGATGGTGAGTGTTTCTGTGCGGAGTTTGTAGGTTCTCCCCGTGTCTGCGTGGGTTTCCCCCGGCTCCTCCGGAATCCTCCTACCCGCAAAGATATACTTAATTCACAACAAAGCACTCGTCTAACTCCCTCCTCAAGTGTTTCCTTAGCTACCACAGCCAGGGAGTTTGAGATCTACCTAAGCTTAAGCTCCCCTCTTGCTCTACGAACGGGAGGAAGCCCTGGGCTTGAGGATCCCTTAAGCTCAGGGCTCTCTTCCGGGACAGCATGTCAAACAAGCTTATATTAAATCATCAACTAAGTGTGAACTCTTGAAACGTAATAGTTTAAATAACTAATTTCTAATAACTGATTTCTTTTATCTTTGCCATGATGACAGTATATTTTAATAGATATTTTTCAAGACACTATTCAGGTTAAAGTGACATTTAAAGGCTTAATTAGGTTATTTAGGCAAGTTAGGGTAATTAGGCAAGCCATTATAACAGTGGTTTGTTCTGTAGACAATCGAAAACAAATATTGCTTAAGAGGGCTAATAATATTGACCTTAAAATGGTTTAAAAAAATTTAAAACTGCTTTTATTCCTCCGAAAAAAAAAAATTAAGACTTTCTCCAGAAGAAAAAAATATTATTGTGAAAACATCATTTGGGGAAAAGCAAAAAAAAAAAAAAAATTACAGGAGGGCTAATAATTTTGACTTCAACTGTATATCTATAACTATTAGATAACAATCAAAATGCTTCTGGTATATCAGTTATATAATTGCTTATATTAACATTTGTTTAAACATTTAAAGAAAATTATATCCTTCGACTCTCCTTTCTGTTGAACGATGAAATTTAATGTTGCTTTGTTTCAGCTCGATATAAACTGCACGAACAGCCAGGAAATATTTTTTTTTGGGTCAATAGTCATAAAAATTCTAATGGACATCTAGTGGTCTATAAAGAAAGAGTGTCAAATTACTGCAGGTTCCAAATGCAGGGAGTCCATTATCGTTATTGCATTAGATAATAATGTAGATAATAAGCTTCACACAGGTGCACAAACCAAAGAACTTGAAGGAGCTGAAGGATTTTTCTGAAGGAACAGTGGATGGTTTGACTGTACTGGACAAACAAAGGACTTTTGAACAACTATTACTTAACTAAAAACAGCTGTGGATCATTCAGGGAACAACACGAGTGTGTGTAAACTTTTGAATGAGGCAATTTTTATTATGAATTCAGCTATATTGTCTTGTGGACTATATGTAAGCATCTTTTTATGTAAAATGTAAATGTGTACATAGTGTATGATTGACAGATTTTTTTTTTTTATATCAAAATTGCAAAAGGTGTGAATTAGTTACACTTACTAGAACACTTTGCTATTAAAGCTAAAGCTAAAATAAACTTGAGCATTCCAATGTTGTAATGGTGCCCAAATTTTGTAGTGTTCACAGTGGTTATTATCGTAATTATTTACATTTTTTAATAAAGATGATTTTCAAAAATAATTGGCACAATTTTGCAATGTCAGATTGTATAATTGACCGCAATAACCACTTTCACACAGTAAAAGCATTTAATTGCTGTGAAATTACCACAAGTTTTACTGGCAAATTAAAAAATGTGCTGTTCACACACATTTTGCTAATTTGCTGATTTTCTGAACCTCTCATTCCAGAAAATTGCCATTTTCCTGTATTTCAAGAGCCTGGTCACACATGATCTCTTCACAGCAATTTACCTATATTTTTTCCAGAAAGTCTATACAGTAGGCCTACTGTATGTCTGAAAGAGGCTAATGTCAAGCAGAATTCAAGCTAATGTTAGGCTAATTCAATAATACATTAATGAAACAATATTCATGTAACGTCCATGTAATGTAATTACAACAACGATAGAAATTATTCCTAAAATGTTGTATTAATAAAAAAAAATAGGTAGAAAGAAAAAACATGAATCCTAAGCTTAAATTAATATTTTGTGACATTTAGAAAATGTTAACACATACATTTTTCCTTAAAGGTGCTGTATGTAAGTTTTTGACTCTTCTAAAGCATAAAAACACCATAATATGTTTGCAGATATTTAAGAAACATCCCAAGTGAACATACTTGTTTATCTGAAAAACAATGCTAAAGTCAGATATTCTGCTTAAAAAATGTATGTTAAGTGTTCGAACGCTGTCTTTGTTTTGGTCATTTAACCAACCCAATGCCAGTTTAGCCCCTTATATTTTAGCACCTCAGGTTGCCTTGGTGGAAAACCGCATATTTCATACATGCAGAAAAGGATCTCAAAGCATGCATCCGTGACTGAAATGCGACCTCAGGTCGACAATAAAGCACATGAGGTATACCTGAGGTGATCATTGTCATAGTTTTCTGTTGTTCAGCTGTGAGAAATAGAAGCCGTTTCTAATACATGAATTTGAGGTGTTGCTTAGAACAAAAACTCATTTTAATATGATAAACATTCCTTCTATCGCATGCTGTTGCTTTTATTTAGAACACGATTTAAATCAGCCTTTAGGCTCGATATTCAGACTCGCTCGTGTTGGTCCTCAACCTGGCAACCTCCCAGCTGAAAAAAAACAGCATATGCTGGTAAGGTATGTTTTGATTCTGGTATGCTGGTCTTGCTGGTTTCAGTGCTGGTTTTGCTGGTCTCGATGCTGGTTTTGCTGGTCTTGATGATGGTCTTGCTGGTTTCAGTGCTGGTCTCAATGCTGGTCTTGCTGGCCTGAGTGCTGGTCCTGACCAGCATTGAGACCAGCAAGACCAGCATTAAAAACCAGTAAGACCAGCATCAAGACCAGCAAAACCATTATTGAAACCAGCAAGACCAGCATCCCAGCATCAAAACATACCTTAACAGCATTTGCAGATTTTTTTTCTTGCGTTTGTTTTGATCCAGGAATGCAATACCTGGTTCAACCACTGGTTGTCAAACTTGCATACTGCACCTTTAATACTCCAAATCAATATTTTCAGAATGTTGTATTTTGAATAAAATTAAGGTTAAAATAATGTTGCAGAAAGTTTTAAAACCACCTTTTCCTAAACAAAGCGTTACATAAATCAGAACATAAAATGTGTTATCTGGGATAACAGACATTGGAAACTTAGTAACAAATGGTCTTCCCCGCTCTTTCATTAAAACTACGGCAGATATTCATCAGTCTTAAAGTGAACTGGACTTAGCTGGTTCTTGACGCACAGCAGGTGAGGATGCTGGATGCTGTGAAAGACCAATCACAAGCATTCTACAGACAGTTTCGATATTTCAGGGTATTAATGTTTGCCATGTTGGAATAGTGGACAGAACCAGAAGGAACACAATTACTGAACAGATACCTCCACTTTTACGCCTTAAAAGCATAATTCTGAGCTTCCGCTGGCTAGCTTTAATCTTGGACCGAAAGCACTTGAAGTCGCTGTTCATCACAGAGAGCGGCATTCGGCTAATTCTTCTCAAGACGTGTTTGTCTAAAAAGAGGGAAAAGCTTTTCAGTTTGCCAAGAAGCAGATATTATTTCTCTTGCATTCAGGAGCTGGAGAGCTGGAGATTAACGCTCCCACACACAAGGGCTTTTAAAGCCAATATCTGCTGAGTCGTTGCTGAGCAACCAATTATCCAAGATGTGCACTTCCACTTTGAACGCTGTTTGCTAATAAATGTTAGGAATATATTTTTTATTCTAGAGCTGAAGTATGTCATGGTGAAGGCATTTGTGCCACGGACATCAGAGAATTTTACTGCCGTAAAGCCCAATTAATTATTAACCGTCTGATAAAGTCGGAAATTAAAAGACAGGCATTTTGTTGGTGTAATGCTAGACCTCGCTCTGCCTCCATGCTGTGCTCAGCTGGAACAACACAGAAAAGGGCGAATGGGTGTAAAGAACATTGCTGACACTTTCTCCATTCAATTGCAAAGACACTTAAGTTTTGATTAGAGAGAAGAAAAAGAAGGCCATATATTCTGCGGTCTCATCATTTGCTACTGCAGAAAGCAATTCATGCCTCTGGGAACTACTACGACAGTCTGTTTATGTGCCCACACATATTATTGAATAAGACTTGGCGTAAGGAAACAGTACTGAAGTGAAATGAACACCAAATAATAGTTATTTGGCCCATAATAGAGCCAGATGCACACGGCGCGGGGGATTTGTTCTGAACTGGATGTCAGCACTTGCAATGTTCGACAGCGAAGGTGCTTGTTTATGTTGTGAGGTTTTAACCGATGACCTTTCTGACAGTCTCCATGTAAATGTTGGCTGTAAATACAGTACGTAGCCTACTCCTGAATAAGCCTAGGGTAGGAGAGTAAAAAGCAAGACCGTGACCAAAAAAACAGCAACAGAGCTTTAGGGTCACATGAGTTTTAATATTATCTATAAACTGATATAATATAGTTTGATGTTTGTGTGTTTATACGGTTAAAGGTAAAATGGTTAGCCCTCCAGTGAAATTTGTATTCTTTTAAAAATATTTCCCAGTGTTTAATGGAGCAAGGAAATTTTCATAGTATTTCCTATTATATTTATTTCTTCTGGAGAAAGTGTTGTTTCTTTTAGTTTGGCTGGAATGCAGATTATTATTTTTTTAAGTCAATATTGTTAAAATTTTAAATTGTTATAATTAAATTATGTTATGCAATAACTTACCTATTTAACCAAACTTTTCTAGTTATCCTAAGCCTTTAAATTGCACTTTAAGCTGAATACTAGTATCTTGCAAAATTACTAAATATTGTGTACTGTCATCATAGCGAAGACAAAATATTTTAGTTATTTATTTAGAAATCAATTATTAAATCTAGTATGTAAAAAAACTTAATTAAATAGGACTTGAGAAATATTTGTAAAAGAATTACATTTTGACAGGAGGGCTACTGATTTTGACTTTGAAAAGTATATGAAGAGTTTAGATGCAAAAATATCTAAATGTCATCTGAAATTTTCCTCTAAAGTTAGCATTTGTTTGAGTCTGTTGTGTGTCATTTCAGTAATTTTACTCTTAATGTAAAGAATTGGTTATTCCCATTGCCTTTAATATGAAATAACTGAACATAAACATACAAGGTTAAGAAAAATGCAAACTTTAGAGAAAATTTTCAGATGACACTTAGAGGTTTTTGCATCTGAACACCATGTATACTATCAAAATGATAACTATACAACACTTATTATTGGAGTAAATTCATTATGAGAAACTTTATTAACAAATAAAAGGCAAAGCACAGCTTAAGTCCACCCCTAGATATGCATCAAAAGCTAAGTGCCACAACATTATCATGTACTTCCAATATTAAAATACAGCCTCAAGTGACAGCATTATGTATTTCTATAGGCTTCGGCAACACAAATAGCAGCTAAAACTCTTTAAATAGGCATAAATAGTGTCAACAGTAGACAACATGCTTCTTCTCCTGCACCAGAGCTCCTTCTAGTGGTCATACAACTCACTTAAGAGTTCAACAATTAGCACTGATTGCAAGCTCAGCCTCTACCCCTCAGACAATCCCCAAAATTACACCTGGGCAAGAGACAAAACTGACTCTGGACCAGCACGTAATGGAAAACCTAATGATACACAATACAGGCAAACAGACAGCAGAGAATTAGGCACAGCAGTGCTGCCCTCTTGTGGGCAGGAGTTTACAGTGTAGGCTCAGATCAGACTAGGCCAGCACCCATTGAAGAATGCTGGTGTCCTTCCCACCGGTAGAAATAAGATGACTGTCGTCATGCAGAAAGGCAACATTGGTCACATGACTGCTGTGCCCACCATAGACATGGCTGGGAGCCTGCAGATAAAAAGTATACTTATAATTAATAATTTTCAATTTAAATGGCAAATATAACAATGGCTGTTACAGAGGTCAATAAAATCAAAACCATAAAACTACAATGTGTTACTTTAAATGAAAAAAACATTAGCTTCTTCATAAAGTATCAGTAGTTCATAGTATTTTCATAAAATACTACACAAATCTAGATTAAAAAGGCTTGTTGATAAAGTCTAGCCTAAAAGTTTCAAGTAGGTCTAAAAGGGTCAGGTGCTAGAGCTTTCTGACTGATTGTTTTAGTAAAACAAATAAAACGAAACTAATTTTAGTTGAACTAGAAATCTTTAACTAAAACTCAAAAGAAAACAGAAAATCAATGTAAAAAGTGTTATTTATACCACAACAATATTAAACCTACAATAGTTATGATACTAAAACAAAACAGCTCACCCTTGGTTGGGAACAGGGGTTAGAAAACAAGTGCACTTTGCCAAAATCATCAGCGGAGGCAAGGAGGTTTTTGTCATGTGACCTGCATACAGCATTAATGTCTGTTCCATCAGCACCATCTGGCCAGATTCCTTCAAACAAAACAAACAATAATTAAGTTATTAATTAAATAAATATATATTTTTATATATAGCAATACAATTCAAACAAAAACAAAGACAAGTACGGACAAACCGTTCATTTAATAACATTTTGAAAACATTCCTTCAACATTTCATAGCCATTTCAACTGAAATAAGCAAAAAATAATAATTTTAAATAACACTCAGTTCAATTTAATGGGCTATATTTTATTTTTCATTTTATTCACAGTATTTTTAATGGAGATTCAGTGCTCGCCTGCTTTTCCTGACGACGCATGTGTTTAAATAGTCTTTTGATCTTGTTTTACACTTGAACAACTAAATGAATGCTGAAGTCTATTAAACATCACCGATGCTGTAAAACAGGGGTGTCCAAACTCTGTCCTGGAGGGCCAGTGTCCTAAAATAGTTTAGCTCCAACCCTAATCCAACACGCCTGAACCAGCTAATCAAGCTCCTGCTAGATATACTAAAAACTTCCTGGCAGTTGTGTTGAAGTAAGTTGGAGCTAAACTCAGCAGGACACCGGCCCTCCAAGACCGAGTTTGGACACCCCTGCTGTAAAAGAAACCTTATGAAATTGAAAATAGTCACATTAACCTTCACCGGATGTTTATCAGTGGCTGAAAAACACTTGCCAGGCACATAGGCTATTCAAGTTTATTTGTATAACCCTTTTTACAATAATTATCATTCTAAAGCAGCTTTACAAAATGTTAACGTTATTTTATTACTATCCAAACCAGACAGAATCAAGTTGTTGAGTGTATGGTGGGCAGTAAAGTGATCAAGCATATACACAGTTGTGATACCTACAGTATGTATATAACGCACATTCAATATGACTAGGGCCAGACGGAATCTGCGTGTGCAGAATTCCGCAGATTTTCGGCAGATTTTTAGCCCATCATTAATTCTGTTTTTTACTTGAGTAAATGTTTGCAAATCTATATTTATTCAATTTTTAAATTTATTACAGTAATATTATTGACTAATATAAAAAAATTTCATCTGATTTATGTACAATGCAGTTTGTACAGTAATATTTTCTGTCTTTTAGTAGATATATTATATGAGAGACTTGCTTTGTTTACCAAATAAAGTGGATCCAATTGGATTTGCATTTTAAACATTAAAAGTAAAAAAAAAAAAAAAAATTATTTTACATATTAAGGTTTTAGTTACTCCCAAAATAATTCTGCAGAAATCCGCAGATTTTTACCAAAATTCTCCACAGAAATAGCAAAAATTATTAATTAAAAGATTCCATCTGGCCCTGAATATGACTTACCAAACACACTGAATCCCAGCACACATGTTGACGTGGCCCACTCCAAATTACGTACTATATCATTATTAGTAATATGCTTCCCACTGGATGCCTCCCCTTTTGAACAGGAAAAATGGGATCAGCAAAACAATGACATCTGAGCTCCATTCACTGACAGCAGCGTTGATGAAACTACTCACAGTATAAGATCTCATAGTCGCCTGAGTTGGTTACAATAAACTGGCTGTCGGTGGACCAGTCGAGATGAGTGACGAAGCTGGAGTGTCCCTGCAGATACAGGTCATGGTATTAAATGGCTTTTTAATGGCTAATTAATTACAATAATAAAAAAAAAATGATTTATGAAGTGATGATGAATTAATACAGAACTCACAGTGCATTTGCCAACACGGCTGTATTTCTTGCCGTTCTCAGTAACAGAGTAGATGTAAACAAAGTTATCGTGGGATCCTACAGCCAAGTACGCCCCATCTGTGGACAGATTTTAAATACATTTAACTATGTAAAACACTAGGGTAACAAAGATCTTCTGCAAGGAGACATGTTTCTGACACCTGTATTGAATGCACGTCATGATTTTGCCAAGTACAATACAATGCTGGATTAACATCTATGTTAATCCTGGAACATATAAATCCTGAAATCTTGTGATGTAATCCTCACCTAATCCCTACCCCTAAACTCAACCCCAATTGTAAATTATTCCAAAATCAGAGGGGAATAATAGTTGGATAACAATTATGTAGAAATGCATAAACCTAACGGTATGCCTAAACTTAACATAAAAGGTAAACATATCCTTTAATTCTGATTAGCTGATTGGAATGTTGTTACAAGATCAACATAGATGTTAATCCAGGAACATGTCCTACTTGGTAAAATCAGGGTGGTGTGTATTGAACTGTAATGTGCAAAATTGCAGCTAAGAGAATAAAAAAGTTGGATGTTTGATCACAAATAAATTATGGCCAGATCTTGTAACATGCTGTTGTTGGTTTATTTAGATGTATTTATTTTGTGATATTCATATTTCTAAAAAACCACCTCAGAGATCCATCTTTTCAGGGGTTTGGATAGCAGTGCTGAGACTTGTATGACAAGAAAAAGATCAACTAAAAATGGGAAATTAACACACCTGGAGAATATTTGACAACAGAGATGATTTCATTGCCGTCTGTATGCATAGAGACGAGATCACGGGTGTCGGTGTCCAGCACCAACCACCTGCAGGATGGCAAAATAGACAGGTTTGAATAAAAAACGGCTTTTGTAATTGAACCTATCTGATGTGTGATCTACTGATGAGAGGTGATAAATACTAGAAGTCAGATATAAAGTATAAATGTATTATAAATTTTCATGTACAAACATACTTTGCTGTCATGGTTCCCACAGCAACCACTGTGCCACTGGGATGAAATCCAACAGAACGTGCAGGCTCCTACAATAACCATAAACATATATTTAAAAAAAAATAGTAATAATAAATAATATAAAAATACTACATTGTAAAAAATAAAACCAAATATTTTAAACACATGCAATATTATTTTATATTTTAATAAATATTAAACCAAAAATATATTTTCCCTCTGTAAAAAATATCTAATAAATTGTAAAATATTATCTGTAAAAATATGTATAAAAGACATTCCAACTATTTCTAAAGCTGTTATTTAAATAAATAAAATATATAAATAAAACTGAACAGTGGGATCATTGATTATTTACATATTACTGTAACGAAAACGTGAACAGGGATAGTTCAGACAGACCTCGATGGCCTTGGTCCACAGAGGCAGATGGGAACAGGTGTCCCACAGACAGACCTGCTTGTCTTGACCACATGTCACAAACTGCTCAGTGCTGGGATGAACATCCAAACCCCACAGCTCATCAGTGTGACCCTTAAGAGAGTAAGAATTACTTTAATCCTAAATAAATACAGTAGTCAGTAGTCTTTTTAGAATTGTACAACACTGTAAAAAAACTTTTGCCAAGTGTGTTTTTGTGTTGCAACTAGACCAAACCAGCCAGCAGGGGGCACAAGTCCCTGTCTGAACCGGTAATAAATGATTCTTTTAGAAAAGTTGATTCATTTACAAACTAAATATGTGGCTGTCTTTTTGAATGGACAATTAAATCCCTGGCGATTTTGACCCCATGATTTGTTTAAAAGTAGATTTATTCAAAAGAAATATAGGATGTTGCTCTGAGATGAAAAATGTTCTTCATGTTGTTTACTTGGAATAAATTTAAATGGCAATAACAGAAAGACAAAACTAAAAATTAAATTTGCACTTGTGCAAAAAATGTAGAAAATGGTACTCCTGCAAGTGTGATATTATTTAACTAGATCATGTTAAAAATATACAAAATAAAGAAAATTACATAAATGGAAATTTTTGCTTTTATAATGGTGATAATGATGATGATGATAGGTTATTATTGCTACATTCTATAAGGCTTTATGCAGTGAACACCTTTAGACTCAGGATGTAATGTATTATTTTTGTTTGCAAAATGATTGAAATACTTAATATCAGGTTGCACATGATTAATTCTGTCAGGCAGTATTGATGCATAATCTAATTTAGGCATGTTAGGTTCAGGGTTAACTCTAATCTTAACACAAATAACTAGTGCTGGCAGCTTTATATACAGCATGCTCTCCTCCTTTTAAAATCTGTGTTTTTGGCTAATATAAACTGCAGTATGGTCTTCTAAAAACGAGTTATCCAAACACAAAATAGTGTCATCTAACAATCTATACCTGAACTATAGGAGTCAGAGAACCAGAGAAAGAGCCCCGTAGAACAGCATTTCGGGTTGTTCCCACAAACAATTCATCCTGTTTTCCTTCAGCTAGAGTACGGACGGGGCCAAACACCTCAGGAACCTGATTATAGAGAAGAATATGCTGAAGAACATGTAATCTGTACATCTACACTAAAACATGATATGTAGAATTAGTTTTCAGTTGAGACAAGTGAGTGCTGATGTAGTTGGATCTACTAAATATGACTAACACAATGCCTGGATTACATTTCATAAAATCAAACAATAAAAGCTGTATTTTAGTGTACCTGTATGGTAATCTGTAAAGAATCTGAATCTATAAAATTTTTACTCGCTGAATTTCATAAGTAAAGTCTATAATTTTTACTGAAGTAAAAGAACAGAAATCAGCTTCACCTCCATCTCACTCTTCTTGCGGTAATCGTGGTCCCACAGCAGAACCTTGCGGTCTTTCCCTCCTCCGGAAACTAGCGTCCCATCCTTCAGCACACACAGAGAGAAGATGCCACCCTCATGAGCTCCAGAAACCACCCTGCTGATCCGGTTTCCACCTTTAAGTAAGAGTTTACTATCATAACACTGGTGCACTATATTGGAAAATATCCACCAACAGCGGTCAAACTGACTTTTTTCTTTAACAAAACAGATTAAACAATTTAGAGCTAAATTATAGCATTTGGAAAAACTTATATATAAATAAATATATTAAATCTAAATATGAATATATAATAGCATAATTATTTCCTGACCTTTAGCCCAGATGTAGATGTTACCACTTGAATCTCCAGTAATTGCATCTCCATTCTCAGCAAAAGCAATGCAGAGTACATACTTGGGTTTTTCATGTTTCTGAAAGCAGCATAAACATAAACAAAGATCAATAAAACTAAATTACGTCACATTCAGGTAATAAACTCAAATGTATTATCTTATGCTGTATTAAAATTATTAGAAATGTACAATCAAAAAAATGATCAAATATAACACTAATACTATATAACACTTTATCCATAGGCAATAAACTTGATGCTATCACTATGCTGACTTTATATTTTAGTTGGAAAAATGAAAAAGTAAATCTCGCAGACCTCAAACAGTCCCTGGCGTTTAGTGAGAGTACTTCCTTCTACTGTCCAGAAGTTGATGTGAGACTTCCCGCAGGTGACAATAAGATTTGCCTCCATGGGGTGGAAGAAGGCACCCAAAACAGAGTCATTAGAGCACTATAAAAATAGTGGGTGACACAAAAGACACAAAATAAGAGGCATTCTTCCTTTGTCATAAATAGTTGCAAATTTCTTTCTATGTCCCAATAATACCATAATAAACACAAGCACATTATTACAACTGTCATATACAGGTTTAGATTTTAGCATTTAAAACATGTTACATACTTTCAAATGTACCTGAAAAAGTCACATTTTTGAAAAAAACAAATGTTTTGTCCATCCACAATTGATTGGATTGTAAGGAAAAAAGAAGAAAGGGTGTGTTACATAATATAATCAAGCCTGGTGGTTAAAAAAAATTTTTTTGACGGTATGATAACCTTGGAAAAAAAATATTACGCTTTAACGGTATGAAAGTATTGTGATTTCTGTTCTACAAAAAGGTTATTTTTAACTTTTTCACCCCATTGAACACAATATATTTTATTTTAAGAAACATTTAAAATATTTTGGAACAATAAACATGTCAGAGGTAATAATAAAAATAATCATTGATTTCTGCTGTATTCATTAGTTTCAAAAACACAGATTTCTTTACAACTTGAAAAGGAATCTTTGGAGATCTTTCTTTTCTTTTGATATAAAGTAAAGCCACTGCACTGTTCAGCTCTATAGCATGCTTGGATGTTGATTTTGAAGCGATTTGTTTTTCAGATGTTTGCTGAATCATGAGCTGACCAGTAAATTTTGATGTCCCTTTTTGCTGAAGATACTGTTTCCGTAAAAAAAACGAAATAAAATAGTTGTTAAAAAAACAAAAACAAAAACAAAAAAAACTATAGAAACGGTATAACAGAAAGTTAGCAGTTTTTAATCCTTGACTTTTCCCAAACCACAGTAAACCATGAAACCGGTTATCTTCCCATGCCTATTGTTGCCATTAGGAATGTAATTTCATAATCTCAATAACAAGTCAAGATTAGGAAAACAAACATCTTCCTAATGAAAATGTCCAAATGGCATCATGGTGCTGCACATTAGTGGCCAGGGTTTCACACAAAGGTTTCTGTTATTAAAAAAAGTATGGAGTCAATCTAGGGCCCTATATGCTTGCAAAATAAAAGAAAATTTT
>CAIGQZ010000379.1:12965404-12999676 GCA_903798205.1 Danio tinwini
CCAGAAGAACAAAAAATAAATATATAGATTTCCTTGCTCTGTTAAACATCACTTAGTAAATATCTGAAAAAGAATTAATTTCACAGGAAGGCTAACAATTTGTTCTTCAACTACCGTATGTCACCTCACCTTAACCTCGGCCAGCTGCTTTTCTTTCTGCCAGTCCCAAACTGACAAAATGTGATCATTTGCATCGTCAACCGCACACAAATGAGCTCCACCATTCTGTGAAGAGGAGAGGCATAATGTCCATGTAAAACACTATTGTTCATTCAGCCGTTCATCAAATATTCATTATGTTATAACCATTGTGCACTTCTCTCCATATGCAGCATGGCAGCAAAGCACACGAATGATTTATCCAAAACGACTTTATAAAAGTTAGCTTACCGACTTTGAGAAGGCAACACAGGTGACGGCTCGGTCGAACACACCTGCTCCAATCACATGAAGAGTGTTCAGACTGACAGAGTCCCAGACACGGACATGAGGTGGCAGAGCCTGATGGGAAAACAATGATTGAGATGTGTGTACCTATAGGATTGGTGTATTTTTAAAATTGAGTTGAAAATACTGATTAAATCATTTATGTAATTTCCACAAAAGTAGTAAATATATATATATATATATATATATATATATATATATATATATATTCAACTGGGATGGAATTTTGGTTCTTATTAATAGCTAAAGTTTTTGCATTTTACTTTTATTTTTGTTTTCATTTTATTATGTATAACTTTGATGTGTGTTTTTTGTTAGTTTTTTATACTTGTTATTGTTAATATGTCTGTTTTTTATTTTAGTTATTTACTATATCTGATTAAAACAAGTGATAATGAGAATTTTGTCTTTTTTTGCAACTAGGTAAATAAGTTTGATTTTTTTAATGTTTTATTTTTAGATTAAGCAAAGTCTTCATTTTATGTTTAGTTGACTGTTATCTCTGTGAAAAAAAACGTTCTCGTGCTCACCAAGTTTGCATTTATTTATAAAATTAGTAATATTATGAAAGTAATATTATTTTACCATGTAAATGTTAGTTTTATATATTTAAATGTATTGTCAATTATGTCAGTTATTTAGTTCAGAAACAGTTTAAGAACCTTAAATGGAAACACAGAAATCTTAAATAGCAAAATTTACCTAAAATAAATAAGTGCTTAATAACATTATTGTAATATTTTCTGTTACTTTAAATCAATTCAATGCATCCCTAAAAAAATCATCCCACTGCCACAGAATGCAAATGTGAACGAACTTTGCCATCTTTGGATGTTCCGGCAACTTGTCCTGTTGCTATGGTGACCATGTCTGGATGGATGGCCAAACTGCAAAGAGAACATTGACAGGATCAGTGCTTGTCAGAAAAGATTTCCCATTCCACTCTCTCCCTCTCCAGGGAACAGCAAATGAATGCAGTCCAATCCCAAAAAAGCAGTAAACAGACTGCAACTGTTTTGCAAACCAGCAGGGACTTTGACAGTCACAGAGAGAGCACATTCCAGTGTTATTTTAATTACCAACAAATGATAATTGGGTAATATTTGACCACAAATAGCATGTTCACATTCTGTTGCTTGGTGACGCAACAAGAAGCAAGAAGGTCGCTGGTTCGAGCCTCGGCTGGGTCAGTTGGCGTTTCTGTGTGGAGTTTGCATGTCCTCCCTGCATTCGTGTGGGTTTCCTCCGGGTGCTCTGGTTTCCCCACAGTCCAAAGTCATGCGGTACATGTGAATTGGGTAGGCTACATGGTCCATAGTGTATGAGTGTGTGTGAATGTTTCCCAGAGATGGGTTGTGGCTGGAAGGGCATCCGCTACGTAAAAACTTGCTGGATAAGTTGGCGGTTCATTCCACTGTGGCGACCCCAGATTAATAAAGGGACTAAGCCGAAAAGAAAATGAATTTGAATTAATTCAAATTCAAATTTATTTGTCAAATACACAGTCATACGCAGGTGTCAACTCTGATGAAGTGGGCCTTGAAGCAGAAGAAAGAAGATAAAACCTGGTGTCTGGCTAGTCTGTGGGTCACACTGCAGCTACTGGGGTTCTTGTATGACTGTTAGACCTGTTCCTTGCAAAGAATAAAATCTTTTTGGATGTAAACCTTGTAAAATAATGTCTCTTGATCAGTAAGAGTCTCTTTATTTGAATTTGCCATGACAATTTGCTGTCAGAAGTGGGATGCCTTTAAGTGCCTTTCTGGACCGAGGAGTGGACAGTGACCATACATCCTGGACTTACTACCCTGACTAGACTGAGGGACGAGGAACCAACCACCGAGTCCAGAGAGGAACATCACTGGCATCTACAAAAAAACTGAACTGACGTGGCAACAGGACTCCCTGGTAAGAGATAAAATCTTAATTAAATTAAAATGTTTATTTTAAAAGGGGAAAAGAGGTGAAACCATATTGGCGAATCTGTCTTTGTTGGATAGCACTGATTACAGATCTGGGTGGGATATTTGTTGTGGGCGCAATTTCCTAGGAAGGAAAGGGAACACAGGAGACCAGGAGTTCACACTTGTCCATAACTAGACACAAGATAGACTGGAATCATTGGCTAGCTAACTGAGTAGAGACTGGGTTTTACTGATGGTTAGGACTTTGCAGTGTTAAACAGGGTCACAAAGCAGATGTTGAGTGCCTGCTTAAGTGACAAGGGAGTTTGCACAAGGGCAAGGTGTAATCACAAAACAGAGTGAAACCCAGGGCTTAACTTTTTCCGGTGTTAGGTAAAAAAACTGGATCTGTGGGAGACGTCCAGCAGATTATTAGGGGTATCAAAAAGTCCAGAAGGAGGATAGAACTGCCAGTGTGGGGAAATCTCAGAGCAAGCTCGCTAAATATGACAGTAAGAGTTTCGATCAGTAAGAGTCTCTTTATTTTAATTTGCCGTGACAACAGGAAGAATATAGCTAAATAAAATATAACAAAAAAAATCTTAGCTATACAAACAAATATAGAAAACATAGAAGTGTGTCTAATAAAGTGCCTGGTGCACAGAGAGGAAAGAGTGTATCCTACAGGTGGTTTGTCAAGCCCACTCACCTGCATGGAGCACACTCAGAAAACTACAATCACATAACGTAGAAACTGTAAATAGTACAAGCATTTGTTATTAGACTATAAATCAGAGAAAAAAAACAAGGCAGAGGAGGATCTAGTTTGATTGCATGTCTATTTGAATAAAC
The DNA here is from genome assembly GCA_903798205.1 of Danio tinwini. Classification (NCBI taxonomy): domain Eukaryota; kingdom Metazoa; phylum Chordata; class Actinopteri; order Cypriniformes; family Danionidae; genus Danio; species Danio tinwini. Next base: position 12,968,608 of record CAIGQZ010000379.1, read on the forward strand.
TGCGGGATTCGCTTATCTGGCAGATAGGAGCCTGTTAAGTAAGGTTAGAGCTGTCCATAACAATGCAAATTTGCTCAGAAACCAGCAACACTTCCCCAATAAAAGGTCTCTTTTTGCTTGAAGAGTGGCACAATATATTTGTTCATGTAGATGATTACATTGATAACATCTTCTGAACAATGACCTAGTTTGAGAATAATCTGCATATGAAATCGGAAGTTTTTTTTTTTTCTTTGAGCTTCAACATTGGACTGATTTCTCTTCCGCTGTTGTTTAACTATTTGACCAAAAACACACAGAGCTCTCTTGAATGAGTATTGCATGAACTTAATGAATACAGTATATTTACCACTTGACATCATCATTGTGGCCCAGGTAGTGCCTTTGTTGCTGCTCTTCTATGTTGTAAAGCACCACTACAGAAGCATTGAAGTACACAATCTCTCCCGTAGGCAGCAGGTAGAGATTAGAGCGACAGTCTCTTCCCCTATAGCCGTAACTAATAAAGTGTGTTAAGAAACAAAAAGGCTGGACTGCTGACCAAACACTGCAAAAAAATGCTTTCCTTACATACACATTTGTCATATTTGTCTAAACACTCAAAAAAAATCTTAAATCAGGATGCATTTTCTAAACAAGCAAAAATATTGTCTTGTATTAAGAAATAATATGCTAATATTAAGTGAGTTTTTTCTTAAAACAAGCTAAATAATCTGCCAAAATAGTCACGTTTATCCTTTAGACTTAAGATTTTATATTTTGCTATATATTAACCTTACATTAGGTCACATGATCAAATGACGATTCAACACTTTATTACCGTTTTTAAATTGTCTTTCAGACAGTTTATTTCTTTAAATATTTAATTCATCAGTTTGCAATTGCATAATGTATACACACACACTGACACTTACTCGAGTCGAATGATAGTGGGTCTTGTCTAAAAGTGAATTTTGATTGAATAACTTGTAGAGCTATGCTGCTGAGGCAGTGGGTTAAAAATAATTATGTTGTAAACAAAGTTCAGTTTCTTGTACCAACAGATTGCTTCACTCCATACGACCTCAATGTATCACCAGGAACCAAAAGCATTTATTTCAGTTAGCCAATGTGTTTTTTGACTCTCAAATTGCCAACCATTGACTTGCATTACTGTATATGAACCACAAAGACCACGGTTTGAATTAAAAATCTTATTTAAATGTCTCTAACTATAGTCTATAAGTAGTTATAAAATTACCAGCAAACTTCATTTATAGGTTATATAATTCTTTTTAATAAAAATTGCTATGTAAATGGCAAGGATACACCCATTGAAGTTTCAGCTTGCGCTCCGGCAGTGCCACCTTGCTTTCAAGACTGTAGCTGTCCCTCAGCTGGTCTGGAATATGCATGGTGATCGGGCGTCCACGTAAGAACATCCTCACATAACCATCATCTGTTGAATTGAAATATGAGCAGCCAGAGAAACATGCTTTGTTAAGGATAAACCAACTGTCTTGCCCATTACAGCATGAGACTGAATGGAGGCATTACGCCCATCCATAATGGCTTTTATCTTTAATGCAGAAGATAATGGATCGAGAAAGGGTCATATATAGGAGTAATTTCCCATAACACAGGGCTCAGTCTCTCTCTGCAAAAGCCAGCCAGCTTGACTGCTATAGTCAAATATCACATGCATTTATATAAAAAAAACTGGCAAAAAAATAAATAAAAATGACCCACAGGGCACTACTATGTATTTTCCTTAAAAAAAAAAAACTAATCAAACAAACAAATATAACTTACCAGCATTGAAGGAGCACTCTTTGGTTTTGCTGAAGAAACAAAAGAGAGAGAAACATATCATTAATTTTTATCATCACAGACAAAAATCAAAAACACAAACTGCACCATTGGTAAACAAAACTTTTTAGAAACCACATCTGAAAAGTTTGTTTGCGGTCTTGGACTAGTGTTTTTGTAAGAGGATGACTAATTCATCAAGCTCATCCACTGAGTCTGACCCAGCTTTCATGTGGCCTTTCATAGAGCAGTGTGCAATGAAGAGAACACTGAGCTAAAGTGACAGGAGGCCAAAACTGCTTTCAACTTTAGTTTTAGATTCTGTTTACATGAGCAAACATTTGCTGGGGAGCCAGAATTGGTGTAGAATTTGCTAAGAAAACATTTGAACAAAATTTGCTTAAAACATTCAGGCATCAACTAAAAAACGTGTCTGTTTGTGCGTGCGATTTAGTAAATGCTTTACCAAACCACACAGTTTCCCACTTCCCATATGCTGATGCATGACTGTCATGGCTGACAGTCTGTCTCAGACAAGCTAAACGTGATAAATTAGACCCATCAATCTAGCAGTATTTGCTGGAATAGGTTTGTGTCACTCCAGTTATCCACATGAGAATCAGAACGGACAGCACACTGTTACTGGCTATGTGGAGCTTTCTGTAGTTAGTGGGCAAAATAAACAGTTGATGTGTAAAGGTGAAAAAATTGGGTGATACTGAACAGAAATGTTTCTACAATTTTCTGTTTGCATACACACAGTCAGCTTGAATGTGGGCCACACCAAAACAAGCATCACTTATAATTACCATTTTCCAGAGTGATCAAAAGCATGCAATGCACCTATTATAAAGTATATAATAGTATAAGTATATAATATTATAAAATACCTATATTACAAAGGCAGTATATATAAAGTATGTATCTCCTTTATGTATACATTATACACCACAAGTTATATTTTGATAATTATTTTATAATTTGGGACTTGGAGAGTGCTATATACATGAATTTCTATACACAAGACTACTGTTAAATGTAAACTAAGAAAACAGCTTTTATTTACAATAAATAATTCGTTTTAACTATTGGCGCACAATATGGCAGCTGTGCATGCAAACATTTTTTAATAAGCACATCCCTGAAAAAATCCATTTAACCAGCAATCACTTTAGGCTGTGTAACATCCAAACTCAATATACTGCTGTGAGTATGCAGCACTTATGTGCTTGACCTAAAAGAATCTCTATACTAATGCACTGACTATGTACAGTACACACCCATCCTTAGCAAACTTGGTGCGGTAGGCAAGTTACAATTGAACTATTCATGGATTTTCTACATTAAAAATGCCATAAAGACATGCAATTCCAGATTCTCTATTAATTAAGTTGAATCTCTAAAAGCTACTGATAAAATCGTATGTGATGTGACTATTCTAATTTGAGTTCTAATTTGCCTGCATTGTTTGTGTGTGTTCCATGTTTAATACATACTGCAGAAAAGCACCAAAAATCAATATGTCTCAGATTGCTAGATAAGCATTTAGTAATGCACTAAAGCAATTAGTAAAACATGCATTATATGCAGCACACCTTCAATTTGAATGGAAGTTAAAAAGATAATCATCTGTCATGCTGACGATTTTAAAAGAAATAACGGCTGCAAGGCAGATGGAAACATTTTTGCTAGATGTTGCATAAACTACAAACAAACAAAACCAAAGTCTTTCGACAGCAAAGTAAAAATCATCTTTAAAAGGTGGTCCGATACATATCTACTTGTTAAGTTTGCTTGTATTCTTTTGTTCTCATTTGGAAAATTACATCACAAATTCAACCCAGGTGTGTTCGCTTTGCTTATCTATAGAAGCCATGATGCTGTTTGCCTACCTATGTTTGCTTTGTCATTGGAAGCTGAAACTAGTTCCATTCTCAGCCTCACCCAACCCAAAGTTTGTGTTTTGAAGATCTAAAAGAGCCTAACAAGAGCATAAACGTTACCTGGTTGACTTCTTCATGTTGCTTTTCCTGTTATTTCTTTCAACTGCTAGCTGGAATTTGCAGAGGCGTCAGGCAGAAGACTGAGTTCCTTGTTTGAGTAAACTTCAGCTCTGCAGGACTATGGACCTCGCTAACCAATGGCAGGACACTTCCTCAACGTGCATGACAGCCCCTTTTGGGTGACCACACCTCCTTGTGCTTCAATGCAGTAATATAAAACAGTCTGTGGACAGCAGGCTGTTTCAGTGGTGAACTAAGTGACTGTGTGGAGTTGCCAAGCGCCTTACAAAGTTCAGTCTTAAACAATAATAAATATAAATATATAAATAAATATAATCCTACTAAGGTGGAGGATTATCTGCTGTACAAACATCCTGAGGGAGCTTGGTGGGGAACTTCTTAGAACTGATCATTAATCTTTAAATGAAGTTTTCATTGTGTAGTGATTTGTGACAGTAACAAAAGCTTTACTCACCCTCAGGCCATCATATTTATGTCTTTGTTGTTGTTTTTCCTAAGTAGAGCATTAAAGAATATTTTTAGCTGAAATTGTTGTCCTTGGTGATTCATAAATTGCAAGTCAATTGCTACTGGCAATACACAACAAAACAAAATTAACACTTGAGGTTTCTGATGATACATTAATATCTAATAAAGCAAAAAAACTGTAAATTGTAAATAGAGTGACAGTATCCATGGACTTGCACTTTATGAATCACCAAGGACCAGTCTCAGCAAAAAAATAAAAAAACTTCTTTAATGTCTAATTTCCTCTCGAATGTACTTGTTAGCCTCATTTCCCCAGTGAAAATAAAAAGTAGTTTTAATTGAACACTACATTAAGTGATAAAGTGCTAAATGGATTTCTGTTCATGAAAGTTTAATGAGAGTTTCCCAATGATTGCTCAACAGATCTGATAGCAGCACACTTCTAACTGATAGCACTAATACTTCTATTGACAGATGTCCAGCATGAACATCAGTGTTTACATCCCTTCCTGGAACTGCATGTATAGACACCATAAATGATTGATTATTTGATCCCATTCTGCCTTCTCGGTGTGTGCACAACAAACACACTTACTAGTGAAATTTCTTTCTTACTATGAAAAATAGAGTACACACTAACATTCAAATGGTTGTAGCCGATAAGATTTTTTTTTTTATGTTTATGAATGCACTTGACTCAAATCTGTAAAACATAAACAGCTCAATTTTATTTGAAATAAATTTTATTCTAAGTCATTTATTAATGTGATGGCAAAGGTTATTTTTTTGTATCATTATTCCAGTCTTCAATGTCCCATGATCTTTCAGATTTCATTCTATGATGAAATGGTGGATACAATGGTGTGGTGCGCCATCAATATCTCAAATATGTTGTTTTTAAGTAAAAAAATCTACATGAACATAAATAAGAATTGTGTAAAATCTTTTGACATGATCTGATATTGATGAATATTTTGTCCCTTTTGATCATGTTGAGGTGTTTAAGAAAGCTTTCTGATTATTTCAACAGTACTGTATTTTTATATGTGCAGTAGCATGCAAGAATAACATCATTCTATTTGAATAAAGCAATACCTAAATAGTCAAACTTGTCCACTTAATAGCATATTTTAAAATCTCAATACTTTTTTACTTAAAAATTTTACTCAAATCATTGTAGAAAATGTTTTATGGATAGTCCACCTCATGCCCATTATACTGTCTCTGGTGTCTTGTTAACCAAAGGTCTGGGCTTGTCATCTAATTAGACACTGAGGTAGTATCTATTTTTAGCTGTGTTGACGTCTTGTACTAGCCTAACGGTTTGGTGGGAAAGAAAATGACTGAACTTTCAATTCAACGTACAGTACAAAAAAAATCTAACTGCACTTTATTTATAAAAAAAGGTACCTGTCTCTTTTTCCGCATGTTGAGCTGCTGGATGAGGTGGTTCTGCTGCGGGAATCGGCCATCTCCTTCTTCAATGTGGACAGGCGTTCAGTGGACATGCTCTTCCTGACACACAGAAACAAGAGCTTGAGGAAGAACGACTGAGGCACAATGCAGAGGGCAGGTGAGAAAGACATCAAAGAAACAGGAGGACAAAAACAGGTCTTGGGCTTGGCTGAAAATATGACACCACACCACAGTGCATTGAAAGTGGATTTTTAACCTCAATTAACCTATGAACATTATAGATGTGTTTTTTTATTAATAAATGCTTTTTCCCAAGGACACATAAATTGATCAAGTGATATGACTTCTATTTCAAATAAATACTGTTCTTTTCCCAGTACTGGGTCATCCGCTGCGTAAACCATATGCCAGAATAGTTGGCAGTTCATTCTGCTGTGGTGACCCCTGATAAATCAGGAACTAAGCTGAAGGAAAATGAATGAATGAATGAATGAATGAATGAATGAATACTGTTCTTTTAAACTTTCTATTCATCAAAGTTTTCTAAAAGAAATGTAGCATGGTCTCCACAAAAAACCTAACCAGCAGCTTTCAACATTAAAGTAATAGTCCACCCTAAAATGCAAATTGCCCCATAATTTACCTCCATGTTGTGTAATGGTGTTGGATAGTGGCTTATGCTACCAGAGGGTTAATGTATGTTTTATGAAATTGATTAATGTGTTTTTGTAACAAAAATAAAAAAATAATAAAAATATTATTATAAACTCCAATTACTGACTTCTGGCCACAGCTGAATTCATGTTATGCATGACTGATGTACAGTATATGACGTACAGTATGATGTATGACTCAAAAACTCTGGGAATAGATGCTTTTCATCGGAACCACTTACCACACAGTTTGCTTACCACAGAAGACAACAATGAACAAGAAAACTAGTTAGTGTTCATGTACTAGTTAGTGTACTCGATGTTACTATATAACAATATACAGTAGGTTACTCTTACAATGCCGCATACATCTTATAATGTCCCCCCATCTTATAACAAGCGTCTTACTTAGTATAAGTCAGTTGCGCTTAACATGAATTCACCCGCCACAAAAAGTCAGTGATTAGAGTTTATAATTAAAAAAATACATAAGACACACGTTGCCCCCCTGGCGGCATATGGGTTAGATTTATAAAAAATGTATGCTCTTTCGGTAGCTTCAAAAAAAGAAAAACACCATCCAACACCATTATACAGCATGGAAGAGTCTGGAAAAAGCATACTCTGACTGTTCGTCTGACAGAAAAAGGCATACACTATAAAACATTTGAGGGTGAGTAGATTACGAGATTATTTTAACTTTTGGTGAACAATAATAATAAAAATAATATAATAATAATAATAATAAAAAATGTATTCAACGTTTAACTGTAGTATTTACTAAATTGTATTTACTGTTTTTACTAGATTTTTGATAAAATATTGCAAATCAATCAAATTTCTGAGCATAAGAAATATTTTAAAAATTCAAAAAACAAACAAACATTATCGACAAAACATTTGAACAGTAGTTTACATCATTGAAAAGATTATCATACTAATGATATTATACACTGAATACTGAATTCAATGAGTACTGAATTGTATGCTATTATATAATGGTTTGCAAATATTATGCAGTACTGCATGTACTGAAATTGTAATACAAATATATTAGAAATGCAAGCAAAAAAAATTCTTGTTTTATCACAATTACAAATTATATTAATCACCTTTAAAATTTTATTATTCTTCTTTTTTTTTTTATTATTTAAATTTAAAAAGGCCAAGATTTAATAAAAAGTTCCATTAGTTGGCATCACAGGATATTACTGTAGGTCATATTATATTTCTATCTAAAATATGGTTATCAAATATTAATTCATTGATCTAATTACACAGAAAAAAACAAAAACAAAATAAAATTCAGCTTCTGCAAATACTAGAGTTTTGCATTTTCTGTTCTGATTGGCCAGTCATTGTGACACTGATAAATGCTGCTAGATCACTGACAAACCAAATGAACAGCAAGAATATCAAATATTTGGTGAATTGACATTGATATTTTCACATTTTATAGACAGTGATTATGTCATTCTGGAAGTATAAAAAAACAACAGGCTATTTGTGCTGTTCAATAGTTTACATTTATTCAATTATTAATATTAATGATCAATCTTTATAATGATTATTACATTATATCAGAAGGTACAAGTCATGTGAAGCCATTACAGTTATACAAGTCTACAGCTCTTTGATTATGCAGATTCATTGCATATAGAATATATGCATATAATGGTTTATTACTCAATACTGCCATCTTGAGGTAAATAAATAAACCTGCACTTCAACATGTGTGAAAACAGTTTTAAGAAGGCTTGGAAATTTGCTTTTAATATAATCTCTCTTTTTTGCCTATAGAAATGATATATCTTATTAATAGCTCTCACCTTTTGATAGACAACAGCACCTCCTTTTTTGGAGATGAGGGAGAGGAAGGATAGCCACTCAAGCGTTTTGTTTGCACATAGCCATTTGTCAGAGGCTTGGATGGCAGAGCTTGCAGTATCTGCCGAACTAAATCAGGAAGGAAGAAATAGTGAGATACTTTAACATGCAAATGATTTTTACCTCCCACATGGAAATTTTTATGTAACCCCTTCCTATATATTACAATACATCCTTGGTTGAATTATCAGTTTATCTAGTTCACACGAAAAAAAAAAAACTCTGCTTACACAAAACCCTCTGCTAACACAATTTACAATTTTCAATCAGTAAAGTTCAATCTCTTTTATTAGAGTCCAAGTATCCTTTGATGGAAACATATATTCCAGTGGCAGTTACTATTTTTCTAGGCTCTAATGATGTAATGAAAGCAAACGTAATGTCCTGATGAAGCTCTGACCTTTAGTAGGTCCACTTTTCTTGTTGCTGGCCTGTGTGATCTCCTCACAGCAGCCCAATCGTCTCAAAGCATCGGCCAGTGCCGCCTTCAGCAGCTGGATCTCATCCTCCTGCAGCTGCACCCTCTGCTCCAGGTGAGAGAGACGGTCGTCCATCTCCATCCCACTGCCAGCTGATACGTTATCATCTGAAAATGGCCATCAACAAATATCAATAACTACATCACTAAACCAGCTGTAATGACAATGCAATGAGACTTATTATTTTGAAACTCATTCTTTTTGTATGCCGCTTACTGCTCGCTGGATTGCTCCTCACAGATATGATACAATATTTAGTAAATAATAGTTTACAGTGGAAAGGAATAATTTTTAAAAAGTAACTCCTGTTATCTTAAAATGGAAAATGCAATTTACATTTTTCTTTTTTATTTACATTTAAAAATTTAAGTCACATTTTAAAATGTCTTTGCACAACAAAACATCAAAACCAATGGATAAATTAGAGCATAAACATTTTGGAAACCATGGAAATAACATCCAAAATTTTAGGACACTTATTTTATAATTAAAAATTTTTTTTTTTGGTATTTTATTTATTTATTCATGAAAATCTGAAATATTTATTTGGCAAATAACATTTTCAGTAGCATTTTTAAAAAGACTCAATAATCCCCTTCATCCATCGGCTAAAATAACACTGGATCCAACAGTAACATTTTTTTTAATAAGATTCAGAATGATGACCACAATTCTAGCCATGCCTTTTTTTCTTTTTTAGACATCTTAGAATCAACATGTGGAAACAACAGTGAACAATGCTGATTCACTGTTGCGGCCATCAGATGGCTTCATTTAAATATACGGCCTATAAATATATACGGCAAACAAAACCACATTGAAAATCCCAAACAAATTTACATTATTCCAACTGTAGCTGCTCAAAACAAATAAAGTCACACTGCACATAAAACCCATTGCTCCTTGACTCCTATCTCAGTCTCAAGGGCAATGCATCAGTAAATGTGCATACAATATATAATAAACCCTCATTTTAACACACAAGCAGATAAAAGCAGCATAAGCAGGTGGCGAGCATCAAACAATAAAAGTGAAAGAAAACTGCAAGGTGAGAAGAACACCGGATAAAGCTACTAGTGATGCTGGAAGAAAAAAGCAGTGTGGAGGAAACCAGATGCTTGCAGTTAACCGAACGTGCTGAAATATTCATCATCCCGTTCTGCTTCTATTCTCCTCCTACCTGCCATTCCAGTCTGAACTACTGTGTATATCCGCCTGTCAGTCAGCCACCCGGACAGCCTGATCCTCTGCAGGTCTCTAAGGGCTTCCCTAAAGGTGCCAAACGCCTCCCTGGCCAAAGATTTTTCCTCTTGGCTTTGCTGGATGGCTGATCCCGTGTCTGGACGTTCTTCCTCCCCCTCCCCCACCCTCAGTGCTAAAGAGGAGAAGGGTGATGTTTGTAACAGGACGCTGTTCTCCGTTTCTATGCGGTAGAAAACTGCTGGTGGTGCTGTTGTAAAGAGAGCTTTGGCTTGAATCCAGACCTGTCAGACGCATCGGCCAGGCACTACCAGGAAGTGCACTGACCAATGGGACACTTAAGTGTGTATGTGCATTCGACATTTTTACGACATGTTGTTTTATACCCCTAGGATGCATACTCATTTTATTATCAATAGATGGCACGTTGGGGGGGTTTGAAGTGCATTGACCTCAGATATTTACATTGAGTATTTAAAGCAGCTCAATGTTACTGAAAAATGTGGACAGACACCCTGTCTGACCTGGTCTCATCCTATACTGTCTACCCATCCATCTGTCGTTCAGCCAAACCATCTGTCGCAGAAACTGACCTGCTAAAAAAACCAAACAATAGCCATGATGTACATCGATACCTGTTACTTAGAGAGCCTGTTATTTACACGAGCTGGTCAAACAATTGCTTCGAAGTGACAACAGCAACAAGACGTTGCTTGCAGGAAGACGGCATATAATGATAATATCAAGTAACCTAACAAAACACTTTCAGTGATTTAAGAAAATAAATAATATCACATGGTAAATGTTTTTGGATCATTTTGTATTGTGCTTTATTTCTTTCTTTCATTTATTCATATCAAATAAAATATATTTAAATATGGTATAATAAAATAAATTAATATTTATAAATATAAATAAATTATAATATGTTATAAATTATAATATTATAATGTTAATGAGGCATTTTAATAGTACTCGTTTTAGTTTAGGTAATTCATTCATTCATCAATTAAATAATATATCATTACTTTTTATTGTATTGAAATAAAATAAAAAATAAATATTTAAATAATATTAAGTATAGTAGTATTATTTATTTATGAATTTCATTTAAACATTTGCATACGCTTTTTGTTCTTTAAAAAATAACTTTATACTGATGGCCTTAATGGGCTATATGCACAGCTAGTGTTTTTCAGCCAATGATAAACTTCCAGTGAAAGCTTAATGTGACTTCTTAAATTTCATAAGGTTCCTTTTACGTTATCAATGTTATAATGTTATTACAATTTACTCAGTTAAATAAACTTAAGCATTCAATTACTTGTTCAAGCGTAAAACGAGATGATAGACCATGTAACCGCTAGCGTCGACAGGATCAGCAGGTTAGCACAGAAACTGCATTGAAAATACTAGGATAAAATAAACGATCATATTTTAAAGACATGGCGCAGAAAAATATTATTTAATGCAGTGCTTCTTGTCCAATCTGAGACCCACTTTATATCGTATATCTATCAGGCAGTGACGATCGCTGATTTTTAAAGAAATCTGATCTTAAATGTGGCAATTTTATAATGAAAAGACAGTTCACTGGAAAAGCTCAGGCTGGCTGGCTACAAATTAAAAGTTTAAAAATTTAAAGTGCATAAACCCCACTGGTAGGTTCTGACAAAATTTTGTTCTGTTCTGCAATACTACTGAAAATAAATTAAATTAATTCAACTATCCATGTAAATAATAATAATAATATGATAAATGGAAATAATAAATGCAATCAAGCATATAATCATGCAGCTATAGAAAAAGCTAAATCAATAGGCTTATCATGTCTAACAGGGAGAGTCTTATCTTATAAATGTTGTTAAGGTCAAAGGTTGTGTGTTTAAACAAACACACATAATGATATTAGATGCACATTAGTCTTTTGACAAACCAACTAATTAATACTGCTAAATCTAATTTTTGCTCTTGTTTACACTATGGAAAGGGTGTCAAATTTAGTTGCTGGAGGGCCAAAGCCCTGCAGAGCTTACTTCCAACCCAGCTCCCACACACTTACCTGTTGATTTCAAACAAGCCTGGAGCGTTTGATTAGTTTGATCAGGTGTGTTTAATTAAGGTTCATGCTAAATTTTGCAGACCAGCTGCGTTTCTAGACTTTAACCAAACACCCCTGGACTATGCATTTACATAATTACCAGAAATCACACTCTGCATGTCACTTTGCTTATGAATTTCTTATAAAATATATTTCTGAGCTGACACAGGGTAGAGCATATAACAAATCCCTTATAAAAGCAAAATTATTTGACATCTTTGTACTTTTTTGCCCAAGGTCTGTTATTGATTAGACCTTTTTATTTAAATTGTAAAACTTTGAAACAGATGTGTAATATTCATGATAATGATGCTGACAATATTAGGTTTTCCAGGTGTTGTTTTCACTGGATACACTGTTTGCCAGATAAATCCATCTTAATAGCTTGGTAATGTTATACACTGGATTACTAGGTCACAATAAATAAGTAACTCAGTACATTCTTTCCATTAAAAAGCTGCACTGCTGAAAGTCAAATAACAAAGGCCCAAATGAAGCAAACTGAATCAGTTTTATGAGAGGCTCATATTAACAGATGAGTAAGAAAATGTATAGAAAATGTAAAAACATAATTATGACAAATTATATTTAACACTTTGAAAGTGACTATGTTTTCACACCAACACTGATACGCATATAATTAGCGATAAGAAAATGTTTTAGGGGAGAATTAAATTTGCATGCAGGCTATAAGTTATAAAAAACTGATGAGTAATTTAAACAAATATCTTCCTCACAGAAAACACAACAGACAATAGTTTCTTTTGTCATTGTGCCCTGGCAGTCAGTGACGCACACCGACACGTCCAATAACGTTAGGGAATGTCTGGAAAACTGATATCAAAGACAAAAATAGCGTATACGTTTGTAATACCTGACGAAAACAAACCATTTCGCGGCATTCATTATAAATGCTCGGTCAAACTTACCGTTGCAGTACCGAAGCAGAAGGGTGTTCGTGTCATACAGGTTCCCACATGAGGCTACTCGCTCCGACATGTCCTTCTTCTGAGCAAATCCTTTATTATTTCTCCTTATTTTTAAACGCCTGTCTTCAAATCCGTCTTCCCACTTTCCTGACATACAGTACGAGTGAACCTTCTATACCTTTCCGCTGACGACAACCTGTACTGCCTGCGTTTCTATAGCAACAGCCTCACCGCTCATCTGCTACCCAGAGAACAGCATGTTTACGCTACTCTTCGAGTCAGTCCCATAATAAGCAGCCGCTACTTTTACTATGAGCACGATGTGCATATTTATTCAGATATGACACACTGCTTAGGCAAATTATTAAGTCCTGAGGACAAAGGCCACATCAAGATATGAGTATTTTGCACGGGCATATAAGAGATTAACAGAGTATTATTGCCTGGTGTAACAGGTGTAGAGATATTTATCTCGGAAATTTCCTGCTGTCATAAAATGTTGACGGTCAAGATTCTGTTAGTTCTGCTGTTTAACAGTAGATGGCGGTGTGAGTCTGATTAGAGCGGCATCAAGCTCCAAATGTTTCTACATTTTTACAATTAGGAATCAACCTATAATTTTCTTAAAGTCTAGGTCACTGTTAGTTGTATTAAGGGTAGTTTTAAAAGCATATTTCACGAGCTATATGTGACCCTGGGCTAAAAAAAAAATGTACTTTTTAATTAAGATTTATACATCTGAATAAATAAGTTTCCATTGACGTAGGATAATATTTGGCTAAGATAAAACTATTTAAAAAAATCATAAATCACTGTGTTTGAAATAATCAACATGCTGAGAAAAATGCTATTACATTTGTTGAAATTAAGCTCTTAGCAATAAATAGGCAGGCTATTATCAAAAAATAAGTTTTTATATATTTAAAATGTATAAACTATCAGCTTTGAGCATGATCTATACTGGTTTGGCATTTAAAAAATAAAATGTACCCATATAATGTGTATTTGCTCATTGTGTTTATAAAAAAAGAACATTCTGAGAGCAATTTCAGATTCCTGGTAATATGGATGGACTTGGTAATACTTTCCTTAATTATCTTATAAACCCTATTAAAAGCGCAACCTTGCAGTATTCATTTTGCAAGATGCACATCATGATTTTGCGCAGTACAATGGGATCCTAGATTAACATCTATGTTGATCCTGGAACATCTTTTTTGTTGGAAAATCTAATCCATACCTAAACCCTACCCCTAAACCCAATCATAACTGTAAATTATTCCTAAAATCAGAGGGGAATAATAGTTGGATAACAATCATGTAGAAGTTCATAAACCTAACCGTAAGCCTAAACTTAACATAAACTGTAAACATATCACTTAATTCTGATTGGCTGATTGGAATGTTGTTCCAGGATAGATGTTAATCTAGGAACATTTCCTACTTGGGGAAATCAGGTTGGCGTTTGCAAGATGCTGAGATATTCTATCAGATCTCACCATGCAGTCTGTCCACATTCAAGTGAATTTAGACTGAAAGCCCATCTTGCAGTGTCCAAAACTCTCATCTGCAGAAAAAATTTGAAGGCTCCTAACCTTTGCAGAAGAGCATGTTGTGTTGAAAGAGGACCAGTCAAGAATTCACTTCAGTGATGAAACCAAGCTGAATTTATGTGGACCATAATATGGTTTTGATGACATAATCAATTTGTCATAATACCTCTGCACTTTAGCTTCTCAGCAGACGTCTGTCCAATCTAATGCTTTGTAGAATCTGAAGTGTCCTGACCCCTATATAAACACTAAAGCTGTGGTAGAAATCAGTCAGCTGCTCACACAATTACTATATTTTTCTATATGTTGAATGGCACATTGTGCACTATAATGATGAATGATTCAGACAGTGTATATATGCTTTCCATTTCGCATTAGTGTCTTGTAAATTGCTGCAGCAAAAATAACTTCAAACACTTCAAAATCTAGACAAAATAAATGTCCATGACCTTCATCTAGCTATCTGTCCTACATAATCTTTTAAATCAGCATCAAATCATAGTTTACCATGTTTTTTTGCTAGTGCACATTGTTAGTCTTAAAATGGGCAAGTAATCTGTGTTAATCCACTGAAAAAAAAATCTAAATCTGATCGTTTGCTTCCATTCTGGAATGGCAGTGCTTCGATTATGTCAGTTTAACAGTTTAGGAAAAAAATGCTTAGCCACTCCCTTCCGACTATTCATTTCCTGCAAGTGAATGACTAGAAGAGAAGTGCAAATATATTGCCCTACTCAGAATTGTGTCTCAATTAGAAATATGTAATTAAAACTGTTCCATGCAAATTTCAACCTTGATATTAAAAAAAAGTTTTCACCAAAATAGCGAAACCCTTTCTACGTTTTTTTTTTTTGTATAGGTTTGTATTTTCATTCATTCATTCATTCACTCATTCATTCAGCTGCAACCCAGCACTGGGAAACATCCATACCTATTCACACACATACACTACAGCCAATTTAGATTATTCAATTCACTTATAGCACATGTCTCTGGACTGTGGGGCAACCGGTGTCCTGACATATTATCCTACCCATCAGATTATGCTACCAACACTGTATTTAGATGGTTCTGAGGTTGGGGTTAGGGATTAGGTTAGGGCAATATTACAGCT
Source organism: Danio tinwini (assembly GCA_903798205.1). Taxonomy (NCBI): domain Eukaryota; kingdom Metazoa; phylum Chordata; class Actinopteri; order Cypriniformes; family Danionidae; genus Danio; species Danio tinwini. The sequence continues at coordinate 12,984,220 of CAIGQZ010000379.1, forward strand.
TTATATCACACTACTCCACATTAAAATTTAGACTGGTAGCAAAATCTGATGGGTAGCATATTGCATCATCAAAATGTGCTACCTACTTTTTGAATGAGAATTAGGACAATCTGACAAGATAGGACAAATCGTCAGAACACTAAAACACAGGGAGGACACATTTACATTTATTTCCTCATAAATGCAAAAATGCTAAATAAAATAAAATCATTCATTTTTGTTCTATAGAGAGGCAACTCTAATCCTTTTGATTAGTATTATTTCTTTTGGGTTGTGCAATTTAATTTACAGAATTTCTACTAAGTATGTTGTTTACTGTAAACTCTCTATCTTTTTTGGTCACATCCATAATGCATGTTTATTTTCCGCATTTAAAATATAAAACATTTTTACAGATTGATATTTTTCGGATTATATAATTCTGTCGTTAGTTCTTTTGGAAAATATAAAGAGATGTTTCATTATAATGTTAACATATATTTTGTTATATATATATACATATATACATTTTGAGTTTTTACTGCAAATGTCACATCCATTACGCTGGAATTGCTCATTAGCCTTTTTCACATGCAACTCAGAAACTACATCATCCCGTGTAAGCATATTACTGAAACAAAAGTATGCAAAACATTCGGTTCACGCCAACCTATGATAATTGTATTTACTGTATGCATGAAGTTATAACAATCCTTTTTCTTTTATTAATTTGTAAAGAGTAAACAATCCCATATAACTGTCAAATAAAATTAAGCTCTAGCAATTTGTATCTGCACTTATCTTTCATTTCGTTTTCATTCCTGTTGACCTGCTGTGTTTTGCCTGATCACTGAACATCTATTTATTATTCCATCAGTGAGATGTGAATTCAGTTGACATTGAGGCCTCAACAGGAGTCTTTGTGTTTGTTTATAATTTTCCCATTCATTAGGCCGAAACAGAAGTGTCTCTTCAAAGAGCGAGGCACACTGGTTCATCTTGCCATTTAATCACGAAATGACTTAAGCCAACCCATTCTCTTAACATTTTTGGGCAGCTCTATCACACTCCTCATTTATGAATCAAGAGCAGATTGTTTAATGGTCATACGATTATGCAAGATTATTTTGGTTTCCAGTTTAAGCATATTGGTATCTGGTGTGTTTACTTAATGTTTGGGGTTTATTTTTGCTCTATTCACTTTTGTCTCATCCTTCAGGGCCAGCGAAGATAGAGAACAGAGCTCTCGTATGGATGTCAGATGGCAAATGCCCTCTTTTTGACACCCTGTAAGGTCAGCGTTTTCTTTTTTTTTTTTTTTTTGGCCATGCTCATTTGCATGGTTGAATGGAGCAGAAACAGTTTTAATTGGGTTGAGGACAAAAAGAGAATGGGAAAGACTGTGATTTATATATGGATTTTCCATCACTCTACCAAAAGGCTCTATTCTGCACATCTCAGCATTTAAAAGATTGTATTTTTTTAAATAGTAGTACCTTAAACCTTGTAAATACTAATTAATGAGTACTACATTTCTTCACAGAGATGCAAAGTAAATCGAAATAGTGCTTTTCATGCACTTCATAATTTGAAGTGCTCTTCATAGGCTTAGGGAACTTGTTTATAACTACATTTTAAAAGGACTGTTTTTGTTAAAGTGATGCACTGCACAAAAACTAGAGTGCTGTAATTTTGAAAGATCTTAGCATGCCTCAGAAGATTCATTCATTCATTCATTCATTCATTTTCTTTTCAGCTTAGTCCCTTTATTAATCTGGGGTCACCACAGCGTAATGAACCGCCAACTTATCCAGCATATGTTTTACGCAGCGGATGCCCTTCCAGCTGCAACCCATCACTGGGAAACATCCATACACACTCATTCACACACATACACTAGTGACAATTTATTACCCAGTTCACCTATACCACATGTTTTTTTGGACTTGTGGTGCACCTGAAGGAAACCCACTCGAACACGGGGAGAACATACAAACACCACACAGAAATGCCAACTGATCCATCTTTTTCAAAATATTCTTTCTGTATACATTCCTATTTAACTTAATGAAAGTTGCATATTTGATGCAAGAAGCTCAGTTTGCAATCTACAGTATTTTACTCTTAAGTCTTGTCGCTTATCCAAGTTTTAGGAACGACAAATAATAACTTGACTTCTAGTTGATCATTTGGTATCAGAAGTGGCTTATATGAAAGGCAAAAGCCTCAAGTTTATGCTTATTTTACCAAAATAAAATATGATCATGCCTTGATTTTTAATTATTTAATTAGGACAGTAAGGTCTGACTTTGCTTAGACAAAAGTCTTGTCACTTAACAGAAAAATGTACAGTATAGAATATAAATTCTTGGTGCAGTGGAGAAGAATTAATATTGTGTTTGGCTCCTATTAGTTTGGACGACTGCATCCATACATCTCTGCAATGACTCAAATAACTTATTAATAAAGTCATCTGGAATGGCAAAGAAATCATTCTAGCAGGACTCCCAGAGTTCATCAAGATTCTTTGGAGATTTATCTTTAATGCCTCCTTCATCATCTTATCCCAGACATGCTCAATAATGTTCATGTCAGGAGACTGGGCTGGCCAATCCTTGAGCACCTTGACCTTCTTTGCTTTCAGGAACTTTGATGTGAAGGCTGACATATGAGAAGGAGCACTATACTGCAGAAGAATTTGCCCTTCACTGTGGTTTGTAATGTAATGGGCAGCACAAATGTCTTGATACCTCAGGCTGTTGATGTTGCCATTCACTCTGCAGAATGTAACCCCCAACCATGATTTTTTCTTCACCAAACTTGACTGATTTCTGTGAGAATCTTGGGTCCATGCAGGTTCCAATAGGTCTTCTGCAGTATTTGGGATGATTGGGATGCAGTTCAACAGATGATTCATTGGAAAAATCTACCTTCTGCCACTTTTCCAAATGATCAACTAGAAGTTATTATTTGTTGTTCTTACAACTGGGATCGACGACAAGACTTTTGTCAGGTAGTGTGTATTCTGTTTGTTAATGTTTGTTAAAATTATGGATTCTGAAAACACAAGATAGTTGATTTTAGCTATTAATGTGGTAAAAAAACAACACTTTGTGACCATAATTGACAAACTATATCATTGTTTTGTGAAATTTGCCCCTGAATGAATTTATCCTTAAAAAAAGTTCTCCCACTGAAACTGTATTTTCTTATAAATTAGTGAAAGTTAGTTTAGTTTTGTAATACACTTACCAAGTGCAGCTTTAAAATGCTAATTTAATATGCAAATGAATTGGCCCTAAAGGAGCACATATCTTCTAAAGCATTTTGAGGATCAGAGGAGAACAGACATTTTTAGAGTAGAGAATATTCAGAAGTGCAATTGCTGTACATTATGCATGCATGCACAATGAATTTGTATTCATTAAGACGTCCTAATAAATTGATCACACTTTTAGTAGAAGTGGTTGGTTGGGTTAGGTTTGGGTGGTTGGTTGTTGAGTTTGGTTGGGTTATTTTGCTGTGTATCATCTAGAAAAAGGTGTGTCCGTGAGTCAGTGGTTCGACCTGAGGGTTTTGTAAAACAACACTGCTTTGTTTATGACGTAGCAACACTCACACCGCTTCTAATTATGAGTGGGTGACTGCTTGTCTTTGGGTTCAAGCTGGAATCACTGTCCATGTGTTACAGCCCGGGGTCAGTGTGTGAGAATTTCTGGCAAGCTGACTGAACTTTCGCTTGTTGTGTTTTTGTAGATACCAAATGCATTTTTGGAAACCAAAAGGATATCTGGGATGGTCTTCGTAGAATCACTCAGAATAGGCTGAAAGGACAAACCAAACTGTATTTTTTTTCAGTGATAGTATTTGAATATATGACTTAGAGGATGAATATAATGCTTTATGACCAGAATTTCTTTTTTAAATTATGACAACTGTATAATAGGTGGCACAGTGACTCAGTGGTTAGCACTGTCGCCTCACAGCAAGAAGGTTGGCGGTTTGAGTCCTGGCTGGGCCACTTGGCATTTTCTGAGTTTGCATGTTCTCCCCATGTTCGTGTGAGTTTCCTGTTGGTGCTCCGGTTTCCCATGTGTTTGAGTGCCTGTAAGAGTGTATACACTCTCAGAAATAAAGGTATGCGAGTTGTCACTGGGGTGGTACCTTTTAAAATGGTACAAATTAGTACCTAAAAGGTCCATATTAATACCTCAATGGTACATATTGATACCTAAAAAGTACAAAAGTGTTACTCTTAAAATTTTTAGGTACTAATATATACTTTTGAAGTACCAATATGGACCCTTTAATTACAAATGTGTACCTTTTGAAAAGGTACCACCACAGTGACAGCTCGCGTACCTTTATTTCTGAGAGTGTATTGGTGTTTTCCAATACTGGGTTATGGCTGGAAGGCATCCGCTGCTTAAAACATATGCCCGAATAGTTGGCGGTTCATTCCGTTGTGGCGACCTCTTATAAATAAGAGACTAAGCAGAAGAAAAACAAATGAATGAATGACAACTAAATGTATGATTTCTGGAAATGTTTTAGTAATACTGTATTAAAAAAAAAAGATGTGAAATGTATAATATTATATAAATAATATCAATATTTAAAAGTAAACTTTTGGAAGTTTATTTCATTTGAATTATTGACCCAATTGGACAAACAGAAGAAAAAAGAAGAAGAAAAAAGTTCTGAACCCTCACTGAATAATGTTTAGTTGAGGTTTTGACATACTGTAGATTTCGGTTATCTAGAATGTGTACAGTACTGGAACAGACAGTAATTCACTGATTTCAATTAAAACAGCAGTGCAGACATTTGCAAGATGCATATTGACCATTTTTATGTCAAGGAAGTGCAATGCCCAGACGTGTAATGCCCCCACACACACATATATAATATATATATATTTCACTCATGCATGAGTGAGTAATGCTGATGAGGAACTGTTAAATACGGATTTATTTTTACATCAAAATTTCCGTCTCTATGCACCTGTGAGGGCAAGTTCTTTGTGTTCATGACCCTGTTACCATTATAAATATATAAAAAAAACTTTCCAAACGCCTTTACATTTAAAATCCCAATACTAATACTACTTTTGGCTACATGGTGGCGCAGTGGGTAGCACGTTCGCCTCACAGCAAGAAGGTCACTGGTTTGAGCCTCGGCTGTGTCACTTGGCGTTTCTGTGTGGTGTTTGCATGTTGTCCCTGTGTTCGTGTTTTAACTGATGCAAAAGCAGGTTATTTCAGTGGGATCATCTGTCCCACACTCAAGAAATGCTAAATAAAAGTTTGTCTTTAATTGCCAATGTCTTTTTTTAAGACTAGCATAGCTCAGTTAGTATGATATAATCACACAGCTGTTTCCGCCTGGAGCAGCTCTACCACAGCAGTTTGCAGAAAAAGACTACCAATTGAATGTGATGGTTTCTTGACCCTTCTTAAACTCAATCTGTGCCATAAACTTCAGAGCGACCTCTTACTTGCATTGGCAAAACAATTTTTTTATTGCCATCCAATTTTGTAATGCATATTTTATGTATGCAATGATTAACGCTGAACAAAAGCAAAAGTGGGTTATATGGTGCCATCATTTACATTTTAAACCTGCATGCATTTATTTCTTCTGTGAACACAAAAAAATATTTAGAAATTGCAGTCCTTGATTCGAATTGGTTGAGCTGCATTCAAAGCTGCTCTACAAAATACACCTGTGACCTCATTACATCATTATTGCTGTGCCAGTTTCTTTGACTCTGTGTTGCTCAGAGATACTTTTAGTTGTCGCCACAACTTTTATTATCATTATATCATTACATTATATTTGGTTTTAATAAAAGGTCTGTGTCATATCCAACAATGCCCCTTAACTGTTATAAAGTCACTACAATCCACAGCTTCTTGTGGGTTGTTGCTTTAATTAAAAATAACCCTGGGAAGCAAATTTACAAGTTATGCATTTAGTAGAAGCATTTATCTAATCCAACAAAGAAAAAGATATGTTTTTTGTCATAAATTAGTTCACTAGTAGAAAATAACTAATGGAAGTAGGCTTTAAGAAGAATAACCAATAAAATAACCAATAAAAGAAGGCTTTTATTATTTAAATGGGCAAATTCTGACTAAGGAAATGAGCTGGCCAGTTTGTTATTTCCCTATAGGCTACAGTTTTTAATTTAAAACAAGTTTTAAAAGATTCCTATTTTTGTTGTTGTTGTTTGTTTGTATTTTATGATGGATGATAATAAATTTGCATTTAAAAATAAGTATTTTTTCATATTTCTAAAATTCTAATCTCATTACATTATATTTAAAACTGTAATAATGTGCAGTTTAAATGCACGTTTGTAAATAAACATACATTTTTGTAAATAAAAAATAGCTCTTTGACAAAAATTTAGGAAGAATTTTGTTACATCAAAAAGTGTGGTAATGATAACCACAAGATAATTCAGCACAATTTAGTGCTTAAAATATCACCAAAATGCAGTATGTGAACCTCGAATAACTGCAAATAGCTTCACTTTTTGAGAAAAAAGAACAACCCCATTTTAATAGGCTGGCTACGGGCCTGGATAGTGATATGATCCATAGGCTACCATGTCACACATAGCAACGACCCTTAGTGTAGCTGTTAAATTCACAACAATCCAGAGCTTCTTATTGCTTTAATTAAAAAAACGCTGAGGAAAAAAAATGACATTTATGTATTTAGCAATGGCATTTATCTAAACTGAGAATTTTTTTTGTCATAAATTAGGTCCATACACTGTTGTGTCATGCTAACAATGCTCCTTATCTGTTATTAATTCACTGTAATCCACAGCTTCTTGTGGGTTATTGCTTTAATGGAAAAAAACACTGGGAAACTAATTTACATTTATGCATTTAGCAGAGGCATTTATCCCAACTGACTGAGACAATGTTTTGTTACAAATATTATCATATAAAAAAAACACAGTGAAACAAAAGTGCATGTATGTATTTAGCAGAGGGATTTAAATCAACAGAGACATTTTGTTTGTTGTAATTTATTTCCATAAACTGTCCTGTCATAAGATTACAATAGTTCCATACATTTTCATGAAGTGCCAGTAACAAAAAAAATGTTTTTAACTAAAATATTTTAGATATTTAGCATTCTAGATCAGGCTATGAAGACCATTGCACCAGCAGGTTTCAGGGATGAGAAATTTCTGGAAAGTGATTTTGTGCCTCAATTTTGTGACTTTCAACATTGAAGATGCACTTAAAGCCCATTGACTTCCATTGTATGGACAAAATTGCACTGCTGCATTTCTCAAAATACCTTTTTTTATGTTCAGCAGAAGACAGTTTTGAGGTTGAGTATGTGATCACAAATGTTAAATTTTTGCATGAATTTCTTAGAAAGGCCTGTAAAAAATATGATTCCAACAAAGGAAAAAAAAAAGACTGTCAGAGTGGCTGCACTTTTTTAAGCAGAAAATCAATCTGAAATTGGTTCCCCACCCAAGAAAATGCCCTGCACCTACTGAAAAGAGTGCATTGACAATCAGGTATACAGTGGGAGTGATGCCATTACTTGTTGGGCTTCACAGTCTTTACAAAACCCACTTCAGTGGATGGCGGTCGCTGAAAAGCTAGTTTCTTTGTCTACAAATGGTTTCTATTTTGCACTCAGGCACAAAGGGGACCTAGTGATTGCCTATTGTTGTGTCTTTTACATTTTTCTCTTCTACTGATATAGTCATAGTGGAATTAAAAACCTGCAACTCTATTCTTTAATGTTAATTTATAATTTTTTGTCCTACACCAAATTAACTTCTTAAAATCTGAATTAAAATGAGTGCATGGCTTTTTCACAGCGAAAAATTATTTATACTTATGATTCAACCACAGAAGCATTTACACTATGAAAGAAATATGGTCAAATACTCATCCAAAGCTCATCAGCTGCTCACTAGGGTACCTCAGGGATCTGTTCCTAGTCCCCTTCTATTTCCTATTTAACTACATCACTGGGAGCCATCATCCAATCGCACAGTTTCTCTTATCATTGTTATTACACCTGTATTTTTCATCATCCACTTATGATTAACAAAAACACATCTTAATATACAAGGTGTAAACAGGGCCAAAATGACAACATGCTAAACATGTGGATGCAGTTTCTTAGCAAAATCTACAATGAACAATTGAGAAATGCTCACTTTACTTGCTGATATGTCCCAACAGATGGTAACAGGCATGTGTGGGAGTCAAAAAAAGCTGATTGAAAAACAAAGGTTTTGAGTTAAATACTGTGAAAGCAGTTGCCATGACCATTAGAAGGAATGTTTTAAACAACTTTGACTAAAATGGCATTTTAATTTTCATTTTATATGCAAGTTATTCAAATGTAAGCCTATTTCTGTCAGTTTTAGCGATTAGTGTGGGTTGTAAGTATAATGGTGCCAGATACTGAAGTAATGGGAATAAAGAATGCAGCAAATCTCTGCTGGCAAACTAGACTTGTCAAATCAGTTCACTGACATGTTCCTGGAAGATTTTGGGGCTTTGGTTTAATTGAGTACAGAATTCATTTTTGATGGTTGGCACAAGTAATTGTTTCTGTTGTCATTCACTCTCATTATGTGATTTAAGAGGAACAGTACATTTCAGTTCAATTTACTGTTAAGAGTGTTCCAGATCTTCTGATGCAGATGGTTAACAGGAACAAAACACATTGAGCCAAACAATGCCACTGCACAATTAAAATAATTTTATTATGGCTGTTGCAATTAAAGTCTAATGTGAAAATACAATAGCTTTGTTTTTGCAAATAAAAATAAAGTGTTTTGCAGTCTGCATTGCTGGAATATGATGTGCCATTTTGCTAAATACAAAAAGGCTTATGTTTTTAAACAGTTTGTTGATAACATTTTATTTTAAACTATTCCGATCGACTGAAGTAAATGGTTACAGTCACTTAAATTTGAGATAAAAACAGAAATAGTTATTAAAGTTATTAAAAATAATCATATTTGTTGTTTATACAATATATTGTTGTCATAATACACGTTTAGCTGCATGTGCTAAAAATGTCAGAATCAGTAAATGTGTAAAAATAGCCTTTTTTTCTTTAGCTGTGATTCATACATTCTATTTATGGATTTAATTCTGATTCATTTTCCTCCTACAGCTTTTCTGCATCCCGGACATTACTAATAACTACATTTCCTTTTATCAAAAATGTGATTTTTAGTGCTTATGACATGCAAGGTCACATCATGTTATTTTCCAACCATGCAAATGTCAACCAATTATTTAGATTTAACTGTAAACAAAAGTCTGCATCCTTTAACACATGATGCACTGTAAGTTCTGTTCTCAGTCACACTCAAACCTTTGTGTTTTTGGGGGCCTGTAAGTGGCGCCGCTTTGGCCATCATGCTTGCCCAGAGCAATAACAGATAAAAAGTATAATCTTCTAATTGATCGTTGAGGAAAGACTTCCGGATTCATTTGTTCAACTTCATTAGCTATATGTCCACAATTTGTGTTTTTTCACAAATTCTGTGTTTCAGTCCTGTTTGAAGTATATCTGATGCTTCACAGCCACTGAACAGAATCAATTGAGAATTTAGTGGGAGGAAAATTACACCCCTGAAAGATTTGTGGCTTGTGAAATAAGCAGGAATCACGAAATGGAGAGGACACTCCGCTGAGTGCACAAGGGTTTAATTTGATTTGGTTAATTGAGTATCAGTGTGTGCTTCGGGAAGTTTCCTCCTATGATGATTCACCTCTAAAATTACATTTTATTCCCATAATCAAAACAGCAGTTTTACCACCCAGTTTAATTAACTTGTCCTGCTTGCTTGAGATTATGGTGCATATTGTAATCACAAATACTCAGATGAAATATGTGGTCATGAATAATGTTTTTCTTATTTACATATACATAAACATATAAATATTTTTGTTAATTAAAGGTCACAAATCATAAATATAGTGTGAATGCAGACTTTGATATGATAAACAGTAAATATCAAAGAAACATAAAAAAATATATATAAATGAAATTCTTTTCAAATGTTATTAATAGTTAGCATTATTGTTCTTTCTCTTCTTCTTCGTCATCAGCTCTTAAACCCTACAGAGGACATTTTCCAGTGATGGGTTGCAGCTGGAAGGGCATCCGCTGTGGCGACCCCAGATTAATAAAGGGACTAAGCCAAAAAGAAAATGAATGACTGATAGAGGACAGTCTGGACATTAACCACAGCAATTTTGGAGTCTTCAATTAACTTAAGTTGCATGTTTTCGGATGGTGGGAGGAAACCGGGGAACCCGGGGGAAACCCACGTGAGCACGGGGAGAACATGTAAACTCTACACAGAAACGTTGGCTGGCTTGGTAAGGACTAGAACCAGTGACGTTCTTGCTGTGAGGCAACAGTGCTAACCACTGGGCCACCGTGCCACCCATCTAGGAAAGGAGGAAGAGTAGGGGTGGAAGGGGGGATTCTTCAAAACGAAGATGGCTGTGATTTGAAACCTAGGGTATTTATAGTGGCTTAGGAATTGTCTGATTGGTGAATCATGAATTGAATAATGCGAGGCCGGCTGCAAGCAATCATAAGCACGTGATCCTCTCGAAATTAGTTTATAAATAAACTTAACTAAAATAAAGCCCTTTGGCGTTTATTTAAATTTTTCTCCTCATACTGTACAAGGCTGATCTCTTTAGATTCAGAGCAGCAATATGAATTATATCAAATTTTAAAGGGCATCTATGGTGAAAACCACTACTTTTCAAGCTGTTTGGACAGACATATGTGTAGGTATAGTGTATAGACATCATATATATTTTTTTTCAATTTAACAACATAAAAACGGTGGACCAATTGGAGCGGTTTTGAGACCGACTGCAACTTGACGTAGGAGTGCGGTCCCCCCACCCACCGAATTAATTGACAGCTGCATATTTACTTGTCTCTGTAGTAACGTTTATAATCCTATACTCTTATTTCACGTGGCCACCATTTTAAAGAACCAAAGCGAGGCTGCGTTGGGAAACCCGGAAGTATAGGTTCAGCACTATAAACATTGCAACAACATGCTGTGGACTATAAACCTCTAGCTGTTGCAGCGATTTCAAAACGCAGATATGGTGTAAACATCACTTTAATATCATTCAGTTTAGTTTAATTTAAACAATGAAAAGCATATTAGGCATCAAACAACATCACAATCTCTCCTCCTGGGCTTCAGTTCATGGCAGCAGGTAAACACAGTGGGGGCTTCCCTGCTTGCTTCAGCCTATGTAACCGGTGAGCAATAAAACAACGCAGTCCTCTGTAACACACCCTCGTGTTGTCTGTAATAGTGTTGTCCCAGAACTGAACAAAAAAAATGTCCATCTCCTGCTAACATTTAAGGGCCGCTGAGCGTGTTCTTAAGCAGCTGATTTGCCATATTCACCAGTGCTTAACAGAAATGACTGTGATTGGCCGTGAAGGTCACCGCACTTCATCGCTGTTTACCCAGTGAAAACACAGATGAGCGATTCGCTGATGACTTGGCTGATCTTTGCAGCTTTAAAACACTCCACTGTTCGTGCATCTGTGTTTGCACTCAGTGAAGTGCAGTGAACTGATGACCTCCATGGCCAATCACAGTCCTTTCTGTTGAGCGTGTGAACACCATGGCAAATCAGTGCTGTTGCGTTCAACAGTGCTTATGTTAGTGGGAAATTGACCGTTTTTATCAATTTCAGTAACAAAATTCTATATCTTGACAGGTCTATTATAGTGAAAGAATCAGTTTATTAACCTGAGTTTGATAAATGGCAGCTAAAACGTTTGTTTGGGAAAGAAAGCGTTAGCTAACTAGTGGCATTTCACTTAACTTAGCTGAAAATGAGGTCCGATATCCAGTTTTATTTTCACTTTCCATTCAGAACGGACCGTCGGGTCACTCGGAAGACAATGAAATGATATATTTGTGTCGCTTTCTCTTTGCTGATAGGATACACAGCCAGGTACACAACATTCCTGTGTGACTCATGCTATACTTCCGGGTTTCTCCCCCACCGCAGCTGCGATTTCGCTTTTTTAATGGCGGCCGTGTGAAATCAATCCATCAACAAGACAGGACGTGCGCAAAGCAACCGTAAATAAAAAGTCTGTTCAGTTTGCTAGGATCATCAATCATCATCAAATGTGATCAAGAGTGAGTTTTACAAGTTTAAAATGTTTTAAAACAGTGCATGTTAATGAATTACAGTGATTTTGTGGATGTTAAATCAGGTTTATTTTGTACATTAATGTAACAGATATCCATACAGGAGTGGATCTTAACTTGTATCCTGTCACATTTGCGTGCAAAGACAGTGCAAAGCTCAATCCGCTCGCTGTATGTGTGTGTGTTGGCGCTGTGTGTGTGTGCGTGTGCGTGTGTGCCTGTGTCTGTGTCTGTGTGTGTGCATGAACTTTATAACGACATTGTGTGTGACTCATCGGTTCAGTTGCACAACAAATGCATCAAATAATTATTTGGAAAGTTCTTACTGTAGCATTTCTCACAAACGTTACGTGAGATCTGCTTCCTATTATGTCTGTCAGTTGTCTGAGGCAGCCTAGGGCGGAGACACGCTGAAGGGCACATGGGAACGGTGGTTGGGAAGGACTAGCCTTAAAGGCACAGTACACAAAAACAGCAAAAAGCTGTTGAGAGCTATAGAATACAAACTAGTGAAAGCTATAATAAATAATCTGATGGGTGTTTTGGGCTGAAACTTTACAGACACATTCTGGGTACACAAAAGACATATTAAATCTGGAAAAAGGGGTAACCTAGGTGCCCGTTAAAACTTTGTCTGTAAATGCTACATTTTCTGAATGATTTTTGCAAAACACATTATGTATCTTTAATACAATTCTATTTACTCAAAAAAGTTTTGCATCCTTGTATTGAACCTTGTGGTTATAATGATAGCTTTTGCTTTATTGCCACTAGACTGGCCAATTTTTTTTGACGAATTTTTTTTTATAGTCGATGCCAACAAAATTGATGGCATGATGCCAAACTGCATCTGAGGCTGTATCTCTGCAAAGCTTTGATGCATGGACAGCAAATTTATATGTATTATTGCCACCTCACACTCACACATAAATCAATGGTAATTATTTCATTTTTTAGATATTTGGACAGAAATCATCTTAATATGTGTTTAATCCCTAATTACATATGACACTTATTAAATTAAATATTTGTTCAGCTTTAACTTAGAAAACACCTATAGTATTTAACCAAAATTTTCCTGTTATATATGTAGGTCATGTACTGTAGGTTTCTTCATATATCAACAAGACAGATTTGTTGCTAAGCTGTGCAAGAAGATCTAACATCAACCTCTCAACCCACACACTCACTGAAACATAATCCGAGCCTCCTGGTGTGATGTGAGTTACGTAAGCTCAGAAATCACATATCTAGCACATTCATGAGTAATTCTTTATCTTATTAATCAAACCAGCTGCCAGTCACATGAGAGGAGTGTGTGCACACAGCGAAATGACTCACAGAATGTTTAAAAAAAAAGTGGTGCTTCATTCTTTATTTTCATGGCTCTCCAGTCCAGACCACAACGTCATGTTTAAATAGTATGCACGAAGTTCGAAATCTCTTCTGTTGAACTCTAAAACCATCGTTATGAAGAGTCATGTGAGCAGTTCTAAACTCTCATTTCATTTTAATCCAGCCATAATACAATAAAGAGCTAAAGTGTGGTAAACAAACACTATTACAGGTTGACCTGCCGACCTCAGACTGTGGGGTATTAAAGAGAATTAAACGAATGAGCCTTCCATGCAGACTAAAACCATTTCTCTAGGGTTAATATGGGCCAGACATTAAAATGGTCTTTTATTTTACAATCATGTTTATCTGGCTGACATTTAAGCATTCATGGAGCACAACAGAAATGCTAAATTTACTCCTGAAAACATTCTGTCTTCATCAACAAATCTTTGATTCATTTGTATCATCAGTTGTAATTTGGGGGGAAATACTGAGGATAAGTGGAAGGTATTATAATGCAATTCAAAGTTACAAAGACTTAAAAAGAGGAATGTTGCGTATTTGTAAAGATTTACTAATATTAAGCAGGATTAAAGCCTTCTACTGCCAAACTAATGCCACTCTAGACATATTGATTATGCAACAAACTGGAGGTTGAGCAAGGTTTTTTATTATAAGGATCTTTTTTTAATCACAAAGTTCATTTATATAATTTCATCATATTTATATATAGCCATGAAGAGGCCACTTTAAAAATATTTAGATTTTATTGTTTCATTTTAGTTTCATTCTATAAACTACTTCATTTTTAGACAAGACAACAGCAATAATTTGTTGTTTTTTGTTTCAGAAGAGTTTAATATAGAAATTAATATTTAATGTTATAGCTCAATGCTAACTTTTTGATTATGTGGATAATTCATATGAATTTGTACAATCTGATTCGTTTGTAACACTACAATAACGAATGATGTATTGATATGTAAACTAAACATTACTTTATTCTGAATTAATGACGAGTTAAGGCAAGCGCTAATCATGAACTAACTTTAATGAGTTCTGTGAATAACACATAGAATCAACTCTACCCAGATGTTAGGCAAAGTGGTCACTTTCAGAATGAGCAATTCTGATATTTTGCTTTCTTTATTACTGTTAAATAATTAACATTTCATAACTTTTGTACTGGCGACGCAGTGGTGTAGTGGGTAGCGATCTCGCCTCACAGCAAGAAGGTCGCTGGTTCGGGCCTAGGCTGGGTCAGTTGGCACACTGTGTGGAGTTTGCATGTTCTCCCCGTGTTGGCATGAGTTTCCTCTGGGTGCACTGGTTTCCCCCACAAGTCCAAAGACATGCGGTACAGGTGAACTGGGTAAGCTAAATTGTCTGTAGTGTATGTGAATAAGAATGTATGAGTGTTTCCCAGTGATGGGTTGCAGCTGGAAGGGCATCCGCTGTGTAAAAACATATGCTGGATAAGTTGGCGGTTCATTCTGCTGTGGCGACCCCAGATTAATAAAGGGACTAAGCCGAAAAGAAAATTAATGAATGAACTTTTGTACTGGGGCAGCACAGTGGCTCAGTGGTTAGCACTGTTGCCTCACAGCAAATAGGTTGCTGGTTCGAGTCTCGGTTGGGCCAGTTGGCATTTCTGTGTGGAGTTTGCATGTCCTTCCCATGTTCACATGGGTTTTCTCTGGATGCTCCAGTTTCCCTTACAGTCCAAAGACATGAGGTATACTGTAAGTAAACTGGATGACCTAAATTGCCCATAGTGTACAAGTGTGTGTGAGAATGAGAGTGTATGGGTGTTTCCCAGTACTGGGTTGCGGCTGGAAGGGCATCCACTGCGTAAAACACATGCTGGAACAGTTGGCGGTTCATTCCGCTGTGGTGACCCCTGATAAATAAGGCACT
>CAIGQZ010000379.1:13007427-13024918 GCA_903798205.1 Danio tinwini
CTCCGCCTCCTTCTTCCCGGCGGCCAGGTGGCCGTAACTTTATTACAATGCAACCATAGCTTACTCCATAATTTGTGCTTTCCAGAAATGTATACAGGGGTACAATTTCACAATGAGCACTTTCATATGCCTATCAGTTATTACTGTTAGGCTGACGTAGCACCTTGTGCTACTGCAATTTCCATAATTATCCGAGAAACTCTATTTAAATGTATTTAAATGTTCAACTCTTCAGTTTTCACTGAGATCTTAAGATGTTAAGGGTTTCTAAATTCTCTGAAATCCTCCAACAGGTGAATTTCAGAGGGATGAACATTCAGATACAGTTAAGTTAGAGGAGCATGTTACATGGACAGAGAACTGGTCCAGACATTAGCTTTAGTAATGAAAGCAATTTTACTTAATTTATTTCGGTCCAATGGAAATCATTATGTTTAATCTGGGGAAAGACTGATCCCAAAATGTGTAAAGAGGTCAGTGAAAGGTGGAGGAGATGTATCATGGTTTGACATTTTATAAAGTGTGCATTAGTAAAGACATTTAATGTATTTATATTATTATTATTTTATTTTATTTATGTATTTTTGATGCAAGCCATAGTATAAGTGCATTTTTTTTGCATATTTCGGACATGTATACAAGTAAAGAGTTTGTAAAACCCTGGGAGTGGCTTTGTTTTGTCATATTGGCTATTAATATCTGGAATGCTGGTGAAAAAGCCTGTACGTTGTTGTTGCTGCTTTGTAGATTTGCAAATGGCAGAACGGTTGCTATTGATAGCTGATGATAGATGATGACCTATTTTTGTCATGATGAACAAGCAGAAGGCACAACCCATGCGAGGAAAGTTTTATAACAATACAAACAAACCTTTCAACACCTTAATGCAATTGTCAGTGAGTGTTCTTTGTGCACTCATATTTCTATTGTTTGCAGTAAGCTCCACAAGACATAAAGACAGAAGTTTAACGACTCAAGGTGTCAAATAAATGTGCCAGGTACATTTTCAGGAATGCGACGTTATTTTTTGGCTGCTGCACCTTTAAATAACAAGAACGTCCGTCTGTCTTGCGATGTTTCATAGGTGACGCGCGTTCTCGCTTGGTGTTGTGCGCGCTCACGGATGGTTTATGTGAGCGATATGGACGTGTGGAAGCGCAGTTTCATTCTGACTTTGGAGCTACAAAATGATTCATTATCATTAAGCCGAGCGAAATAACTTTTCTGATTTACTGAGGAAACTGGATTGACTTTAAAGCACCTTTAGCCTCACAGCAGCGCGACTGAAGGAATTCAAAGAACATTTTATTATATTTATTCACGAGCATGTTTCTCTGAACGGTAGGACGTTTATTAATATGTTGTTTGCTTATGTTAGTAAATGTAACTAACCGCTTTCTACTTTAGGATTTATATAGGAGTTATAAAATGTGATATATTGATTATCATGGTGTTGTTCATGTTGATCTTTACCATAAGAAGCGTTTTTCATTTGGGAAATAATTTATTTTTGGCCATATGCCTGAGGTGGAAATAGATATCTAATTCTCTGTGTTGTGGTCTTACCAGAATAACTTCCGCTGCCTGTTATTTGACTAAATCTGCTGCGGGAACCACTAATTGAAATCTCAGCAGAATGAACAGCTTATGCATATTATTAATGATATGAATTAATATGTTCACAATGGATAATTTTAATGTTTAGTCGCGAATATAGCAGGTGTTGTGCGCGGGCGTTATTAATATCACATTTTTGTGTACTACAATGATGTGCATGTCTATTTTGTCCGCCTCATTTAAGTTTGTTTGAATTCATTATTTTACAGAACTTGAAATTAATATATGGCATGCAAGTGTAACTAAAGCAACATCCAACATCAGCATCGGAGACTTTTTACGTTCTTACAGAGTATTGAATATTAGCTATTATTAAGGATATTTTATAAGTGTGTAATATGTCAGCTGCTTCAAACAAATAGTCTATCTGTGTGTGTGTGTGATATCCTTTATAGAAATATAAACACGTTATCAGAATGTCACCATGAAATATTTAGCAAAATCTCAGTGTACAGCTAATGCTTTTATGATCCAGAAAAGGCAAAAAGACTTGCATTGTTGCAATAAAATGATCTATTTAACTGTCAGCACTTACAAAAAAATAACTCATAATGTACTTTTTTATGTATTACTTTACAAAGAAAAAACTTGTATTTGATGACCCTTAGCTGTGTTTTATATTCAAGGGTCATATGGTATCATCCTGTAAAGGAGCATGACCAGGGGTAGACCTGATCCAAATTGTAATTTGATAGGCAGTCACTAATTTAAAATAAAACGTATCAGATGACCTTCCTGTTTAGTATTTAATTCCATTACTACTTATTGTGGATTGTTTTTTCAGGAAATGCTCAAATTTGCATTCCCATGGCTGAATTTATAAGAATAAATACTATTAGAAATGTAAAAAAATATATAATACAAACCGATTTTAATGTACAAAATATATAGTGCACATTTTTAAAGATTATAGTGCTGGTTATAAGTTTGTAAAAATGAAGATGTGTTATTGTCTTTGTAAGTAGTCCCATAACAATGCATTTATTTGATGAAAATGGCAACATTGCAAAATATTACAATTTTCAATAAATGTTTGCGCATATATTTATATATAATATAACAAATATGAAGAAGCATAACTGTTATCAACACTGATAATAATCAGAATTGTTTCTTTTTTGACAAATCCACATATTTATTATTTTGCATATTGTTTATTTAGAAATGTATTTTTTTCTGAAGGATCACAAAAGTAATGGTGTTGTGATGCTTAAAAAACTGAATAAATTATTGATTCTTTCAAAAATCCTCCTTAAAATATTAAATTATACTGTATTTGTAGTTTGGTCTAGAATTCCCTATGGTTTATTACAAGGAACAGACTGTAAAATGTGAAATATTTGAATGAATGAGTCAAAATGTACTATTAGGGTCAGTAGTGATAAATACGATTTAGACTCATTTAAAAACACTGAAATGTATGCCTCTTAAAATGAGGTGGGAAATTATGATTTCTTGAAAGTCATAATAATACCGCATGTAACGCAGCTTTAGTGAACAAAGTGAAAAACACCCTAGTTTAAACTATGTTTATCCTCTTATTATTAATCAATTATTTTTCCCCTTCTACCGAAGTCTTACCTGACGCTGTTTGTGTGCCAATATGAACCCATGTGAGCTGGGTTAAAAGTAGATGGCCTTGGCACCACAGCAGGGGCAGGAAAATACACAGTGCTAATGTTATTCAACACTTCATCATAATCATTTTAATTACCATTACTGTGTGTGCTCATGTGAACGCTTTCCATTCTAAAATTAAAGCAACTACCAAATTCCCTCCCTTCTTTTATGCTCACACAATCGAGAGTTCAGTCTCTCAAATCATCCTTGCAGTTTTGATTTGTAACCCTTAGTAAAATAAAATTTGAATTGAGTGCCGAAAAATTTGGTTTGCAAAAATGTCTTGCCGTGACAGTTCCTGGAAGGACAGAAATATGGCGTGAGACCTGAAGGAAGCGCTGTCCTATTTGATTATTCACCCTGTTTTCAAGTCTCCTTCCTTCTTAAAGTGCCAAAGGGTTTTACGTGCCTTACTTTTTAATTGTCTCTAAATATTTATGCTCACTATACTCTCGTTGTATGCTACATTTATTCCTGGGTCATTTGATTGGTGCTATTTTGAACTTGCTTTTTATTTCACTTGTATTAGATATGCCAGATTGATATTGACCATAACAACTATAACATTCCTACAGCTGTGAGTTTCAGGGGTATCTGCATTTGTGCTTACCTGAAATAGAAACTAATAAAAATGTTATAAGACACTCTATTTGCAGATGATGAATTGTTGACTATTTTTGCAATATTGTGTTGCCAAAAACAGAATACACAGGGTGGCACGGTGGCTCCGTAGTGTATAGGTGTGTGTGCATGAATGTATGGGTGTTTCCCAATACTGGGTTGCAGCTGGAAGGGCATCCACTGTGTAAAAAATATGCTAAAATAGTTGGCTGTTTATTCTGCTGTGGAGACCTCTGAAATATAGACCACTGTAAGTCGAAGGAAAATGTATAAATGAAAGAGTGCTTGATGCAGCTCATTGGTGAATATTGTAGTTTCAGGATCCTTGAATGTCCCCTTTATCATCAGTTTGAAATAAGGAACGTGTCATAAAGGAATCCAGCACATGAGAGATAGATTTAGAATTTGAAAACTGAAAAAAGGAAAGTGAAGTTACCGTTTCGTAAGGTTAAAGGGATAGTTCACCCAAAAATGAAAATGTCCTCCTCATTGTCTCATCCTTCACTTGTCACAAACCTCTTTGAGTTTCTTTCTTCCAACATAGGCTCATTCTGAAAATGTAGCCCTATATACATTATGTGAATTATGTAGCCAGAAGTACAAATGGCTGCATTTCGTCTTTAAAACGAGTAAGCTATTATTTTTTGCGCTTACCAGCTGACCGCTCACCTCCATATGGACGGCTTTCCTGCTGTTACCAGTTGGTTCAGTAGCTCGCCATGTAAATTGGCAAACTTGAGACACAGAGAGAAGATGACCACATTCGAGTCCAGCAAAAAATGGTTCTAAAAGGCGGGTAAGACAAAAACAGAATCCAAAAAATTAAATAAACAAGCAAATAACAGGGTGAGAATGTGGTAAAATCTGAAAACATGGTAAAAATCAGGCGAGGGCTTTTCTTTTTTTGTATTGCTTTTTAAAACTGGTGGTTGGGTTTAGGGATGTTGGTGGGCGTGTCAATTGGTGCTTTTGAAAAGACTATTGGTTGGGTTAAGGGAAGGTCAGTCATTTAGTCAGTAAGTCAGCCAGTCAACAGTGGCCTCTGGTGTATTTACATGAGAAAAGCAGGTGTGAATGGCACTCGCGAGAGAAATTTGAGATCTCAAAAAGCGTACACAGTGGCCTCTGGCGGAGTCGCAAAAACTGCAAAAACACTTAGCTCCTGGGACATATTTGGCTCTCTCCAGAAATATATATATAGAGGTACGTTTTCAGAATGAGCCTGGGTTGCTTTATTCTGTTAAACACAAAAGAGTTTTTGATTTTCTTACTGTAGACCAGGGCTTTACATTAACGCCCGCCAACTCGCCAAATGCAGGTAGATTTCAGCTCTGGCGGGTTAGACAGACACCTGCACTAGCCACTTTAGCTGGTTGGAAATAATTTTCAAATTGTAGTTTTCTTAAAAGTAGAATTCGACAATAAGGATGACCCAATATTCGTGCAAATGCGATCTTAGAATCGAGAAGCAGCATGACTGACGAATATAATCATGTTTGTGTGGGCAAAAAAAAATCCAGCTGATTACCGAATGAGAGGATAATCACTCGCGCCAACTGCTGATGTGATGCGCGTGACTGTTTAAAACATGTGCGCGCTCCCGTTTCCTTGCTTGAAACAACCGTGCCTGGAAATGCAACTGGTGTAATCGGTTCTCTTTCAAATAGACTAGACAAAAAGCTGTTCATGCACCCACAGCCCTGCTGCTTTCAAGAGCTCCAGATTAGTATTTTGTAAGCAGCACCGGTTGCTTTCGCTTTTACCATTATTTAAACAGGACATAGAATATTAACTTCGTATTTATGTGTAGTTAACTGGTGTTAACAGTTTTTTTTTAGAAATGTTTTGTTAAATAAAATGTATAGTATACAGCTATATTTTGCTTGTTTTGACACATTATTTAAAATTTGTGGCTAAGAAATAATTATTTATTTATTCTTAGTGTGGTTAGAGATACATTTGGTAAATACTTTGAGCTCTGAAAAGTCATGTGAAATAAAAACTAATTGTATTACAACATTATGAAACCATGACCCATGTGCTCATGCACACTGAGCAAGCTCATACACAACAAACCCAAAAAGTGAAATGAATGAGGAGGGATGTGGACATTCCACAAAATCTAAATCAAGTAAATAGCATGTCAAAGTCAAATTTATGCATATAAAATATATTTTCCCAACAACAAAATTGTGGCTAGTGAAAATAGTGAGTGGCTAGTAATGTTGGAAAACTACTAGCCACAGTGGCTGGTGATCAAAAAAGTTAATGTCAAGCCCTGCTGTAGGCATCAATGGTTTGTGGTATCTTCAAAATATTGAACAGAAAAAAAGAAACTTTGGAACTACTTCAGTGTCAGAAATGGTAATTTTCTATTTTTGGGTAAAATTTCCTTTTAAATTAATTTGCCATGGTGTATTTTGCATTATATGTAAGTGTGAAAATGTATCTACCCATATACACCCATGAATATAGGCTTAATTGTTTCGAATTTATTCATGTTTAGCCATTAAAGGGCAGTATACAGTCAAAATATTTTCTGTTAATATCAGTAGTACAAATATAATTTCAATGTAATGTACAAAACTGAGGGACATAAGATGCTGGTTAATTGAAATTTGTGTTTAACGGTATCGGAAAGGTTTATGCATACATGTGACAACTGTCAAAACAATCCCTGTGTACACAGATATCTGCAAAAATTATGAAAAGAAAATGCTATATTATAACAGACTGGAAACTGCCAATGACACTTTGTAAAAAAAACACTACTAATATAAACAAATTGGTTGCTCATTTATATGATTTCATATGAGAGACTTAACACTCCCCTAAGGGTTAAGTTTAGGTGTGGGCCTTTTTATTTTATTTTATGAAATGGATTAGTACATACTCTTGTTTTATAGATATACAAAAAACTTATTGCCACTATATTTTGCATTGTTGCCTAATAAATTGCACATGGAACTTTGTCATATTACACTACCAAAATGAAGTTCACCGCCCAGACTTAATGGACTTAATTTATTTTTTTTGCAAAACTCCAGAAATATACCTTCACATATAAATACATTACAAATTCAATATAAATAAATAAGTCACAGCTTTCAATGATCAAATGATCAATAGACTAATACGGTTTAATTCTGTATTTTCCAATGAAGTAAACTTACTTGGTAGCTCACCTGGTAAACTTGTAACAAGCAGTGCAAAGAGTCCTCTTTCCCAGTACTGGGTTGCAACTGGAAGGGCATCTGCTGCGTAAAACATGTGCCAGAGTAGTTGGCGATTCGTTCTACTTTGGTGACCTCTGAGTCCATTAATACACTGCTTAATAAAATTATTCAAAGTAGTGTAAAAAAATGTGCATGGTTGTTTCAATAAATACATTTTTTTCTAATGCTCTTTTTCTAACCATTATTGATTTGGTTTGGTATAGGTGGTATAAAATGTTCAAGTTCCACTGATCAGATATTTAATTTCTAGACTGCTATGAAACATCCACGGACCAACATAATAAAACTCAGTCATGTTTCCTGTATCTGTCTGTATCCTTTAGTAAGAATCACTAGTCATTTTACTTTAAAACTGCAGTCAAACAGGAAAGAAATGACATTGTTTTTCCACAAAATGTGAATTATTTCTAAATGTCTTTGTGGAGATTTTAAAATATCAGTAAATTGATTTGAATATTCCTGAATCATTCTCCAAATATTGACTAGACTGCTTGTAGTCCCACAGAGGATGCATTACAGTAGATATAAATAAACTGATATGGCTAATAGAATATCCACTTCTTCTTTTTTGACCCTTCCAGTTTTGGGAAAACCATTTGTGATTTTCCAAGATCACTTTGAAAGTTATAGTATAGTAATATTAAACACGCTGCTTAGTACGCTGTTAAATTCAGTGCATGAAGGTCCTGTTTCATAACAGATCTCCAAACATGCCCATTCTGCATTCCAGTTCCCAGAGCACAGAACAACAGTCACCCATCAAATAGCACTGACTTTCTTATGATTTATATGAATTATATTTGGCTTTTCAAGCTGAGAAAGCAACATCTAAATCAAACTAGCCAAGGGTGTAAAGCAATGGCCATCTTTTCTTGTGACAACACCAGCAAAATTGGTCTTTGGAAACCGCTGTGGAGTTTGTTGTGTGTTTCTGCACATTGTACAAGCACAACTGCAGAAATATGATGCTGTGCACTTTGTTGATTGAGCAAGTTTGATGTAACCCCTCAAAAATGTACTAAAAGGGGCAGAGATGTCAAAGTAGGATACGTAGTCCACTTACCTGGGTAACAAACGATGCGAGGTCAGATTGTAGGCGGACAGTGAGTTATGTAAACAAGTATATTGCTGTAGCAATTTAGCAAATCTGGCTCCCTAATGTTCATGCTGCTGCTTTTAAGGTTTAGTTGGTGTTGCACTTATCAGTGGCATGCTGTTAGTGTGCATGAAGGTCTCTGAGTTCAGGACTGCTTGAAACATAAGCTGTTACTGTATATGGTTATCTTAGAGTTTTAAGTAAAGTACAGAACTCTTAGGCTAAATTCACACAGTAGCAGACAGTGATGTGAAGTTTGGATCATTTTACAGAGTCGGACCTTTGAGTCTCGCTCATCAAGTTAAACAAACTCCTTTAGTTTAAGTCACAATTTATGCACAGTTTAAACACAGTTGTGTGGCAGCAGTGTGTAAATATTGGATTGGATCAGACTTTCTTTATTGTCCCCAAACAAATCATTCCCTGAGACAACTCACTTTAAACATTCGTTCAACACAATCACTAGTAGCAGAATCCTACTTGCCAGTTCTCAACTGAAAATTTTCTGTCCAAATATTTCCTACCATTCTGAAAAAAAAACTCTTTATAAATTAATTATGAAAGGCTGGGCACATGCTAAATTTAATAATTTTTTTATTTTATGACATTATTAAAAAAAAAAAAGACTAGAATTCAGTGTTTTCGAGTGTGTGGATTAGTGCTATGTGACCATACAGTACGACACACCAACAGATCTTCAACCAAAGCCCAGAATGTGAATACATCCATTGTTCTTCTGAGAAGAACAAGTCAATCTAAAGCACATCACACTACAGGAAAATCTAATAAGATAATCTTTTGACCCACCGAGATAATTGAGACATTAAGATTGTCGGAAGAGAGAAATTGGCTTAAATTCAGTCCGATTATCTTGGTCTGTACCCAGCCTACCCAGCCAAAATGGTTCAGGTTTTCACAGAAGTTGGCTTAGATCATCTTCAGGCTATGCTGACAAAAAAGTTAGAATAAAATTCCAAAATCAAACAAAAAAGTGTTCAGGGGTAGCTTACTTAATGTGTCGGTGCTTTTTAAGTAAGGGATTCATCAGAATAAACAGCAAAAGTAAGTCCAAGGCACTTGAAAAAAAAAATTTTTAAAAGTTTGAATATTTTTGCAAATATTAGTGAAAATCAATGAAAATACTTTGTGTTTTATCCAGCGCTTCACGTGTTTCATCCGAGTCTTACATCTTCCTGTTCCCTGACTGGTGAAAAGTCTGAATTTGAGTTTTCCGAACACTTTATTTTCTGATTTTTAGGAATATTTAATCAAACATTCATTCAATGATTATAACTAAAGAAATTCTAACTAAAAGTTCTACAGTTTTCATATAACTCATTGTCAGTGTTGATGGTATAATGCCAAAATGGATCTGAGCACTTTTTGCTACACTTTGTCATACTGATGCCAAATTTATTGTGTTGTTGTTGTTACTTCAAATTGACCACACCACATAAATTCGGGAGCCTTGTCGCCTATTAGTGACCAAAAGTGATATGCAATACAAAGTTTACACAATTTTAATTGTTTATCTAAACCTTCTATTAGGGATGCACTGATATTACTTTTTTACAAAACGATACGAGTACGAGTATTTTAATTTGTGTACTCGCCGATACCGAGTACCAACACCGATACTTTATAGATTTGGTTTCAATGAAGTTTATTTGTTCATTCTTTGCTTTGTCTTTTGTCTGTAGCAAGGATGAGCACAGAAATCTTTAAAAGAAGGCTGTTCCAAGCCAAAAAATATACACACATTGTTGATAACCCTGCGACTCCAGACCTTATCTATTAACGATTAAACATGGACATTTAAGGGATAAGTTATCCCTGTGCTGACATACGTCCCAAGTCTTCACACATTACACAAAGTGTGTGCAGTGTACGTTACCTTATGGAGTCACTCTCTTGGCATTGCATATTGTGGACGCATAAAACTCTGTTATGTGCGATTCTTTCATATTCACTAGTTCCGCCGTTAAGGTCAGGTAATAAAAAAGTAGGCCACTTGATGTTTAACTATGGGTGGGTTGCAGCTAGATAAGATCAATAGCCATAAATACGCAACGCATACTCTCATTTTAAAAATCAATAATGAATAGGCCTACAAGAGTGTATCCTGTGTGTCTGAGCGTCTTTTATCACTGAAGCCACTCTCTCCCAAAACCGAAAGTTGCTTCGTCTGTCTGGCAATATTTCGGCTTTTAATCAAATGAAAAGTTAATTTATATGAGCCAATATTAAAAAACTTGCCGTAAAGTAACTGTGACGTGCAGCCACACATCGAATCTGAGGTCTGATCTCATCTCACTCTCGCTGTCATCCAGACATTGATAGACGCCACACAAGTCAAGTTGCAAAACTGAGGCTGGTACCAGCTGACAGCTAGAATAGCTGTCAAAATACAGCACTTAAAATAACAGGTATAAATGTCTTTGAGCCAAAAAGTCTCTATAGGATATCTGTAAAAACGCAATCAGAGCCAATGGTATGTAGAAGTTGTGTAGCCTAATAATAAAAAAAATATTTTTTTACTGTGTACTGGGTTATAATGTATATTTTACAATAAAAATAAATGGAGCATGTCTCGCTGTCATCTAAAACATGCAATTCATAAAACACTAGAGCTGTAGGCCTGTGTATGCAGTGAGTAAACTTAAAGAGAGGTGTAGGTCAATAGTCATACTGCGCACCATGTTATTGAACTCCAATATCTCTGAGGGAGATTATGTTACCCGATAGCCTATATTACCTTGTGAGATTTAAAAAATAAAATGCATTTTAAAAAAGGAACAACACGCAAAATCAGCAACAAAAAAAACTGGTCTCGTACAAGCTCAGCACCTGTCATCTTGCCAGTGTATTCTGTTTAGAGTGTATAGCGCCCTTATGCAGCACATGTCAACTACCGCTGGTGAGAGAGAGAGCACGCGCGTGTGAGAGCTCAAAGCCGGTATCAATATAACCAAAAGCAAGGTCATATCGTTATAAATATTCCATTAACAATACTTATCGAAATACTTATACTGTACATTTACATGGTGTTTATTGAGATTGTGTGATCTGTATAGGCTGTCTGATCTTTACAGAAGCTATAAACTGACGCGCGCGGTGATGTTCAGCTCTGACAAGGCGCTTTTATTTAGCCTGTAGTCTTTAGATTTTTTACATGACTTTAAATTACTTTAAATGACTTTACCATTACTTTAAATTTCTTACATTTTTTTTAGTTTATATATAAAATGAGTGCTAGCTTGTTTAGCTGTGATCATTATGCAAGGATCATATTTCATATTCAGTTTATTCTTCAGTAGCCTATTGATTCGTTAATAATGTATTTTATAAACGGATTGTTTATAAGGACTAAGCTATTAATATATAATACATAAGGGTAATTAATACATTAATACATTGAAGTCAGGTAGGGCAACAAATCATATCCATGTAGTGAATTGTAGTGAGCAGTATCGGTGCGTGGTATCGGCCTTTCATGTCCGATATGAGTACGAGTATTTTAACCAAGTATTGACCCGATACCCGATACTGGTATCGGTGCATCCCTACTTTCTATTAGGGCTGGGTGATTAATCAAAAAGTAATTGAAACCGACATACAGAACCTATAATCGAAAAAAAACATTTCCAGATCAATTTTTTCAATTACTTTTCCTACTCTCCCACTGTTGAGTGCAGCGTATGGTCTGACGCAGCATTCCCGCATTTGCTCGCTGTGACTGATGCCAACCCTGACCCCTCAAAAAATTCAACTGCACGTTGTGACGATGCATAGCACAAGCTCTGTGATTCGTCAGCTTGGCAGCGTTAACAAGTGTAGGTGGCATGAAGAGGGCAAAAATTTAAAAAATAAAAAAATAAAATAATCGTTCATTAATCGTAATAGAGTTAAAATGTTCAATTAATCAAGATTGTTTGTACAATTTTGTACAAGATTTATACATCACATAAAATATTTTAATTGATGTATACTTTGTTAGAAAAGAACAATATTTGGCAGAAATACAACTATTTGAAAATGTGAAATTTGAGGATGCAAAAAAATCTAAACATTCAGAAAATGGCCTTTGTAAGTGGTCTAAATGAAGTGCTGTTTTGATATATTGAGTTATGATATATTTATAGTAGGAAATTTACAAAATATATTAATGGAACATTTACTTAATATTCCAATGATTTTTGTCATAAAAGAATAATTTGACCCAAATATTTTGGCAAGATATGCCTGCAGTTTCACAATATTTCTGTTTTTAATGTATTTATGTACAAATAAATGCAACAATTCTATTTTTTTAAAATGAACATTACTGGTCCCAAACATATGAACGTAATTGAATGTAATTGAGGCTGTTCAGTGGTACAGTTCAGTGTCTGTAACCTGATGGTTGCTGGTTTTAACCCCCCAAGGATTGAGTCATATCATCATTGAGCCTTTGAAGCAAGAAACTTTACCCAAGGACACACCAGGAAGACAAGTGAACTATAAATTAATAATGAACTAAATGTTGTTTTTCATTCTGCGAAGCCAGTGTAAGAAGAATTAAAATCTCAGAGTGTTTTTAATCAATGATGACTAATTTCCATCAGTGCTGTAAAGCTGTGTTGATCGTCTTAAAGAAACCCAACAAACCTGGAATAAAACACTTGCCACAGCTTAACTGGCAGCCACAGAGACGTATTTGTCTAAAGACCCATTTTCTTATCCTTAAATGCCTGCTTGTGAAATGCTGGTTGATGTGTGTTGAACGTTGGCAAGCTGACGTGATTTAGCTGTGTCTGGGGTTTTGTGTAATTACTGTATATTTCTGGCTGGAGCACAAGTGGATATCCTAGGTTAAGTATTTTATATGAATTAAACAAAAGAACTTTTAAAGGAGGGGCGGCACCGTGGCTCAGTGGTTAGCACTGTCACCTCACAACAAAAAGGTCACTAGTTTGAGTCCCAGCTGGCCCAGTTGGTATTTCTGTATGAAGTTTGCATGTTCTCCCCGTGTTTGCGTGAGTTTCCTCCGGGTGCTTCAGTTTCCCCCACAGTCCAAAGACATTAGCACTATAAGTTAATTGGTTAAACAAAAATGGCCATATGAGTGTGTGTGAATGTGAGTGTGTACGGGTGTTTCCCAGTACTGGGTTGCAGCTGGAAGGGCATCCGCTGTGTAAAACATGCTGGAATAGTTGGCGGTTCATTCCGCTGTGGCGACCCCTGATATAAGGGACTAAGCTGAAGGAAAATGAATAAACAAATGTTAAAGGTGATTTTAAACTTGATTTTCTGGCTTTCAGGAATAAATTGTTGCGTAACTCTTTCTGAGGAAATGTAGCACACCTCAATTAAAAAATAATTGTTTACAAATTATTGGTTTAAAAATGAGCCTAGAACATGATAACATGACAGCACATTCATTGCATGATTAAGAGATCTGCTCAAGACAATTTGATGAGTTTTTTTCACAAACAAGAAAACGATGATAAGTCAAATTAAATGTGAACTTTAGAGATATATGTAACAAATTGGTGTACAAACTATTTTGCCTCAGGAATTGTGAGTAAATTTCAACCAAAATTTATAAATGTGAATTGTTTAAGTAGAAATACAAAAATAAGTATTTTCTTACAAAACGTGCTTTAGTAATTCACTTTAAAAGATAATTTTGACCATGTTAAGCAAAATAAGCAACAACATTCAAAAGAGAAAACATTTCCACTATGCTTTTTGTTGCTATTTTGAAAGGTACAGTATTTTAGCATTCATCAAAAAGCAGAAATAAATGTAAGTAAAAAGGGTACAAAAAGCGACTACACTTTAAAATAAGGTTTTATTAGTTAATGTATCTACTAATATGAACTAATTATGAACAATACTTGTACAGAATTTATCAATCATAGTTTAACATTTACTAATGCATTATTAACATCCAAATGCATGCTTGATAACATTAGTTAATTCACAATGAGTAATCATGAACTAATAATGAACAACTTTATTTTCATTAGTTAATGTTAACTAAAATGAACAAATACTTTAATAAATGCATTGTCCATTGTTTGTCCGTGCTAGTAAATGCCCTAACTAACACAACCTTGTAAGGTGTTACCCAAAAAGTAATAAACATGAATTGTGGCAAACACTTTAGATTTTAGTGCTAAAATTATTTATTATAGACTGCCAAAAGCTTGACATAGTCAGAATTCTGGAGAAATGAAAACCTGTCAATTTCTAATATTCATTTTGTCCATGCAAATATTTTAGTAAATATTATACATTTCAATATTTGCCAATTTTAAATTTTAGCACAAAATTATGGAGGTTTTGATCTTCCATGCAAAATTAGGCCACAGCATAATATTTCAAAACTTGGGTAGTTAAAGAAAAACCCCGTCTAAAATTACAGCTTTGCTTTACCACTATTTAGGGACACCATTTAAAAGAAACATGACCAGTTTGCATGTTTATATAATCAGCTACACAACTAATTATATAATCATAATCATCAACTCAAGCGTTTAGAGTTTACAGAGTGGCATCACAGAGTGGCATCAAGGTCAAAGTTTTCCCTCTTTTATTAAATTATTCAAAACTACAGGTGAAGTTTAAAGGGAGGAATTGTTAAAGTGTGTTTTTGCTCCCCTCACGATCTGACTAGAGTTATTACATGGATGTCCTGTTCCGGAATTTCTTTTTTTTTTTTGTCCTTTGTGTATGTTGTGTTTATACCCTCTCCACTTTCCACTCTGTTTAGCACAAAACCAACTAAATTATTCAGCACTAACCTGATCATACATGATTTAGCAGGATACTCCCTTATTTACAGATAGTCTAGATTAAGCATACTGTTTCCGTCTTTTGAGCACGCTTCAAAAGGCTTCAGTCAAGTGTTCTTCTGGAAATGTTCATCTTCAAATGACCTTCCTCTTCAAACTGATATTGATTGAGCTGAGATTTAGCTACAGTGTCTGGACTTTGATGTCTGCTGGGCTCAGGGCTCAGTCAGAGAGTTTTGCCTAAAAGGGGATGTTTTTTCCATGGAAATATATTTATTGTTTATGTGCTTTTACATTTTTCCCATTTATAATTCCAGATTAAATTCAATAAATTTACTGTGTATTATAAAAAGGTCTATAAAAACAATTTTACTCAAATAAGATGCAAATATCATTTGATTAAACATGAGAAACTTGTGATCACATGCTCCATTCATTCATTCATTCATTCATTCATTCATTCATTTTCCTTCGGCTTAGTCCCTTATTTATTAAGGGAATGAACCGCCAAATATTCCAGCGGCCCTTCCAACCGCAACCCAGTGATGGGAAATACCCATACACTCTCATATTCACACACACACAAACCAGTGACCTTCTTGCTAACAGTGCTAACCACTATGCTGCCCCACATGTTCCACATATTTCATTTTAAGTGATGGGAAGCTAATGTTTTATCTTAAGGGAAACACATTTAAAGGTCTTATACAATGTGATGACACCATGAATACAGGAATTAGTCCAATATACATTATCTAGTAACTTTAGCAATTTAATTTTTTACAAAGTGACTACCAACTGGCATACACAGTTTTTAGAAATGTTCAGGAGTTGCTATAGGGTTTTTGAGGCCCTCTGGTTATTTTGTCAAACCCCCCACCCAAACCCCATTATTTATTTATTAATAAGTCAAGTCGAGTTTTATTGTCATTCCGCTACAAGTGTGGATATAAAGTGAAACGAAATGTCATGTCTCGCAAGACCACGGTGCTACATAAATAGGCATAATCATAAATATCAAAACAACACTGGACATAAGAACCATTTTAAACCTATACATAACTGACATACTGGAGCGGTAGTCTAACTATACTAACTACTAACTATGCGTATACTACTATACATACTTAAACTATACACATAACTAGGCCCACACGGAATGTGTGCGCGCAGATTTCCGCAGATTTTTAGCCCATCATTAATTCTTTTTATTTACTTGAGTAAATGTGTGTAAATCAAAATTTATTCAGTTTTTAAATTAATTACAGTAATATTATTGACTTATATGAAAATGTTCATCTGATTTATGTACAATGCAGTTTGTAAAGTAATATTTTCTGTCTTTTAGTAGATATATTATATGAGAGACTTGCTTTGTTTACCAAATAAAGTGAATCTAATTGGATTTGCATTTTAAACATTAAATAAAAGTTAAAAATGTATTATTTTTATTTCACTTATTAAAGTTTTAGTTATGATACTCCCAAAATAATTCTGCAGAAATCAGCAGATTTCTACCTAAATTCTCTGCAGAAATGGCAAAAAACGTCTGCAGATTCCGTCTGGCCCTTCACATAACCTAAGACTATACAAGTACTTTTTAATAAGGCAGAACAATATTGTGCAAGATATAGTATTGTGCAAGCTTGATAAAAACAAGTAGTGCAACTTGATTTGTGGTGCATTCACAAGTAAACATGGTTTTGCTTATTGTAAAACCTTGTAAGAGTAAGTCCTTTAAGTAAAGTGTCGTGTTTCGACAGGTGACTTATCAAGACTCACCTATGTAAAGCACACCCAGAAATGCACAATGTATTTTTAGGCATATAGAGTGATTTTAAGGAAGTGAATATTTACAGATATGAATTGTATTATGGGAGCATCAACTTTTGATGTTGAAAATTCAACTGTGCAGTTTAACTAGATAACTTTATTGACATTTTAGTAGTTTGAAATAATATATTGTATAACAAATAATGACTGCTGAGTGTATTATTGGTAACCTAGTAACGAACATTAAACAAGGCGAGCATAATGGAGACAGCTGATTGGTCACAAGGTTGTAATGTTCACTACGGCAGTGTTTAATTGGCCAATGTGTTTCTATCTCCCATTATTAGCAAGCAAGCGTAATAAAAAAAAATGTATTCCAAATTTGGCACAACTCATTTCTCATGCAATAAAATGTGCATTAACACGATGATGGAAACCCAGCTAGTGAGAAATGTTACAAATGTAAAGTACAAACAAACTCCGAATTTGAGCACACTGGCGCCGTTGTCCTGTGGCTGCTGTCGCATTATCCAAGTGGATGCTGCACACTGGTGGTGGTGTGGAGACACCCCCCCTCATGATTGTAAAGTGCTTGGGTGTATGGCCATACACAATAAATGCGCTATATACAATACACATTACATTACATTACAGTCTAAAGACATGCTCTATAAGAGAATTGGGTAAGCTAAATTGTCCGTAGTGTGTGTGTGTGTGTGTGTGTGTGTGTGTGTGTGTGTGTGTGTGTG
>CAIGQZ010000379.1:13028126-13055171 GCA_903798205.1 Danio tinwini
TGTGTGTGTGTGTGTGTGTGTGTGTGTGTGTGTGTGTGTGTGTGTGTCTACATCAACACTGCAAAACAGCTAGTTGAGATTTACTATGAATATAAAGAGCAGTAAACAGTTTAGAGAGGAACATTTCACTAACCACTCTGAATGTTTTATTTCTTATTTGTAGTAGAAATCTCAGAAGTGTCATTAAGGATAAATATTGCTACTAATATGAACAATTTAACGATTAGATATACATTTTTCACGTGTGATATGAACTCTGACAGGATGGTACAGTATGTGGAGATAATTAACCTGTCTGGATGAACGTTGTCATCACAATAACTCTATTTTCTCCATTAGGTTTGTTTTGCAAAAGCATGTTTGATATGTACGCTTGTTGGACAGATGGAGTTCCCAACACAACAGTGAAAGTGCCCTGCCCCTGGTATCTGCCCTGGCATGATCAAGGTATGGATGCCAATAATAGTGCCAGCTGGCATATATTCATACAGTAGTACATACATACAGTACATACATGCGTCTATACAGTACATATAAAATTGGATGACAAAGCTGCAAATTGTATTTATTGTTTGTCTTTAGATACAATGCCTTATCTGTGTGTGAGATTTATTTTTAACATGTTATGTCATTTTAACAATCATGATAATTTTGGTCACAGCAAATGTGATATGAAATTTTCACATCATTACATCTTTGTGTCTTTATTGAAGGTTTTCATTTACTTATTTGCTTCAAATCAAAATTTGTAATGATAATTTTTTTGGTTTGCAACGCTTTAACCAAGACTTTTTGATTGTAGGAAAATTAAAGGAGAAAAATATATAATAAATTGAAAATCAAAGAACTGCACAGAAGATGGAATTTCTTATTACAGTTTTTCTGTCGCTTTGGTGCATTTCTCACAACACTATTTACATTTGCACAACAGTTAATGCATTTCTCAAAACAATTAGTACAAACTGCAAAACCTAGTGGATAACCTGCAAAAGCGTGTCACTTGCTCAAAATGGAGAGCTCATTCCTCAAAAGCAAGTATTCATGTCAATAAAAGTGTCAGTGTCATCAAGATGAAAAGTCCTGCCACCATTGTTTATAAACAAGATAGTCAAATGGCTTTGTCATGTTTTCATTATGACAGTTTACTCTGTACATTTTTTCCAATGCAAAAAGTCAGATTTTGGTGACAAGTCCTGAAAATGCTCAAGACAGCACTATATACTATTTGCACAGCCATTTGAAAACTACAGTAAATTTAGACATCACTGCATTTAGTGAGGTATTTGAGTACAAGAGTACATGTTGCAATTCTAATTTATTCAGAGCATTGTGCAAAATAATAAATACACTCTTATTTACAACAAACATAAACTTCCTTTGGGTAGAGCTGTGCACAACTGTAAACAATATTGCAGTACATATTGGAACTGAACCTACAACATACACAGGTCTGTAAATCATTCATTTTTGTCATTTTAGACATTTTTAGGAAAACAAATATTTTAACATTTTATGAACTTTGCTTGACAGATTTTGACAACTAGTTCAACATTTGTGTATGTAATGACTCAAGTAACGAAATGAGGACTATTAGTTTTATATGGCATGACTATTCAGCATCCACAAGTTTAGTTCATTTTGACTGACATGACATAAGCAAATGATAATGTTACAAACAGCAGAGAGTTGTATGAAAGCAGTTGATGCATGTTCAAAAGCATTTGCAATTTGCTGAAAGGAATGAGAAACTGCTACTATAATGTGCACAATTAACTGATTGTTTTGAGAAAAGCATTAACTGTTGTGCAAATGTAGTGTTGTGAGAAATGCACCAATATAACTGAGAAAAACTGTAAATTATTTATGCATTGAAGGGTTGATTATTAATCAATTTCTGTTACTAAATACTACTATACTACCCAGAAAAATAACATTTGTAATTTTTTTTTAATCTTTGTTCTACAAATTTAACAATGCTCATAATATATTATATTATATTACACACACACACACACACACACACACACACACACACACACACACACACACACACACACACACAATGTTGCAATAAAATATTGTGCAGCCCTACTCTACTACTACTACTTTGAACTTGAGGATCTATTCTGTGTTACTGTCCTCTGTAGTTCGTAATGGGTTTGTGTCGCGGGAATGTGGTCCAGATGGCCAGTGGCTCACTGTCAACCACAGCAGCACATGGAGAGACCACTCACAGTGCAATGCAGATGGCGGACAGCAGATAGCACAGGTACAGAGACCCCAAACTCACCATTAAATGGTGTCAATGCTGTCACTCTTTGTTTTTTTTTAGCTGATTTATGTTTGTGTAAATTTTTTTGCTGTTTGTTCAAACTACTTATTTAAACTTATTTATAACACAATTCTTAAGATTTTTAGGGACAACTTAATTATTTCATGTTAAGTCCACTTAAATTTTTGAAGTTAACTTAACTGATTTGTGTTTGGACAACACAAATGCTGAGACAACAGCATTTTTTTACAGTATAATATGGCCACATTAAGAAATTATTTTTACTCATCAAGGCTGAATCTATTTTATCCCATTACACAGTAAAAAAGAAATCAAATTTTCAATAACTGTTTTTATGTCAATATATTAATGTCATTTATTCTGTAATTCAAAACTGAGAGTTTCATTTTTATATGCTAAATTACCTCTCAAGACACATTTCTCATTATCATCAGTGCTGAAAATAGTTCTGATGCTCATTGTCATACGTGTTTTTCAGCAATGTTTAAAAAATAAAACTTAAATAAATGTAAACTTATTTTTTTCAGTTTAATTTATTCTGAATAAAAACAATAATAATACATTTTTATTTTTCTCATCCCTAACAATTGAACAATATGCAGTAACGAGGCTTTCTTAATACAGTATGTGCTTTATATTAACACATTGGGCCCTATCATACACTAGGCGCAATAAGACGCAAGACGTGTTTGCTGCGATGTGTTGCTATTTTCAGACTAGTGCAACCCCAATTTTCCCACTTTGCACCATGTTGTTTAAATAGTAAATCCATTTGCGTCACTTTGTGGACTTATGGGTGTGCCGGTCTATAAAATTGTTGGTGCGTTGCTATTTTGAGGAACTAAAGTAGACTAAAAGCGCAGAGCAGCAGAGTGCGTTAGTTGTGCACCTCAATTGCTTACACATTGCTTAATATTTACATGATGTAAGTATCACAAATATCTTTACAAATGAAAAAGGATTAAAGTAATAAAATATTGAAAAAATGAATATTTTCTACAGAAATATAAAAACCACTGCCTTCATGCCTTCTTCATCTCAGGGAGCTTTTTTCAGTTTATTCATGACAACTTGCTTTTGTATAATGTTATTATTATTATTATTATTATTATTAATATTGTTATTATTATTATTTATTATATGCATATTTATATTTGTTTTATTAAAAACAAGTTTAGATTTGTCCACCTGTGGGGCTTTGGACCATATGGGGCAGTAGGGAGTGTGTTTGGATATACAGTAACTTCATTTGTTAGAAATTAAAACTGGA
The DNA here is from genome assembly GCA_903798205.1 of Danio tinwini. Taxonomy (NCBI): domain Eukaryota; kingdom Metazoa; phylum Chordata; class Actinopteri; order Cypriniformes; family Danionidae; genus Danio; species Danio tinwini. The sequence continues at coordinate 13,031,690 of CAIGQZ010000379.1, forward strand.
TTTAGAAATAGTTTTAAAACAAATCTTTGTGCTTAACAAACAAAATTAAATATGAAGGCTAATGGATGTATTCAGTTAAGTGCGTACAACACTGTTTGCTTATCCACGAAAGAGAGAAAGAGAAAGTAAATAGGCCGATTGGAGTAGGCTCGTTCTTTATCCTTGCGCTTCAGATGCTCTGTTTACCTGTTTTCTCACTAGCGAAGCATTTAGTTTTTCCATTTACAAGGTCCGCTATGTAAATAGCAAATTTGCCATGGCATGATGCAACTCACTCTTAAAGGGAATGTAAGATGAGACTCTGATTGGTGTAATGCACATTATGCTCAAAACACACCCATAACTCATTAAGAGAATAAGCACAACCCTGTTAAGCCGTATTTTGCAATCCTTAAAATAGCAAAACTGGATTCGGACATGCCCTTAATGCTTTTGCGCCATGCACTTTAGACTTTGCGCCTTGATCTTTAAATAGAGCCCGTTATCTTTGTTTTAGGATTAAATAAATTTAATTTCCAATTCTAATTTAACTTTATTCGCATTAAAATTACAACTAAGGAAAGGAGTTAATTTTTATTTTATTTTACTCAATACTTATGCACATTGGTATTAAAAATGACTTTTGAGTCCAACTGAAAGAAACCAAAACAGCAAGAAGTTTAATAGTGACGCATGGGCAATTGACGTAAAATATGAAACTGGCTCTGTGAATTTTTATGCAGTTCAGTAATTTCATGAAGCAAAGCACTTGGAAATGCGCCACACTAGTGTCATTTGCAGAGCGATGAACTCATTTCTTACCGCGGTGCAGCAGACTTTATCTCCTACTCACAGAGTTATAGGCTATTACTCGCTATAGTGATCCATGAATATAAAGATGTCATTGCTCTTAGCCTGAGGCGGCTTTTCAATGGCTGTCAGCAGAGCAGAGTTAGACAAATGTCTGCAAGTCTGCGAGAATGAATTACTTAGTGCTCTAAAGCTTTGTCTTCATGTCCCACACGAGACGTCTGAGGAGGTTCAGAGTCACATGATTTGATATGACTCATGTCAGTTCAGTGCTGTTCTCTCGCTCGCTGTCTTTACAGGAGAATCAGATGATGGTCTTGGCCTATTTCAGGGTGATGTACACAGTCGGTTACTCTCTGTCTCTGGCCAGCCTGTCTTTAGCACTCATCATACTTCTCATATTTAGGTAAGTAAGCTTTCTTTCATCAAGACATAGGGTTGGAAGATATGACAAAAATCTCATGATAAGTGACCCTGGAGTTGAATAAAAAACAATCATAAGGGTCATTTTATTTAAAACTCAGATTTATACTTCATTTGAAGTCTTATGAAGGAATAAATAAGCTTTTTAGGAAAGGACAATATTTGACCAAGAAACACTCCAAAAATGGCTTTTGTTGCTTGTTCAAACTACTTATTTAAAATGAGTTGAAACAAGTTTTTTGGCGGGGACACTTGTTTTATGTTGAGACCACTTAAATTTGTAAAAACTATTAAGTTAACTTAATCAATTTGTGTTGGGTCAACAAGAAAGAATTCTGTGGAGCACAGCAGTTTTAACGCCGTATTTGAAAATCTAAGGGTTAATCATATTAAAATCATATGGCATCATATTTTACCAAGCTGTTAAGCTAACGCACCATGAACTATGACAAATAAAGGCATACATTCACAAAGCCGTATCATAATTAAGATCCCAGAGCATGCAGATATGAATGTCTAATTTCCCAGAGGATATCTTTTTTTCTTTTTGCTTCGCTTTAACATGGAGGTCATTAGCTGTTGGTGTCAGCAGAAAAATTGCACTTTCAACTCGCCCGTGAATAAAATAAACCTTTCAGTGTGCTTTTGTGTGTCACTGCAGGAAGCTTCGCTGCACACGCAACTACATTCACACCAACCTGTTTGCCTCATTTATCCTGCGAGCTGTGTCCATCCTCACAAGAGATGCGCTGCTCATGAAAGATGCTCCCGAGTTCAGGGACAACAAAGATGTTTCCATCGTTCTGAGTGACCAGGTAAGCAGGAACACAGTGAGTCTACTACTGTACTTCCACACTTTTTCATCAAAGGTCAGATCATGTTCTAGTTCACGTAAAAATTAATGTTGTATTTTAAATCAGGGGCTGCACTCTGGCTCAGTGGTTAGCACTGTCGTCTCACAGCAAGAAGGTCACTGGTTTGAGTCCTGGCTTGGCCAGTTGGCATTTCTGTGTGAAGTTTGCATGTTCTCCCCATGTTTGAATGGGTTTCCTCCGGGTGCTCCGGTTTCCCCAACAGTCCAAAGACATGTGGTATAAGTGAATTGGATAAGCTAAATCGGCTGTAGAGTATGTTTGTGTGTGAATGTGAGAGTGTATGGGTGTTTGCCAGTACTGGGTTGCATTTGGAAGGGCATCTGCTGCGTAAAACATATGCCAGAATAGTTGGCGGTTCATTCTGCTGTGGCGACCACTGATAAATAAGGGACTAAATCAATGTTAATTGATTAACTATTTTAACACTATTATAACACTGTTTTTATTTTTCATTTAGCATGTGATTAGTATTCTATTTTGGAAAAACAAGTGTTCATGTAAGCAGGTTTTTAAGCATTCTTACATTGATTCTAAGAATAGAAATTTTAAGAATGCAGTAAAAAACAATTACTAATCAATAAAAAAATGTTCATAGTCGGTAATGGAAAAAATTGACAAAACTATTAGTGATTAATCTGAAAACATCTGTCATTCATGTTACTTTACAGTAGTGAAAAATGCATTTTCATGGAGAATATAACACATTAAAAATGCATATGACATACTGTATAGCAGAGGACACAGAGTGAGTTGTTGCCAGAAATGTGCATGGCCGATGTTATTTTAAACATGAGAAGTGCATTATATTCAGCACTGGCTTCTCTTCACATCGCAGTTGCAATGAGTGGTTAAAGGTCTTGTGAAGTGCTTTGAAATGTGCATTTTTATTCGATGTATGGTGTAATCTCATCTGAAACATAAAGAGAGGGTGGGACATAGAGTAGCTCCTCCTCTTTTTTGAAAAACTGCCAAAAAACTGTGGTTGAGCTCAAGTGCGTCTTAAAAATTTAATTTAAAAGCAATTTAAAAGCAAACAAGAACCTTGAAGGGGGTGAGGCATGTCAGATACTAGAGAGCATTTGATTGGTCAGAAGATTTGATGAGAAACTAAAGGTATGAGGTGACGTGAAAATATCATTGATCCATTTAGGCAGAAGTGACAAACTGCAAGCTTTGAATGCTTATTACAGGTTTGTATCTTCTAAACACAAATTTTGTCCCTGTTTTGGAGCACATTAGCTTATAGATATCCTTAAAGCGAACATACTGATACTAACATCTAAAAATCTTTATTTTAATTTTGAATGACCTTTAAGTCACTATTGTCTTTCTTTCGGGTTAAACCAGTCTGGCCACTCTTCTCTGACCTCAGACATCAACAAGACATTTTTTGCCCACAGAACTAACATTCAGTTGGTTTTTAGAGCATTCTCTGTAAATCCAAGGATTACACTTTACAATAAGGTTCCATAAGATAATGTTTGTAAGATGACATTTCCGTGTCTAAAGATCAGGTCATCTTGACCATGGCCTTCGATCACTGCCTAATCCACAATGCACCGGCCCTTTACGGCTCCTCCTGCAGGTGGTGGGTTACATGAGGATGGCCACATCACTCCTTTTAGTGACTGTGCCTGGTTGCATGGGGACGGATTTGGCCATCAGGTGCTTGTATGAGCCCCGACCCCACACCTGGATCTAGGGTGAGACCCCAGTTGTGCTATATGGTTCAATGTCATGGTCCTAGATTTTAATTTACTCATAAGGAGAATAGAGTAAATGTTCTATACCAAAACAGTGTCTATCAGATGTGAATAAAGCACATAATGTAAGTATGTTTAAAGATAATTATTATTATTATTAGAATGCACATTTATTTCGAACTGTAATCAAAACTGACTGGAACCATTTTTTACACCTTCCAGCAAATCAGAATCTCAAGAAGAATTTCAACAGACCCCAACAAGAACTAGCTGTATTTTCATAAGCTTTAAAGGGCACCTATGGTGAAAAATCTACTTTTCAAGCTGTTTGGACAGACATATGTGTAGGTATAGTGTATATACTGTCATATTGGGGTGATATAAACACACCCAGTGCTTTTTTTTCAATTTAACAACATAAAAACGGTGGACCAATTGCAGCTGTTTTGAGATCGACCGCAACTTTACGTAGGAGTGCGGTTTGCATTTCCCGCGGTCACAGAAGCTCCGTCATCTTAACTAGGTGCAGCTGGAAAGTGCGAGCGCGCTGCCTCATGTGCGCGTCCCTCCATTGGAAATAACGAACTAACGACGCACAGCGCCATGCATTTCGCGTTGTCGCGGGTGAAAGTGACGACCGTGGGGTTTGCTCACTATTCTGCCACCTAGGTCGCCTCTATGGACGCGCTGGCCCTGCTCAGGACACTGTTCATATTTCTGCCGTGCCACAGAGCGTAATCTGAATAGTTTCATATTAAATTACATGCGAATGTGCGCGTCTGGTGTGCCGCGTCGTGGCTCTGAGCGACGCATTCGGTGTATGACGCCCTCTAGTTATAGCCTCAAGCAGGTCCTACACCAGAAGTGCCGCTCGGCAACACTTTCTGCATTTCTGAATTGTAAACATGTTTCTATCAGGTGACACACCGGCGCTGCAAGTGTGCGATACTTTCAACTGTCATGTGCGCGCCGTGTCGCGGTGCATCCGGTGTGTGATGCCCTTCAGTCACAGTTAATTCACTGTGCTTTATTAGTCTCGGTGTAGGCTACAAGTTCGGAGCTTTAAACTAGCACACAGCTGGCTGTAAAACTATACAAAGACACAAATGATTCTGTACTCTCTGCTTGGTCTGTGTCTGAGTCCTACATGTACGTCTGAATGCTGGTATTCATGTTGCTTCTCTCTGTCTGCCTGTCTATTGCAATACACACAGCGGGGGAGCTCTTGGCTCCGCCCCCTTGTTAAGTTGGGCGGGAAGTCGAAACTAGTTTTCATGTGAAGCAACACGCCCCTAAAACAGCAAACTGTGTACACGCCCCCAAAATGACACTTTTTAACACATCATAATAAAAAAATCTGAATTGTGTTTTGAACTGAACCTAAACTGGCACACTCAGAAGAACCATAATATTAATATTACCTCTTAAAAAAGGGTTAAAATAGGTGCCCTTTAAAAAAAGTGTTCATTGGTTTTCATGTTGGTAAATAAATACATAAACTAGCATTAACTAATGGAACCTTATTGTAAAGTGTATCCAACCTGGATAGATGGTTCTGCACAAAAATCTTAGTAGATCAGCAGTTTCTGAAATACTCAGACCAGACTGTCTGGCTCAGACCACCATGTCACATTCAAAGTCACTTCAATCACCTTTTTTCTTCCTTATTGTAGTGCTGTTAGAACTTAGTAGATCTTATGGAGCACGTCCACATGCCTAAATTCATTGAGGAGCTGCCATGTGATTAATCAAGCATCAAAGCAATCGCTAGTTTCGAAGTAAATTTTATTTGCGAACAGATATTCAGCTGTTTCTTTTTAATAGTGCCTATTTTTGGCTCTTCGGTCAAGCTCACCTTTAATTCCACTAAGCAGTCTGCTCACCACGAGAGCCAGGATTTATTGCATAAACAATGTAATAGGCCAATAATGGACCGTTTTTACATTTCCGTCATAGTTGGGTACACTCAAGAGTGCAGCAAATGGTAGAGCACCGCACAATTTGTTTTGCACTCCTATTTGTTCAAATAATAAAAAAAAAACTCAACTCAAAAAAGTGTGTGACTGATAGCATTAGAAACACCTCACACCATCTAAGCAGTAATTTGTTTTGTTTGTTTTTTATAATTTAATGGAAAGATGATATAATACAATGTATACAGTAGCTTCATAAATGTACATACAGCATAAATGAGTACACCCCTCACAGATCTCTCTTGTAAATTCATATTTTCTACTGGACACTTTACAACAATATATTTGTGCATTTACATACATGAAGAGAAACATACAAAATATACAATTTTATAGTCTGTATGTAGTAAAGTTCATTTGTATGAGGGGAAGAAGAAGACAGGGTCGGCGATATCAGGTAAGTACAATCTTTTATTTTTAAATATTATCTACCACAACACTGTAGCTGTGCGTGTATGTGTGTGCTCTCTTCTCTCTCTCTCTCCCGGCTGCTCCTTCTCTCCTTAAGAAGGGATGTATTATTATATATTCTTAAATGTATTATTTTGCTTTTTTATTTTCTTATACTTGTCTTTTTATTCTTGTTTATGTAAAACACTTTGAATTGCCACTGTGTATGAATGTGCTATATAAATAAACTTGCCTTGTCTTGCCTTGCCTTTCTACATCTAAAGATGTTTAGTGACCAAACTCTTATCTTACTTGACATAACTGTTTAATAAAACATTTTTGTTTAAATGCACCAAAATGTATTGCCTATATTCACTGATAACTGAATAACCATATTCGTTTTTAAAACATGGTGTACTCATTTCTGCCGAGCACTGTATGCTTTTTTTAAATAAATCAAATCATTAAAATCTTTAAAGAATTTAAGTTGCTGATGACCATTAAACACATTATAACCTGTGTCCTCAGCACAATAGAGCCAATGTCTATTACAAAACTATTAAACGCACCTTAAACCCTCACAGGTGATGTCAGGCTGTCGTGTGGCTCAGGTCCTGATGCAGTACTGTGTTGGCGCCAACTACTATTGGCTTCTGGTGGAAGGTTTATATCTCCACAACCTGCTGGTGCTGATGGTCTTCTCAGAGAACAGTTACATTTGTGTATACTTCTTCATTGGCTGGGGTGTGTAACTGTCATCATGCTGTTATGAAAACAGAGAGTATACATGAGGGTGAGTAACTTTTCATTTTTGGGTGACCTATACTTTTAAGACTAATAGTTCACTCAAAAAATGAAAAGTTACTCACAGTGCAGTGGTTCCAAACTTGTTTGAGTTTTTTAAAAATCTGTTTAACCCAAAAGAAGATATTTTGATGATTGTTGGAAACTGGTGGACCAGCCGATTCGAATGTTATCACTTGAAAGAATGGGCATTATCATTGGTTATCAGCTGATAGATATGGGCCAGTAGGGGCCTTATCTTCTGTTAGGGGCTGTTATCATCCATCCACATGGTTAATCAGCTATAGATCACATATTAAAAGGAAGTTAACGAGAATTATTAATATCATTTATTAAATCTACCATTAATTGTTTTTTATTACCCCTACCCCAACCCTAAACCCAACTGTCACAGTAATGTTAAAACAGATCTGCACCTGGAGTCTTCTCTATTAGTATAGCTGATGTGGATGGATGATAACAGCCTTATGAGCCTACCAGTAGGCACAGAAGGCCCCTACTAGCCCATATCTATCAGCTAATAACCACTGATAATGCCTATTCAATCAAGGGATAACATTCAAAGTGGGTGGGTAGACATTAGCATACATAGTAGGAAAAAATACTATGGAAGTCAATGGCTGCCAATTCCCAACATTCTTAAAAGTATCTTCTTTTGTGTTTAACAAAAGAATGAAACTTACACAGGCTTGGAAAAATAGGACGATGACTATGAATCAACTGTAATTGAATTAATTAAATTAACTATTAAGGAAGTTTTTTTTAAAACATAATGTGTTTCTAATGTATTTAATGTACAGTTTTTCTCAGTCGCTTTGGTGCATTTCTCACAACACTATTTACATTTGCACAACAGTTAATGCATTTCTCAATACAATTAGTCATTTGTGCACATCATAATAGCAGTTTCTCATTCCTTTCAGCAAATTGCAAATGCTTTTCGACATGCATCAATTACCTTCATACAACTCTCTGCTGTTTGTAACTTTATCAATTGCTAATGTCATGTCAGTCAAAATTAACTAAACTTGTGAATGCTGAATAGTCATTCCATATAAAACTAATAGTCCTCATTTCGTTACTTAAGTCATTAAATACAAAAATGTTGAACTAGTTGTCAAAATCTGTCGAGCCAATTTTATTTAAAAACTTTACATCTTTTTTTCTGAAAATGTCTTCTAAATTGAACAATTTTATGCATGATTTACAGACCTGTGTATGTTGTAGGTTCAGTTCAACATTTTTGTATGTAATGACTCAAGTAACGAAATGAGGACTATTAGTTTTATATGGAATGACTATTCAGCATCCACAAGTTTATTTAATTTTGACTGACATGACATAAGCAATTAATAAAGATACAAACAGCAGAGAGTTGTATGAAAGTAATTGATGCATGTCCAAAAGCATTTGCAATTTGCTGGAAGGAATGAGAAACTGCTACTATGATGTGCACAAATGACTAATTGTTTTGAGAAATGCATTAACTGTTATGTTAATGCATTTAAATAGTGTTGTGAGAAATGCAACAAAGCGACTGAGAAAAACTGTAATTTAAACACAAATTGTACAATTCTTATTACCACAGCTGAATTGTTATTATTATTATTTAAACAAAGTCCAAATTAAATGAACATGCACTCATATGGTGTTTGATCTGATGTTTTCTGACAGGAACGCCTGTGCTCTTTGTGGTGCCTTGGATAGTTGTTCGTTACATGTATGAAAACACAAGGTAAGATTTGCCAAGGCTTAATGAAACAGCTTTCTTTCTCTTGATTAAAGATTAAGTGTGCTTATACAGTACATTTCTTGTGCAGGTGCTGGGAGATCAATGAAAATATGGCATATTGGTGGATCATCCGAACGCCAATCCTTTTGGCGATTTTAGTGAGTTTTCCTCTTGTATTTACTTCAGTCTGCTTTAAATTTTGATTTGAATTTATGTATTTGCATTTCGGATTGATTTAAAGACTTGGAATTCTCTCACTCCGTTTGAAAGGAAGCAATGAAACTTTTGTTTTAATTGCCACCATTTTTGAAACGATGTCAAATGACATTTCTCATTAAAGCCAGAGATGAAAGATCTGCCCGACTTTACAAGTAGGATTTCTTTCCAGTGGTTATTTTGAGTGGAAGTTGAGAGAATTCCAAGTCCCGAGTCGTCTGGAACACAATGTATGTATAAGCAGTTAAATATACTCTCACTCATGTATTATACATGGATGACTCATTAGTCCAAATCATCCTCAAGGAAGTTTTTCTGCACTTTTCGCAAATTATTGTGAACATACAGTATAAGTCACCATCAGCTAGGATAATTTAGTGAAGTATTACTGAATTATAGTTTGAAGAATGGAATAATAATATAATAAAGTCTTTACGCTGTGTTTTCTACATGTTATTATTTATATATGAGTTTGAAAATGATCCTATTTTGCAGGTGAACTTTTTCATATTTATACGGATTATTCTGATCCTCATCTCCAAATTAAAAGCACATCAGATGAGATATACAGATTATAAATTTAGGTAAGAATTTGAGTTTGCTTTAATATTTGAGATTATTTGGTTTAATAATGAAATGTCTTATTTATTTGTTGGTTGATTAAATTTTTATTTTCAGGTTTTCTCAAAAACCTTTCATTTTGTACTCATTTTTGCTTCATGACCTTAAAGAATATTTGAATATTTAGTTAGAATATACTACTATTATTAGAATAGTTTTGCCTATGATACTGACTAATTTATTGTAAAACCAATAAACCAGATTTGCACAAATATCTCATTAGCTTTTCCTGAAAAAAAAACTGTCAAGGTGTACTCATTTCTGCTGGTAAATGTATGTATTTCCTCCAGGATCTGTTTACAGATTTGCTTATAACAGTATAAAAATTGCTGCTTGAAACAACCAACCTCCCTTACTGTATTTTTTCCTTCTACCAGCAAAACCTATATTTCTGAATTCATCCTTGTTGCGTAACTGGAAGTATGTCACGCAAAGCTTTTGATGTTTCAACCTTTTTAAAGGAAATGTTTCGTCCTCTTCTTCAAATGTCAGCCTTAAGGCCAGTGTTTATTTTAGAGAACATTTCTTTCCTTACCCAGAGACATTTTTAGCCTGAAGCTTAAATCCTGTTTAAGTGGACTAAAATCTAACATTGCAGTGGTAACAATGATAGAGGCTAATTAGATTCTTGCTTTACCCGCAGTGCCTTGCTATTGTCATTTAATCTTGCTTTAAAATTGCCTGTTAAAAAAGCTTTTGATTTTTTTCTTAATCTGAAAGAATTGGTATTAATTCTAAAAACAACTACAAAAGAAATGAACAGTATATTTGTAATTGAACTTACAAATAATGATGACATTTTGAGGTGTTATGGGTCAGGTTATTTTTCTGAAAAATCGATGACTTTAATATCCTTGATGTTTCAGATTAGCCAAGTCCACACTGACCCTCATTCCCCTGTTAGGGATTCATGAGGTGGTGTTTGCAGTGATGACAGAGGAACAGACTGAAGGAGTACTTCGCAATGTCAACCTGTTCTTTGAACTCTTCTTTAATTCTTTTCAGGTACAACTAAGCGAATCAAGAGAGACAGACCATGTCACAACATGGCCTAGTTACTGCTTTACTTGTTTTCCATCACACACATTATTTTGATGTAGTGTATGTCCATACAGTTAATGCGGTTTGACACATTTGCTCTCGTTGCCCCTCAGGGTTTTCTGGTGGCCATATTATACTGCTTTGTCAATAAAGAGGTAAGAGGGGTCAATATATTTTTATATTTATACATATATTTTTAATAGTATTTGAGTACTGAAACTAAAACAACATTGTATTGAATTTTCAGCATCATTACTTCAGTCCATGATCCTGTACCATGATCCTTCAGAAATCATTCAAATACGTTGAATTGCTGTTGTACTATGGTTATACTCAATCTTTAATTATGATTCATATAATTATCAATGTTTTAAAGTCAGAATGTTTTCTGAAGGATTATGTGACTTTAATGATGCTTAAAATTCTGATTTAAATCACAGGTATAAATAAAATTTTAAACTACATTTAATAAGAAAACAGTTATTTTAGATATTAATAATGTTTCACAGTTTTCACAGTTAAGGGTTAAAATATCTAAACCATTGGGCCCTATCACAGACCCGGCGCAATAAGGCACAAGACATGTTTTGCTATATTTTCAGACCAACACAACCCTAATTCTCACATTTTGTGCCATGTTGTTTAAATAGCAAATCCATTTGCGCCACTTTGTGGACTCATGGGTGTGTCAGTCTATAAAGGTGGTGTGTTAAGGCGCATTGTTGGCGCGTTGCTATTTTGAGAAACTGAATGACTACGCCATTGACCAAGTAAAAGCTGGTCTAAAATCCAGTGCACATCATGTTAGTTATGCGCCTATGCAGGTTCAAATGCTTAATACACACAGGATGTACAGCAATACACAAATATCTTTACATATGAAAAAACATAAATGATTAAAATGTTAAAAAATATATATTATTTACTACATAGATATAAAAAACACTAACTCCATGCCTTCTTCATGTCCGGGGGTCTTTGTTCAGGTTATTAATGACAATTTGCATTTTTATTATAATGTTAATACTATTAGCAGTAATATTCATTATATGCATATTTATATTTGTTTTCAATAAAAACGAGTTTAGATTTGTCCACCTGCCGGGTTTTGAAGACATATGCATCACCATATGGGGCATAAGAATAGGACGTGTGTTTGGATATAACTCGGTTTTTTGACCACACTTTGTTATTATTGTTCATTTATTCGTTTGCTGGAAATTAGAACAGAATTTAGAAATAGTTTTGAAACAAATCTTTGCGCTTAACAAACTAAATGAAATATGTAGGGTAATGGATGTCTTTAGTGGAGTGCGTACAACAACGTTTGCTTATCCACGAAAGTAAAGTAGTAAAGTAAAGAAGTAAAAGTAAAGTAAAGACAAACTAAAGAGGCTGAATGAAGGAGTCTCATTCTTTATATTTATGCAGATGGTCTGTTTGGCTGTTTTCTCGGTAGTGAAGCGTTCAGTTTTTCCAATTAGTTTTTCCACTTACAAAGTCCGCAATGTAAATAGCAATTGCACCATGGTACGACCCAGCTGACTCTTAAAGGGAATGGAAGACAATACTCTGGTTTAATGCACATTATGCTCAAAACACACCCATAACTCATTAAGAGATTAAGCACAACCCAGTAAGACCATGCGCCGTGGCACAAACCATATTTTGCTTTAGTGCCATGCACTTTAGACTTTGCGCCTAGATCGTTAAAATAGAGCCCATAGTGTTAATTTATACATTTGCCAATACATTATTGAAAACTTTTATGTATTTTTTACTATTAATTATTGTTTCTGAGTTAACACATATTAACTTATCTTTACATTGTTCCCGTTATGTAATTGTTATTTTATTTATGTTTATTTCAGAAAGAGAATTCTGCTATAAACTCACCTTAATGTGAACCCGTTGACTTAAATTCATCTTCTGAACACAAAATAAGATTTTTAAATCTAATCTAAGAGATTTCTGCCCTCCACTGAAAGTCTTTTAAATTTCTAATGCTTCAAAACTTTCATAAAAAAATAAATAAATCAAAAATCCCTATGAATCAGGCAGTTGAACTCAATTTTAATTCACAAATAAAAACGTTGGTCAGCAAATATAAACAGAAGCTCAAAGTTACCTGCTTGATGTTGAAGAACAAATCTGATTGATTCTTGTGGAAGCTCAAACAGTACAAAATACACAATAAACCTGATTGGTTCTCACGCATCAAGCAAGCATGAGCTTCTGCGACCAAGTCTGAATGCTATAAACACTGTTTGCTTATCAAAGTTTAAACATGAGTAAAAAGCCAAAATGAAATATTTTCATCATATAAACTAATTGTACCTTTATTTATGTGGATCTCTTTATGAATGTTTTGAAAGTCACATTTTTGAGTGAACAGACATCCAGTGGATGCACAGAAATGTCGAAATGTCTTTGTTTGTGTACCAAACATGAATGAATACCTTCTGGTATGACATAAGGGTAAGTGAATAACAGAATTTGAATTCTGTGTTGAAATAATCACTTACTAATCTGCTATTTTTTTTACATAATCTTTGGGTCCAGGTACAGTCAGAAATAAAAAAAAAATGGCAGCGATGGAAACTGGGAATAAGTATTTTGGATGATCAGCGTAACACAGGTAGCAACACTCAGCCGGTAGGAACCGGTCCTCAATGTCACCATGACCCAGCCTGCTCTCCCGAATGCCCTCTGAACAGTGGCAGCCAGCTATCCTCAGACCCAACACCCTCCATCCAACACCACTACCATCCTGGAGCAAAGAAAGGCAAAGCGTACTGCTATATCTCCGCCCGAAAGCAGGTTGTCAATGGGTTGGATGTGCCAGCTTTACCGCAGTGTGGTGGAGAAGGAGCAGGCATGTATTCCGAGAGCTACTGCTGAACATGACTTGGTCTTTTTATTATTGAAAGGATATTCTTACATCACATAATTCACGTTACATCTGGCAACCCTTTTTGCAACCCTTGTTTGATATTTACCACTATACCTCATTTTGGACACCAGATGAATTTCGTTATGTGCCAACAATATGGATCATATTATGTACATTACCACAAATTTGAATATAGATTGAAGTGCATGTGGATTATCTGTTGGACGTTCACAGGTAAGGCACACAACCATATATAGCCTGCAAAGTCAACTAAGTAAGCATAAGTATTTTTGCTTTTTACCACACAAACTTTAATGGTTACAGGTTTTGAGTCAGTAAGAAAAAAAAAATTATAGGATTCATTAAAAATGACAGTACAGATTATATTAGCTACGTTTCCATCCACCTATTTTTATGGGCATTTATGCATATGCGCATAAAAAACAGTTGATGGAAATGCCAAGACGCACATAAATTTTGAAAATGTGCATAAAAAACGTATGCGCATAACTTAGTAGGATAAAGTTTTTATTAGATAAGAAAAGATGTGCATAAACTACGATGGAAACACTTTTACAGAACAAATTCCAGTATGCGCATTAAAAAATTCATATGATTTTGTTATAAATGTTATGATAAAAATGTGCGTGAATGGACAAACCAGCAGGCTGAGCATACTGTAAAACATCTGAAATGTTGTTTTGGTCATTCTAAAACGCCAGTATTAGTCTTATTATGTTATTAATTACCTCCAGAATTATCAAGAGCATCTGTGCTCTGCGTCTGATGCCTTCAAACGCCACCACGCATTCATTGCATCTTGGCATTGTCTTCTCGGGCACAAGTAATTTATTAAATAAAGAAAAGATTCACGCAGCTTCTCCTACCGCAGCAAATTCAGTTTTTTTCTTTAGATATTTGGTGCTAGTTTATTAGGAAGTGTCAATTTTGTTCTCTTTGACTCATTGGATGGAAACTCATCTTTATTTGCACGTCTTTATGTGATATTCCAGTTATGCGCATAAATTTTATTTGCATCTTGGATAGAAACATAGCTAATGTTTCAAAAAAAATCTTTTAAAAAAAATACCGTTCTTTTGAAAGATAAAAAATGTAGAAAAATGTGCATTGATAAAAAAAACTTTTATATGAGTGCCAAATCGGCATATCAGTAAGAAATTTGAAGGATCATGTGACTGAAAGATTTAGTAATTCAGTATAATAACTATTATATATCAGTATAATACAATAACTAATATCCCTTCAAGAGCCAATAGCTTTCTCCAAAAAACTTAAAAGTGACTTTTTTCATCAATAGAACATTAAGGAGAAGTTGAAACTGTGATTCTTGGTGACTGATAAAAAAATAAAAACTTTGAGAGTCAAAAATAACATAGAAATAAAAAACAAAATTAATACCAGTGGCTCCTGGTAATACATTTAAAAGCACAATATAATTTTGCCACTAGAAAAAAATTGCATAGTTTGAGGACCTCATGTTTGAGTGTGGAATCATGGGAGTTCGGCACTCTCGAAAAAAATAGGTTTATGGGTGAGCTAAAGTATTCAAAACTTATTATCATGCTAGTATGAAGCAGACCAAAGGGCGTCACACACTGGATGTGCCGCTCAGCACCGCGACACGGCGCGCACATGACAGTTGAAAGTATCGCACACCAGACGCACACATTTGCATGCTATTTAAAACGAAACTAATCAGATGGCGCTCTGTGGCACGGCAGAAATATGAACAGTGTCCTGAGTCGTGGGTGGGTGCCCCGGACAGCTGCCGACTTGCGGCGCCGGTGTATGTACTCTGATTGAAACCTATGTTTAGAATTCTGAAATGTGTGTCGTGGCGCTGAGCAGCGCATCCGGTGTGTGACGCCTTTAAGGCTGAAAGCCATCGAAATGGAATGAGACATTTCTGCAATTGCTGATGAAAGACAAACGCGGTGTGACTCGAAACCAACATAGGCTCATTCTGAAAACGTAGCCCTATATACATTTCTGGAGATCACAAATTATGTAGCCAGAAGTACATATGGCTGCATTTCATCTTTAAAACAAACGCTACAGGGCGGTATGATGCTGTTCCTTTTCTTGCTTACCAGCTTACCGCTTACCTCCGTATGGACGGCTTTTCCGCTGTTACCAGTTTGTCCAGTAACTTGACACGTACGACGGTGGACTTGAGACGCAAAGCGGAGTTACTGCAATAATGGGAAGAACGGTTCCAGAAAGTGGGTAAGACAAAAACAAAAGCTAAAAAATATAATAAACAAGTAAATAACGGTGGGAATGTGGTCAAATCTGAAAACATGGTAAAAATCAGGGGGCTTTTCTTTTTCTGGATTGCTTTTTAAAACACTGTGATTGGGTTTAGCAAAGCGGGTGGGTGGGTCAATCTGTGCTTTTTAAAACACTTAGGGAAAGGGAAGGGTCGGGGATCGTCAGTTGGTCAGTCAGTCAGTTGACAGTGGCCTCTGGTGGGTTTATGCGAGAACAGCAGGCGCGAATAGCACTCGCAAGAAAAATTTAAGATCTGAAAAAATTTACATAGCCCCCTCTAGTTGAGTCTTGAAAACTAAAGCTGCAAAAAAAAAACGTAGCTCATGGGACATATTTTGCTCTTTCCAGAAAAGTATATAGGGGTGCGTAACCAGAATGAGCATGGGTTGCTCAAAACAGCAGAGCTTTTATTATGCCACTGTAGCAGAGTCGACTGCTTCAGGTTCTTCAATATCACATGGGGGATAGCAATGCTGTTTCATCAAACTAAATGCATTCTCTGTGCAGTCTAATAAATGCACAACATATTGAAGCATCTTTGGTGTTTCCATCTTTTCTATAAAACCAAACTGCAAATTGAGGTTGTGTCACTAAATAAAATTGTGTATTGATTTGAACATTTCTCGAAACATTAGGGATAGTGTACAAAAGTCAGCTAAATACATGACACTGTTCTAGTATTTTCTTTTTTTGAACCACTAAGCGCCACAGTTTCAACAAAAAATATCTCTGAAGAAAAAAAAAGTCCTCTACATCTGATTTAATTTAATTTTAGGGTGAAAAAATTCACGTGGTAACTATAGGCTACCTTAAATAACCGTATATGATGTCCACATCAGCACTAGTCTGAAGTTCCTCTCACATTATACAGTGAAGTGAAGTCCATTCTCAGCCTGATATGATAAGTGCCTCTGGAGGTGTTAAATGTCTAATGTCAAGGTTTTAAATGGCTGTTATGCAACCCACTCAAACAGGACTACATGCTCAAGGCGATCTGTTAAACAGCAGGAAATCTAATTCCTTTTTTATGCTTTTGCATTCCACTCGAAAGCCTAATCCAGCCTCATTCAGTGCCATGACAGGAACCAACTGTGAACTGTAGTATATCTACAACAGAGTTTCAAGAGGATTAGTAGATAATTTAGTTAATAGGCAACAGTAACAACATTATTAAACATGGAAACAGTTTGCTTCCAAAACCTTATGAAGGCTTAATTCTGTTCAGCCTATGTTTTGAAACTATTTCAGTAGACTCGTTTTTTTCTCTACCAACATGAATGGAAGTGTGCAATAACAATAGTGATATATCTATGTAGTTTATGAAGTGTCACTGTGATTTCTATTCAATATATCAAGTCATTTCTAAATGTATTCATCAAGTGAATGTGGTTGTTTAACTGCTTTCACACTGAGGTTTTTAGATTCATTGACGTTTAAAGCCACCTGGCGGATGGAGTGAAAATTGCACTTGTCCCTTGTAGAAATCTTTTAGCAACTGCTGACATTAACCGAGTGCAAAGATTTTTTATAGATTTGTCAAATTTGGTATGATGTTGTTATTGTTGAACTCTTGTTAGGATAATCTGGTTTTGATGAAGCCACTATAAAAGAGGCTATAGGCTAGTAATAATTACCCACATTTATCATTTGTCCAGTAGCTAATCATTGCAAAATAAAAGGTCGTTTTCTCACAGAGTTTTCCATTTAAAGATGCAGGGCAGAGGAATAAAAAGTCACCATGAAATTTAAATTTGTAAATTGACGTCTAATTGTATTTACGGACACATAAGCCAAAGCATTTGTTGATTCAGGTGTGTAGACACGTGTTTTAAAGAACACCGCAGGTATAGCTGTATCCTTAAATCGCCCCTATACCCTCATTCACTATTCCCTAGTTCACTAATTTAGCTCACCTAAAAGAGTGAGTGAAGAAGTGTGAGTGCGCCAAGAGGGATGCCGTTTTGTCTGTACTTTGCTGGTTGACATCTCTGAAATGGAGTTTTTACTCACAGACTCAAATGAACATTTACCGCTCTCTATTTCCAAAAGAAGTGTGTATTTAATTTAACTTATAATATATTTTGGAAACTTACATGTAGGATTCCGCTGTGGATACCATCTTGTGGTCAGACGCGGAAACTCATTTTGCGCGCGAACTCTCGCGTACGTCCATCACTACAAATGGCTGCTCTCTTAAATAGCACAAATGTTAAGGCTATGGGTCGATTTTGGATACAGCCCTTGATTTAATAATATGTATTTTTTTGAAGGAATTTCATATGTGCATACACTAAATAATAGTAGCTACAACCGTCCATTTACTAGATATATAATTGTGCTCATTTAGCTGCTATATGCAAAATTATAAATAGATATTTTAATAACATTATTTTTAATTAACCATGTTATAAATAGGCGACTAAATTAAGGGGTCATATTGGTATTTAATAATGTTCCCTGAAGAGGCGACACGGTGGCTGACTGGTTCAAGCTCCGGTCAGTTGGCATTTCTGTGTGGAGTTTGCATGTTTTCCCAGTGTTCGCGTGGGTTTCCTCCAGGTGCTCCGGTTTCCCCCACAGTCCAAAGACATGCAGTACATGAAAATTGAATACGCTAAATTGGCTGTACTGTATTAGTGTGTGTGTATTAATGCAAGAGTGTATGGGTGTTTCCCAGTGCTGGGTTGCAGCTTGAAGGGCATCCGCTGCGTAAAACATATGCTGGACGAGTTGGCGATTTATTCCGCTGTGTCGACCCCTGATGAATAAAGGGACTAAGAAAATGAATGACTAGTGTTTCCTGATGTCCACACATGTAAGCAAGAGTAAATAGTTTCAGTTTTTGCAACCACTTTGGATAGACAGTCAAGACTTGGAAGTAAAGAAGTGGGCTATTGACATGATTGGGAAACATTTGCATATTAATATGCATTCTATGTTGGCTACTCTGAACAACCTATAGGTTGTTTGGTTAATAACAAACATTAAATGCATGTCAAATGATCTGATACATTATTATGTTATTCACTTTTGTATTGCAGCATTACTTTCAGATATACTTAGCACTGTGTCATCTTTTATTTTAAGTCTCCTGAAAAGCCTAAAATAATCTCTAGACTTTGCTTTTTTAATTCCACTGCCTTGCATCTTGCATATTTAAACACAAATATGTGTTCAGTGTGAATTACTCCTATGTGTGAAAAAGCAATGCACTGTGCTGACAGACGTTAAACTGAATTATTTGTAAAAGTGCCATTTTTTATTGTACAGTATCTCATGGCTTCAAAACATTCCACAGACTTGATAAGCTTAAGCATTAGGCCACTGGATAGTATTGAAAGCTGTAATTCATCAGAAAGGCAGCATACAAAGCAACAAGTGAGTTAACTGACTTGGGCATATACATGCTAAATATCAATGTTGTATTTGCCAAAAAAAGAAGAAAAAAATACTTGTGCAATATCATTTTGGACACAGGCTATTTATTTTCATTAAAGCATCAAACTGAAATAAGAGTATGTTGAATGCTTAATTTTTGTTTCTATTTCCTGAAAATTGCGTAGCACTAGTATGTATCAGGCAAGCAGCCAAAACTGCAATTTGTCAAGATCCTTTAGTATTTGTGTTCCTTTAGTATTAGTATTATTAGTTTTCTTTTAGTATTAGTATTATTAGTGTTGTGTCAAGATTCTTCAGTATTTCACTTTTTTAAGGTCAATATGGATAAATTTTAAAGATATGCATATAAAAGGTGTGTGCTTAATTGAGGTTTTAAATCTAATCTATATATCAAATAAATATATCAATACATACCATAAAAAGGTCAAAAGTGTGATTGAATTATTGCACTACTTGCATACTGTTTTAATAATTCATCATTAAAACGATTTTGTACAATAACCTCACAGAGCTGTCTATGATTATATTATATAACATCAGGCATCGCCTCCAAACTTGAGATAACTTGACATCGTTCAGAACTGCATATAGTGCCTGCCGCTTTGAAGCACAACACAATATTTTTTTTTATTAATTTTCAGTTTGCTCTCCAGTTTCACTTGAAGAATCTCTGTGCCTTTGATTTCCATATAAACAGCAGAATTGCGCAGTCTAACATGCAAAATAAAACTCTGAACTCACCCATGACTGATTCTTCTGCACTGTAAAAAATTAAAGGTTGAGTTAGGTTAAAATTTTAAAGCAAGCAGCTGCAAAGAAATGTTGAGTTTATTAAACTTCAGTGGTTGAAGTTGTGCCAAATAAATTTGTTTAAGTTGACCGAAAAAGCTGGTTTAAGTCAAGTATACTTTATGGAATAATTTGGCACAACTTCACACACTGAAGCTTAATAAACTCAAAATCTCTTTGCAGCCGGTTGCTTTAAAATTTTAAGTTAACTCAACGATATGGAGAAATAAAAATTTAAAGTCTTCTCAACTGAATATTTTTCTTTCATTGAACAAACAGTACCAAACATGCAGCTGAATCATTTTTATGAGTAAATTCAACTCTGAGCTCAAAAATATGTCCACCTAACTTACAATTTTTAAACTAAGTTAACTATTCGTAAGTTGGATTTTTTACAGTGTGGAATTGGCCATCTGCATCCAGGAATTTTTATGGATCAAAGCTATTTGGATTCTTCCACAATTTTGGATTAATAAGCAGAGAGGGTATATAGTGGAAAAACCACAGTGCCCTAAATGAAAGACACAATGCTATTAAAGGGATAGTTCACCCCAAAAATGAAACTTTCCTCACCATTTACTCACACTTAGGTGGTTCAAAATTGATGAATTTATTTCTTCTGTTGAACGCAAAAGAAGTTACTCTGAAGAATGAAAAAAACAGCCATTGACATTCAAAGCAGGAGGAACAAAACATACTGTGGACATACAATGGCTGTTTTTTTCATTCAATAAATCTTCTTTTGTGTTCAACAGGAGAAAGAAACTCAAACAGGAAAGTTTCAAGAGTAAATGATGACATGAATTTAAATTTTTGGGTGAACTGTCTCCTTTAAATAAAAACACTTAAAACAGAAGAATACCTTAGGAAGGACATAACCATAGTACTAAGTGTCACACATGGACCTCATGGACCACCGCATCTGTATACGGCATGTTGTGTATTTGTGTCTTCCATGGCGGGTCAAAAGGACTGTCCGACAACTGCAACAATTTCAAGCTGAATACGCTCTGTGCAGAACAAGTGAAAGTAAAAACACACTGGATTCAACCCAACAAGCATTTGTTGGAACAGACCTTGAACATCTGACGTGCAGAGGTAAAGCGTGTTTGATGGTGGATGCAGATGTTTCTGGATGCAGATGTTTTGCTGAACAAGTTCCACATTAAAGAAAGCAGGTTTTCAATATGATATTCTGTCAGGCTGTCTTTCTTCTGCAAAAAGATTGTAGAGTATCTGGATCATATTGTAAAAATGATACAAATGTGCAACAAAAAAAAACATAAAGTGACATTATTTGTTTGGATAAGAAAATAAACTAAGACCGAAACACTACTACCAAATTTATTTCTCAATGCACATAAAAAAAATTTAATTAGATAACTGGACTAACCAGTGTCATATTTAATTTATACTGTCAAAATAAATATTAAACATAAAACAGGACTCTGAAGATGTATCAGTCTTAAAACTTGAAAATAAAGGAAAGTTCCCAGTAAACATATTTTGATTGTGATTGTTTGACAGCATGTCATGGTCTCACCAGCAGAGGGTGGAAAAGTAAATGCACTCTGGATTATGGCATTATACTGTGTGAACTTCAATAGTTTACCTCTTGCATTTTTTTAGCACAAATCCCACAAAAGTCCTGCAGGAAAGAAGGATCTACAGTCTACATCCGGGCCTGTGCGTCATTTTTGTAGAACTCTCTGCTCTTTTCTAGATCTTTAAATATCTGATGGTGTTTACTAGGCAAGAGACTCACTAATCAATGGAAAATGTTATAGATCTGAGGAAAAAAAATAAGAAATAAGGATGAAAACATATTTAAAATAATGCATGTTTTACTGTTTCACTTTTAGTTTATAGAAAATATATTAATTAAATAAAAAATATGGGGGTGACGCAGTGGCGCAGTAGGTAGTGCTGTCGATTCACAGCAAGAAGGTCGCTGGTTCGAGCCTCGGCTGGGTCAGTTAGCGTTTCTGTGTGGAGTTTGCATGTTCTCCCTGCGCTCGCGTGGGATTTCTCCGGGTGCTCCGGTTTCCCCCACAGTCCAAAGACATGCGGTATACAGGTAAATTGGGTAAGCTAAATTGTCCGTAGTGTATGAGTGTGAATGAGTGTGTGTGTGGATGTTTTCCAGAGATGGGTTGCGGCTGGAAGGGCATCCGCTACGTAAAATCGTGCTGGATAAGTTGCCGGTTCATTCTGCTTTGGCGACCCCGGATTAATAAAGGGACTAAGCTAAAAAGAAAATGAATGAATGAATAAAAATATGGGGTCAGTAAATCTTTTGTAAATAAATTATTAATACTTCAGTTTAATACGTACATTTAATGCACTGAATAATGACATTTATAATGTGACAAGACTTCTATTTTAGATAAATGCGGATTTTCCTATATATTTATCAATATTTATATTTTTAATTAAAACATGGTTAAAAACAAGACCCTAAATTGATTGATTTCAATCAATACATCAACAAATGGTTAGTACTCCTGAATGGATTCTATTGAATATAAGTTATTGATGCACTAAAAGACATTTTAAGTTTCAGGTAATCAGAGAAAAAAAAGTATGATTATTATTTTCTCATTATTTTTATCCAGTAAAAAAACAGAACACATTTGAATGTATGAAAAACTGTTTTTTAAATAAACTTTCATTGTTTTGATCCTTGAAATCTCCTTTGTGTTTATTGTCCCTATTTTAGTTGTACTGTTTCACCAAGTTATTGCAAGCACAAAATACATTTTAATACTAATATATGACAAATATATATATTACAAGGCAATGCAAGTTTATTTATATAGCACATTTTATACATAGTGGCAATTCAAAGTGCTTTACATAAACAGGAATAAAAGAGACAAGTAAAAATAAAATAAAAAATTATATAAAAACATATGAAAACAGCATAAAGACAGTTTTTCCATATTCCAAAACACTGGTGTATCATATTTTACTTTGGGACTTCCCCACTCTGGTGATATTATACCTGTCCAAGAGGGCTGCAGAGAATAGTAAAGTAATTATTTACAGTCTAAAGGAGAGACGTAAACTGCTGATCCTCAAAGTCTGTGCCCAAAAACAATACTGTAGATCACATTGCTCACAGCACTGAAAAGACGTGTCTGTGGGGTTGAATGCGGTACCTTGATGAAGAAAAGAATAGCAAAAAGGTTAAGCTGCAGAAATGTAGAGTGTTGTGAAAACTCACAGCATGTTCTGTAACGTGAGATGAGTCTTTGCATTTAATCACACTCTCATGCACATAACTGAGGGTTAATGTGGTACAGGTGAATTGGGTATGCTAAAATTGACCTTAGTGTATGAGTGTGTGTGTGAATGAGTGTGAATGTTTCCCAGTGATGGGTTGTGGCTGGAAGGGCATCCGCTGCGTAAAACATATGCTGGATAAGTTGGTGGCTCATTCCGCTGTGGCGACCCCAGATTAATAAAGGGACTAAGCTGAAAAGAAAATGAATGAATATAATATAATATAATATAATATAATATAATATAATATAATATAA
>CAIGQZ010000379.1:13055181-13090652 GCA_903798205.1 Danio tinwini
TATAATATAATATAATATAATATAATATAATATAATATAATATAATAGTCCTCAGTGTTAGCTCCAGTGGTTTGACATTTTACAATAGACTAAAGGCAGAGGATCAGTTTTAGGATCCACAAAGAACTTTTTATAGAGTTATTGAAAGAACTGGTTTGTCTTAGTGTGACAAGCATTTTAATAGTCTAAAGAGCCTTTTCCAGGGGCGACACAGTGGCTCAGGGGTTAACCTCACAGCAAGAAGGTCACTGGTTTGAGTCACGGCTGGACCAGTTGGAATTTCTGTGTGGAATTTGTAAGTACTCACGTGTTCATGTGGGTTTTTCCTCCAGGTGCTCTGGTTTCCTCTACAGTACAAAGACATGTGCTATAGGTGAATTGAATAAACTAAATTGTCCATACAGTAGTGTATGAGTGTGAATAAGTGTGTATGAGTGTTTCTCAATACGGGGCTGCTGCTGGAAGGGCATCCGCTGCTTAAAACATATACTGGAATAGTTGGTGCTTCATTCCGCTGTGGCGAACTCTGAAATAAAGACTAAGCCAAAGGAAAACGAATGAATGAATGAAGAACCTTTTTCAGCAATAAAGACGGTTCTGTTCTTAATAACTTTTTAAAACAGTGTCCAGTACATCTTTGTGAGTTCTTCAAAAAGCCTATTGCCAAATATGTAAAACAAAAAATTCTGTATATTGAAATCTGCCAGGTAGTACTTCAGCTTTTTTGACATCAGATTGAAGTATATTTTGCATGGATTTTGAGGTATCTGTCCAAACGTAACATGCATTCTCTGACTCTACCATAACACTAACAGAACCAATATAGCCATGGCACCATATAATGCATTTGTCAATGCCAATGTCATATCCATATTGCAAATTTCACAAAGCTGATGACAAGTCAATAGGACTGATGTGAAGACAAAGTATCTGTGCTTTGACAAATGACAGGGTGTCCACAGCTGACTGTTCATCTTAACATGCACATTCACTTGATGCTTAGCTATTACCCCATAGAAAGACATCAAAGCATTTATTTTGTAACCAGTGGAAACATATTGTTTAAAACATGGGTTTTCAACAATTTACATGCCACAAACCCCATTTACAATAATCTTTTTTAACGTAAGAGCCATCAATATGGTTTCTTATAAAGAACCAATTATACTTAACTATTCATCTTAATAGGTGATATCACCTGTATGGATAATTCAGATCTAATAATTTATTTTAATAAAAAAAATTCTTATTTTATTAATATAAATAGTATGTGATTAGATTATTTGTTTTATTTTTCTATATTTGTATGAATTATTAGGCCTATTTTGTATAAATATAGCCTATTATAATGGTTATTTTAATTCCAAAGTTTATTTATTTGTTTCTCTTTTTTTACTGCTGTGTTTAAATTAATAAACTATTTGATTATTTATTGTTCATTTATTAATTCAACTATTTAATATTTCCTCCAAACATTTCCACATTCCCCCAGCACTCCCCCAGATAGGATACAGCTGTGGATATGCACATCAATATGTCAATTGTTTATGACACTGTATAACAATAATTAATATTTTTGCAGTATTGTGACAGTTGGGTTTATGGTTAGGGTAAGGGTAGACGTTAATAAAATACAATTTATGGGAAATGTAATAATTGATATAAACAATTCTTGTTAACTTCCGGCCCCAACCTTATCTGATCTAGCAACAACCCTTGTCGTCCGCTTATTTGACCCATGATTTTAAACGTTTATATCGTATTAGATATGCTTTTTGACACCAATGCAATTTCTTTAACTTAGCCTACTAACCCAGCCATTAAATAATTATAAATAATAGGCTTATGTTTATGTTATCTTTCGTATTTAAATATCCAGGCAGGTGCCTTGATAAATGTGACAGAAAAGCTTTGAAGGCTCAACTAGCACACTGTTTAAGAATGAAAGTCAAGTTCGGTTGAGGAGATGCGGAGAGGAGACTGGTCTCATGACTGGTCCAGCCGTGAATCACATCCGTGACGCAAGCAGAGAGAAGGACAAGGCGCAGCATCCTCTCCATCCTCCATAGCACAACAACGACGCACAAAAGAGAGGAAACCAAATCGCGATTTCGAGGCTTGTTATCAGGTAAGACGGATGAAATAAGTCGAGCAGGATTTTGATGAAATCTAAATGGCCATTTAGTTTCTCCGCGCGAGAAACACAGCCTGCTTGTTTTTCATGTGCTGCGTGATGGAGCGTCCATGTTTTCTTGTTGACACAGGGCAAGACTGACATGCTTTTAAGAGGAGATGAGAACACAGTGCGCTCGCTTTTTCACGAGAGATCATTTTTATTCGACTGTGACTTGTTAATCGACGACTTAATTAAATATTGAGAAATTAAAGACAGTGACAGTTGCATTTGTGCACGATCCATTTCTGAATACGCCCCTTTTTTGGTTGAAAGCAGAATAATACTTAGAAAATATTCATATTTCTGCTCAGATATGCTTTAAATATATTTCTTAGTGTTATGTAAGTGAATTAAAAGAAATGTATATTTTCATGTTGTTATTTAATCCAGTTTTGCCCTCGTAAAATAAACATAGATATCATCCCTATAGATAGCATTTACAGATAGATATCATCTGTACTCACTTATTAGCCTGTATCATTATGAAAAATCCATATAGTCTGTTTTCCTTTAACAAACTAATAAAGCTTTCCAGACTATATTTAAAGGATGATACTGTTATGAAAATAATTTTCGAAAATATTTGAATTCTGATTAAAGTGATTGTGGGAAAACATACAAATGAGATATTTTTGTTTAATTGACAGCATCAGTATCTCCTCCAGTCTGATGCAATAGATGGACATTGAAAGCAGCACAACAAGCAGCTCATGTGTGAGCTTGTCATATTTCAGACGCAATTAAAAACCTTTAGAGGAATACATTATGTATTATTAAAAGGAGCGAGAGATACTGAAGCTCGTATTCACTTTGATCTTTGCTCTGATGAAATAGTGTTCAGAACAGATCAGCTATTGAGTGTGTAGACGTTTAATAAAATAAGCAGCATGAGGGATCACAATGTGCGGGATTTTGAAGACACTGCACTAAACTGTGTTTTACTGTATATGGTTTTTAACTCAAATGCTGCTTCTTTAAGTATCATATATTTGAGATGCAGTGTGTTTTCAATATTTACTTGGTTGCATATTGCAGGCATCTGAAATATTGATAGTCAAAAAGATCAAATAAACTGCCTAAGCAAGGATAAGTTGCTGTTTGGGTTTAAGTATGCAAATATTTAGCCTATGATTAGACTTTCATTGCAGTGATTAAAATTTGTCTGGCATGCCAAGCTCTAATTGTGAAAGAAGGCTTATTTATTCATATTTAAATTGACCACCAATTAGCCAAAACTACACTCAATGTCTTTGGGATGTTCTGTAGAAGACAGTGGATGTCTTCTTTGAGGCAGATAGGCAATTGATCTCACGGCAAATCGTAACGTTTTGATTTAGTAGTTAATTCGGATGAATTTGTACAATCTATTTTGTACAATTTAGTACGATTTGCTCATCACCCAATGATGGATGGGTTTAGGGGTGGGGTTGGGTGCCACTCCTACTTTTTAAAATTGTACATTTTCGTACGAATTAGACACTGAACTGACAAAACGTAAAATACTTACGTTTTCTCGTGAGATCAGGCTGGATAGTGAATGTTCTCCCATTGTCAATACAAGATCTCGACTGAAAAAATGAATACAACTCTTCATGGAAATAAACTTTGTGACATTTAAAAAAAGCATTATGGATGTGACATTTGCAATAAAATTTCAAAATATATATATTGAAACATCTCTTTATATTTTTCAAAACAACTAGCCACAGAGTTGTGGGAGCAGAAAAATATTTTAAATTAGGAAAATAAAGATGCGTTATGGATGTGACAAAAAAGTATACAACATACTTTGTAGAAATTCTGTGAATTAAACTGCACAACACAAAAGAAATGATGCCAATCAAAAGAATAAGAGTTGGATCACTATAGAGCAAGCATGATTGATTTTACATTTTTGCGTTTATGAGGAAAAAGCTTTGGTATGTGTGTTACATCTCTCTTTTATAGATGTGACGGATGTGAAATTGCCACTTGTGTGACTTTGGTAAATCAAATATGATTGTTTGAAAACACTGACAGAGACATTTTTAAGTATTTTTAAAGCACTGTAAAATGCAAGCCTACACAAAAAACGCAGAAACTTTTTTTGACTGTAAGGTTTTGCTATTTTCATGAAAACTTAATTTTTTTTCAAGGCAAGTTTGACATTTGCATGGAATTGCTCTAGTATTTATAAAAAATTGTATTTATCTCAACTTACATCAATCAACTTGACAAAAGTGGTTAAGGTAAGCTTTGCAAAACTCTGAAAATGTAGTTAAAACCTGGTTAACTTATTAAAATAAGTTTAAGTAACATAATTGTTATGTTTATACAGTGTATGATGAATGCATACAGTAGTCAAAATCTGACTCTGTGGTAAACCACTCTGTAAAGTTCAGTTATTATTATTTTTTATTATTATAGTATTATAAGATATTATATTAATTACTTTAAAAATTTATGCTAAATGGCTTTTCACTGGCTGCTTACTAAATATTTGGGATCACTTTTAAATTATTTTAATATTGGAATAAACAACAACCTTGGCAATCGTTAAACAGATTAAATTAATAGTTTCCCATTTTATAAAGTGAAACCATCTGTTTCTTCCTAATATTTTATTATTATTTTAAGCTTCATTCATTGTTGTTAATGTGCTCATGACTGTTTACTAAGACCATCGATTAAAGGTAATAATGTTGTAAATAATGT
This sequence comes from Danio tinwini, assembly GCA_903798205.1. Lineage (NCBI taxonomy): Eukaryota > Metazoa > Chordata > Actinopteri > Cypriniformes > Danionidae > Danio > Danio tinwini. The sequence continues at coordinate 13,060,052 of CAIGQZ010000379.1, forward strand.
TCAGTTTCATCTACATATTGTATAGCTTGAGGGTGAACAAATTAACAGTAAACGTTCATTTCACTTTAAGTACTGCAGTGTGAGTAATTCTGATAGTTGACCTAGCACAGTTATACAGTTATGGGTGTCTGTCTGAGACATCAGAGTAAATTGCAATGACTTTTATTCAGCGTTAATCTCCAATAAGATGGCACAGAAACTGGTGAAGTCCTCTCTCTCCTCTGTTCTAGCAGACAGCGCTGGAAGCAGTGAGTCACTCTTCCGCTCCGTCAGACTCCTTGCTAAACTTAGAGCCTCACAGGGAGGGATATCTGTGGGGGAAAGGTGGATGCTCATATGTTCCCTGTCAGTTATTCTTCTTATCTTGTTTTTGAGCAATGATCAAGCAAAAGAATACTAAGAGTCTTTGTGTTATTTGTTTAACCCTTTAATGTAACATGCTGACTGACTGACTGACTGGCTGACAGGTGCATGACGCGTGAGGCTGGAAACCACGGTGTGGCTTTCAGTTAAGATGAACACAGTTTCCATAATTAAAATCTGGTAAATTAAAAAAATCTGAAAACGTAGTAAATATCAGACGAGGGCTTTTCTTTTTCTGGATTGCTTTTGAAAATTGTTGGTTGGGTTTAGGGAAGTGGGTGGGCGGGTCAATCAATACAATTGGTTGGGTTTAGGGAAGGAGGAGGGTGGGTCAGTCGATCAGTCAGTCAGTCAAACAGTCAGCCTCTAGTGGGTTCACGCAAGAACAATGAAAGGCACTTGCGAGATCTCAAAAAGCGTACACAGCGGCGTCTGGTGGATTCGCGAAAACAAAACTGCGAAAAACATAGCTCCTGGGACGTATTTCACGGTCTCCAGAAATGTATATAGAGGTACGATTTTTAGAATGAGCCAGGGTTGATTTAATTTTACTTAAAAAGAAGTCAGTAAGCCTATTGACTTAACTTTTATAATTAAGCGCATAGGTTGTTTACTTAATGTTTATAAGGCAACAAGTTTACTCTCTTTTTTAAGTAAGGTCAACTAATCGATTTTTATATTATGAGTTTTATTGTGCAGTTTTACATGTTTCGTTCTTTATGTAGACATTGAAATCACTTTGCTATGTCGAGTTTCGACAGAAAAAGGCATTTTATGAGAATTGTCATTTCTTTTTTTTAAATGAAAGTTATGAAACTACATGGAGTATGGTTATTATTTTTAACTATGCAATTTGTGTCCAGGCCCAATCACATAAGCAGAATGACTAAAGAGGAAACGTCCGATGGGGAAGAGGCTCAGCCGACCTCTGAATTCATCAGCCCTATTCATGAGCCCCGCAAGAAACCCATGGTGCATTCTGCTGCCCAGGCTCCACTGCCCAAGGACTATGGTGGGTTTCACAGATATTTTATTGAGAATTGCTCTCTTCAAAATAAAGATTTTTTTATTAGCATTGATGGTTCCATGCAGGACCTTTAACATCTAAAGAACCTTTCCATTTTACAAAAGTTTCTTTAGTGTGGAAAAAAGTATATGGCTATATATATAAGTATAGCTATATATATATCTCAGATATTTTTCCAGTATCTTGCAGCCTTAGAAAAAAAGGTTCTTGAGATTATTATGTTCGTCACAATCAGAAAAATATTTTGGAACCTTTACTTTTAAAGAGATATTTCACCCAAAAATGAAAGTTTACTCACCCTCAAGTGTTTCAAAACCTTTATGATTTTCTTTATCCAGTTGAACAGAAAAATTAAATATTTTGAAGAAAACTAAAATCCGTAAGGTATTGATCTGTTCCAGCATTCTTCAAAATATCTGCTTTTTTGTTCAACAGAAGAAAGAAACTTAAACAAGTTTGAAACAGTTAAAGTCAGAGTAAATGATGACAGAGTTTTCATTTTTTGGGTGAACTATCCCCTAAAAAGTGAACAAATCCTGAACAGTAGCTGAAGGTAAAAAAATACAGTGTTTAAATTACATACATTATTTTAACCATCTTGTTGGCTTAATCTTAATAAATTCCTGTATTTATATCCTGCTTTTTACTTTGCGTCTGTCTCTAAGCGTTCACCTTCTTTGATCCCAATGATCCGGCCTGCATGGAGATTTTGACTGACCCCCGGACAACAATCCCAGAACTGTTCGCCATTATCCGTCAGTGGGTTCCGCAAGTTCAACATAAGATCGACATCATAGGCAATGAGGTGAGTCTTTGCTTGAAAGATTTCTCTTGCTTTCTAAAGGTTTTCTATGCATGTTAAAACCTGCTCCCTTACTTAGATAAACAGAAATCATTAAATCTCTGAATCTTTCTTTTCACTTGGCTTGAAGAAAGAAAGTAATTCATACAGTAGGATGTCCTGAGGGTGACTAAATAAACTGGAAATTTTCATTTTGGGGTGTACTATTCTTTTAATGAATGAAGAAGGTGGTGAGCCATAAATAAATGCCATGTCTGAAGGCATAGAGAGATGTATTGAGTTTCTTTCAGCTGTGGTTATTTCTCTGTAATATGACCTATTGATTAGTGGATGATTAAATCTGGTTTCCAATCAGTTTATACTTGAAAATTGCTTTATGAAAGTCTGAGCAAATGTGCTTTTTAAAAAAAATCTTCTTTAATGTCAATAATTTGCATGTAGGTGTAAGGAGACAAAATACAGGCATTTGAAATAATCTGTTATTTTGCCATCCAGAAAAACTGCACAGTCACATTTCCCTTCATATTAACTATTACCAAAACGATTTGACTGTGGTACTGATAAATGTTAGTGGTTTTGTTATTTTCAATTAGAAATTCATATAATTTAAAATAAAAAATCCACTGATATTTATCAGTACCACAGTCCAATCATATCACAAATTATAAATTATTATTATATATTATATATTATTATTTAAAACATTTTAATTCTCAGTGGATTTATTAGGTATGGGTTTGAGTAAAACATTTTACATCTTTTATTCCATTAAATGTTCCATTAACATTTAATAAAATTTATTTTATTTTTCAGAAAGTGACAGTTGGTCATTATAGAAAATGCTTTTATTTGATGTAACTGAAAATTAGGGTTATTCCACCCATTATTGATGCATTACCTTCTTCTTAACTAAAACATATACATTTAATCATACTACATTAAAACAGATATATTGCTTATTAGTTTTTTATGTTTGTTATTTGTCCAATGTTTTGGACTTTATTACAACTTTATTACAGTTTTGATCAAATCTGTTATTTGCGATAACTGTAAATCCTCATATTCATACAGTATGTCTATAAAAATGCATGTGTTCACTGTTAATGTTTTTTTGTAAGTTACACGGTATTTAGCTGTAAAATGAGCTGTATTATACCGTTGGACAGTTATGCAGTAAGTTTCTGTAATTTAAAGTTGCACTGTAAAAAATACTGTATATTTTAAAGTAAAGATATGCAGTACTCTAAATAACTGTAATATGAGCTCTAATGTACCGTAGGGCAGTTATGCAGTTTGTTACTGTATTTTAAAGTTGCGCTGTGAAAATTACTGTATATTTCAAAGTAAAGATATGCAGTACTGTAAATAACTGTAAGATGAGTTCTATTCTACTGCAGGGCAGTTATGCGGTAAGTTACTTTATTTAAAGTTGCATTGTGACATTTACTGTATATTTTGCACTAAAGATCTACAGTACTATAAATAACTGTAAGGTGAGCTCTGTTATATCATGGGACGCTTATGCAGTATGTTACTGTATTTTAATGTTGCATTGTGACATTTACAGTATATTTCACAGTAAAGATCTACAGTACTGTAAATAGCTGTAAGATTAGCTGTATTAGACCGTAGGACAATTATGTGGAAAAATTACTGTATTTTGAAGTTGCATTGTGAAAATTACTGTATATTTAACAGCAAAAAATACAGTACTGTAAATACATATACAGCTAAATAAATAGTGCTATAAATGTAAGTACAGTATATTTGCTGTTATTGATTTAAAGTAAGTTACTGACTAAAGTAATGTTACTGGTTAACTGCTGCCAGTAAGTTACTGTAGATTCTACAGGAAATGGTTAACAGTGTAGAGGATAAGGAGGTTTCCTGCTTACGAAGGGTGTCCCTAGAGGAAGTGGAACAGCAGGGATTGATAGCAGTGGTAATAAGCCTCCTTCATCTGACTGATCTCCCCATTGGGTTCTGCCCTAAATCAGCTCCACCTGTCAGATTCTCTCTGTACTCTCACTGCCTACCACAATCTGCCCAGGTGAGGCTGAACTGTAATGGCTAATCAAAGTAAGAGGTTTCATAAGTTAGAAAGTTCTTAAGGTTTCACAACCATCCTGACAAAAGTAGCTTAAAGCAGCTGATTTTTATTTATTTGTTTTGCTGGTTTTTACTGAGGGGATAAAAATCATTCCCAGAATCAACAAGATCTAGTCTAGCTGTCAGAAAAGACCAACAAAAGAACAACTTGAGGTTTAGTTTTTTGAGTATTTTGAGCAGGGAAATTTCAGACAGATGATTAAAAGGGTTTTGAAAGTGTATGAATTTAATTAATTAAGTGCATATTTTGAATTGTCACACAAATCTGTTCTTTTTTGGTGTGCAAATAGAACATTAAATTTACTTGATTTTTTGACAAAAAAATGATAATCAGCTAATTATTATTAATTATTATTAATAATATTAAACACATTTTATTATTTTTTTAAATTGTGCTTAAAGTTTGGCTTAAGCCTTAAGGAAAATCAAAAATATATGATCACTGATTTGATCATATATTTGTATATGAAATTTGTATACAGAAAATTTTATTGACTGTGATGTATTGTATGCAGTGTGCGAATTATACTTTGACGATCAGGGGGTCAACTATTTCAGTTAGTTTGTGTAATACATGCTTCAGTCATTAATGTATTTATTTTTTATTACATCTAGTTCATTAATAAAACATATTTTAGTTTTCAGCGTTTTGAGGAATATTTAGTGTATTCTGACCCACAGTATTCTCTGATTAGCTATTTTAGATGTTACTGGTTAAACTACAAACTATGGGTGTAATTTGATTTTATTTTCAGGCTAAATATACAGTAGATACAAACACCTATTTTACAAGAAAACAAAGTCTTGTGAACACAATGTCTGTTATTGCACTAGATCTGCTGCTTTCAGACGTTTTTCTCTAATAGATTGATTAGTGCAATTATGCATTAACAATGATTTGAACCGTTATAGGGGTGGTCATAATGTTATCTAATATTTTAATCATTAACATTATTTAAAATACAGATCAGAGTAAAATATTTCTTAGTATTAAAAAACTGACCCCCATACATCGTGTTTTAACCACCTTGAGGGGGGATCAAGCTTTAATTAGGTGTTTCAATCCCCCCCAAACCCCCCTGTAATTCGCACCCTGATTGTATGTATGTACTGTAAATGTGTATTGCACTATTTTCTACTTGAATATTGTTAATTTTGTTACAACATCCTGCCCAGGGACTACAGATGTAAATTAGCTTTATAGCTAGCTCTGTCATGTTGTACACTGTCCCTGTATGAATAAATAAAAAAATACAAAAAGACATTATCCCCCAAGTTTCAACAAAATGGCTGCGGTACATTAAGAAAATGTGATGCTAAGGATGACTCAGCAATTTTTTCTATCACATATTATCAATATTAATTGATGTAATTTTTCATCATTAGAGTGCATTTCACTAATATGGCCCTCGTCCAGCTTTGAAAGTGGCCATTTGCTTTGGAAAAGCTTCATCTACTCAAGCCATAATTGCTTGCGAGTCTGCATTAGTTATGAACTAGATTCCAGATGCATGGAAGTTCATCGTGTGTTGATCAACTTTTCATGTTCTCTCACTTACAGATTTTAAAGCGAGGCTGCCACGTCAATGACCGCGACGGTCTGACAGACATGACTCTTCTCCACTACTGCTGCAAAGCTGGGGCTCACGGAGTCGGTGAGTTGATGGTTGGAGGTCACAATCTATAATACAAATCTGACATTCTTGCTAATTGAGGTCATTAAAATTTTAACTATTTTTTGTTGTAAATTGTTTTATAGCTCAAACCTTGCATGCGGTGGATTTTCACACTTGACAACATAATGAAAGCAATCTATAGTAATAATGTGTTTTCACTTTAGGCGACCCTGAGGCAGCGCTCCGGCTGTCCAATCAACTATTAGCTCAGGGAGCCGATGTCAGTCTGCGCAGTCGCTGGACTAACATGAACGCCCTCCATTATGCCGCTTACTTCGACGTGCCAGAACTGATTCGCATTTTGTTGAAAGCCTCCAAGCCTAAAGGTGATGTCCAGCTGTGTGTTTTGTTTGTTTTTGTATTTGTGGCATGATCTGAACTTTTCACTGGGCCAGGTGCAATTTCAAATCATCTAGCCATTCTCATTAATAAGCTAAGGTAGAAAATGAAAAGGTGCTTGATCATTTAGAAAATGTCAAGTGTTTTTTTTAAGGAAATTATGTAGTAGTTAATGAGTATTTTATATGATTTATATTTATATGAGTTAATGAGTATTTTATATATATTTTATGATAATATCATATCATTATTGTTGTTTTAACATTATTGATTTTGCCTTTTCAAAAACGCCTATTAGGATGGCCTTATAATAAGTTTTAAAAGCAAAAAAAAAAAATCTGTATGGGTTTTTGTTTATATATATATATATTTGCTCATAAATGAAGTTAATTTATAAACTAATTTCAAGAGGATTACATGCATATGATCGCCCATGGCTGGTCTGCAATAGCTTACACATGATTCACCCATTAGATAATTCCTAACTTACTATAAATAACCAGAGTTTCCAGCCTGATCTCACGAGGAAACGTAAGTATTTTACGTTTTGTCAGTTTAGTGTCTAATTCGTACAAATTCATCTGAGTTTAAAAAGGAGGCATGGCACCTAACCCCACCCCTAACCCCAACCGTCATTGGGTGGTGAGCAAATCGTACTAATTTGTACGAATTAGATCGTACGAATTCATACGAATTAGCCACTAAATCAAAAAGTTAAGAATTGCCGTGAGATTGTGTTGGAGTTTCTTGCCTCAGTATCTTCGTCTTGAAGAATCCCTCCTGCCACCATACTCCGCCTCCTTTCTGGATTGGGCGACACAGTGGCCCAGTGATTAGCACTGTTGCCTCAGAGCAAGAATGTCACAGGTTAAAGTCCCTACTAAACCAGTTGACATTTCTATGCAGAGTTTGCTTGTTCTCCCCGTGCTCACGTGGGTTATCCCCGGGTTCCCCGGTTTCCTCCCACAGTCCAAAAACATGCCACCTAAGTAAATTGAATATTCTAAATTGGCATCATAGTCGAACTCTTAGTAAGCCGTGTATCTCTCTTTAGCCATCCCTATATCTATCATTAACCAGAAAGAGTTCATCGAGATACTTGAGCTCAAACTTACTTTTCGCCTTGCTAAAGGAAGGGAGCCCAGGGCTCGAGGATCTTATGAGCTCAGGGCTCTTTCCCGGGACAGCATTCCAAACAAGCTTTATTATCTGTCATCAGCTAACTGTGAACTGTTGAAATGTGATATTTTTTATACTACAGTTCAACAACTACGACATGAAGATATTAAGTGAGTTATATTTTAGACACATTTTTTTTCTGTTTGGACAACACAATTAATTTCTGTAGATTACTTCTTGGTTTTACAGATTTACACTGCAGTTTTTCCATTCTCAGTAAATCAGTTTTTGACCAAACCATTTGAATCGATGATTCAATGATCTGTTCATAAAGACAACTTGCTATTGTTTTAAATTAATCAGAATTTTAAATGAATTATTTGAATCAATGATTCAATGAATAATTTATCAAGACAACAATTCTACTGGCTGTTGTGTCTAATTTATCCATGAAAAGTCTAAACCAGCCAAAGGACCAGCACAAAAACATACTCAGAAAATATTGTTTAATTATTTTAGAAAAAAACTCTTTACATTTTCCACAAATAAAGTAAAGGGTAATTTAACATGTCTGTTGTTGTTGTTGTTGTTGTTTTTTCTCTCCACAGTGCTGAACTCCACCTGCAGTGACTTTTATCATGGCACAGCCCTCCACATTGCCGCCTCCAACCTCTGCCTGGGTGCTGTCAAGTGTCTGCTGGAGCACGGAGCCAACCCTGCTGTCAGAGTGAGCAGAATGATTTAAACTTCCGTCGACTCAATCAGCCTGATTGGCTTTGCCGTAAATCCACTCTGCTCATATTAAATCAATGTCTCTTACATCTTTGTAGGCCTGTTATTCAGAATGCTAAGATTAGTAGCAAAAAACTATGTTATGATCTTATTTATGCATCAAAACAATATGCCGATATAGACTGAAAGTACAGTAAAGTAATAATAGTGTTAAAATATGACAAATTTATTTCAAAATTATAATTTTTTTACTTATTTATAACATTCATTTCATTGTATTTGCAAAGCTATTCAGCTTTATTATACACGATCCTTTAGAAATAATTTTAATATGATACTTTGGTGTACTTTTTTTCTCATTGTTAATTCAATTCAATTCATCTTTATTTGTATAGCGCTTATACAATGTAGATTGTGTCGAAGCAGCTTCACATAGAAGATTATAGTGAATTGAAACAGTATCAGTTCAGTTTTTAGTGTTTAAGTTCAGTTCAGTTTAGCTCAGTTTAGTGTGGTTTAATAATCACTACTGAGAGTCCAAACACTGAGGAGCAATTCCATCGATGCGCAGCTCTACAGATCCCGAACAATGCAAGCCAGTGGCGACATTGTTCAGGAAAAAACTTCACCAATTGGCAAAAGTGAAGATTTAAAAAACCTCGAGAGAAACCAGCGTCAGTTGGGCACGACCATTTCTCCTATGGCCAAACATTGAAAATGGTTGTGGTGCTTAATAGTTTGGTTCAACATCAAAAGCAAAGCATGTATTTGTTATAGAAATCTTTTGTAACATTATGAACATCTCCTCTCGTCTTTGTATACTTGTGCATTAAAAAATGAAAGAATTTTATATTTAGATAATCATTAAAATAATGGGGCTGCACGGTGGCGCAGTGGGTAGCACATTCACCTCACAGCAAAAAGGTTGCTGGTTCGAGCCTTGGCTGGGTTAGTTGACATTTCTGTGTGGAGTTTGCATGATCTCCCAGTGTTCGGGTGGGTTTCCTCTGGGTGCTCCGGTTTCCCCCACAAGTCCAAAGGTAAATTGTGTAGGCTAAATTGTCCGTAGTGTATGTATGGGTATGAATGTGTATGGATGTTTTCCAGTGATGGGCTGCAGCTGTAAGGCCATCCCCTGTGTAAAATATATGCTGGATAAGTTGGCGGTTCATTCCGCTGTGGCGACCCCAGATTAATAAAGGGATTAAGCCGAAAAGAAAATGAATGAATGAATGAAGATAATGATAAACTTTAAACAATCATTAGTCATTCAAACTGATTTACTGTACATAAGACTCATCACTTAAACCTGGGTCTATCACATCTATCAGGTTTGTCATTTTCTTTATCACTTTTACCTTTGTTTGTAGTTCTAATTAAATTAATGTGAACCTCACAATGTGTTGTGGGCAATCATCCGTTAAGAGCTGTATCAGACCATTAAGACAACACCGTTAAGAGAGAGTTCTACCAGAAATAGCACTGTGACTCTTTTAAACATATTACAGTTTAATACTACATACTACAATTTACAATTTTTACACTAATTGTATTTTGGATTACTATTTAGAGAGCATGTTATGCAAATTGTGATGCAGCAGCTGTGCCTCCATGACACTTAAACAGCAATTAAACCTACACCTCATTTCTTTGCATATAGACTTTGGGTGGATATATGCAGTTACAGTATATACAGTACTGTACACACACAGCAGTGATGTAGACATTCAATCTAGACATTTTAGTTCAGACAGAAAAAGTCTATTTGTGGGTGACAAACATAAACATCTGCATAACACACTTAAGTTTGCATCTTTGAACCCTTTAAATGATCTGCATGTTACAGAATGATAAAGGTCAAGACCCCGCTGAGGTTGTTCCAGATCCCATGGACATGAGTCTGGATAAAGCTGAGGCCGCAATGGTGGCTAAAGAGCTGAAACAGCTGCTGCTGGATGCAGTTCCTCTCAGCTGTAATCTCCCCCGTGCCACTCTGCCCAACTACGACAATATCCCCGGAAACCTCATGCTCTCCTCCCTCGGCCTCAAACTGGGGGACCGTGTGATGCTGGACGAAACAAAGGCGAGTTGATGAGAGTCTGTGTGTGCATCCTTTACAATGGATGCAATCTGTCTGAGCCTGCATAGAAATCTGATAAATGCCAATATTTGCTAATATATAACATCAGTTCATATTTGTATTTTACATACATAAAATGTCATATATGCAACACATAATTCATTTTTTTCAACAATTGTATTTACAAATTTGTACATAAATGTTGCAATATAGTATCTATCATTTTATATATTTGTTCATATATGGCCATATATGAACATATATGATTTAGTGCTGTCAAATTATTAAAAAGGACTCAAAAAAAATGTATATGTATGTTATATGTGTATGTAAATTGATATGTGTGTTTATTTTTGAACATTTATGTTCTGTTAGATTTTTTATTCCAATGGTTGAAAAAAATGAAAAAGTATTGCCTATATGACATTTTATATATGTAAAATACAAATATAAACTTTGATGTCATAAATGTAATTTGCATATTTTCTATGTATCCAATTATTATGAAAGCCCCTTACCGCCTCTGAAATAAAAAAAATGTTATTGCAACTTTTTATCTCAGAATTTGCATATACAAACTCACAATTCTGATTTTTTTTCTCAGTATTGTGAGATGTAAGTGAGTTCATTAAATTTAGTTTTTAAATGAGTTATTTAAACGAGTTAGCAATTCTGAGTGATAAATCCAGAATTCTGATTCATAAAGCCAGAATTCTGAGATATAAAGTCACATTCATCTGTCATCATGCAATTATCTCAGAATTCAGACTTTATAACTTGGAATTGCGAGTTTGTATGACACAATTCTGAGATAAAAAGACGTGATAACATTTTTTTTTTTTTATTCAGAGTCAAGAACATGCAGGTTTTTTCTTAGATATTTTTTTAATAGAATGCCTCTCTCCTGCAGACTGGCACACTGCGTTTCTGTGGCACCACTGAGTTCGCTAGTGGCCAGTGGGTTGGTCTTGAGCTGGACGAGCCGGAGGGAAAGAATGACGGGAGTGTGGGTGGGATCCGCTATTTTATCTGCTCCGCAAAGCAAGGTGTGTGTTCATTTATATTTCATATTCATAGTCATTCCGAATTTATAAATATTGTAAAGACAACAGCAGTCATAAATTAAGAGTTAAATATTTGGTTTATATGCTTTTATTTTAGGGATCTTTGCTCCTGTATCAAAAATCAGCAAAGCTGTTGAACAGACCCCTTCTTCAGTCACCTCTACACCAAAAACTCCTCGCATGGATCTGTCCCGCGTAACCGGCAAGATCAAGAAGGAGAAAAAAGAGAAAGATCGCGAGAAGAGTGAGTGATAATGTCTGTATCCGCCCATATGAAATGTATTTATTCATTCATTTTGTTTTCGGCTTAGTCCCTTTATTAATCTGGGGTCTATATTTGAATTTTATACATTTTATACATTTATGTAATAGAAAAGATACATTTTTTGCAGTAACAACTCCAATCACATGATCCTCTTAAACTTGTTCTCATAAAAAAAATGTATTGGCATCGATGGTCCCATTATTAACCTTTAACATATATTGGGGGGGAAATGATGCTTTACAGCAAACATTTATTTTTAGAATAAAAAAAAATCTTTCAAAAAAAATTATATTATTAATTCTTATATTTTTATATTTTCTTAAAAAGTTTTTTTTAGATTATTAAAATGTTCTTCACACTAAAAAAAGTTATTTGGGGAACTAAAAATAGTTCTTCTATGGCTTCACTGTGAAAACCATGTTACAAATGTATTAATAATTCACAGTATTACTGTTTTACTTTATCTTCGATCAATAAATCCAATAAAAAACTTCTTTCAACAGCATAAAAAATCTAAAGTTTTTCTGAAGTTGGTCGCCTGAGCTTTACATTTGATTTTCTTTCTTCAACAGCTCCAAGAAAGAAGTCCCTGTCCGGGGTCAGTTTGGATCCTGATGGAGTGAAGGTTGAGGTTGGCGATCAGGTGCTGGTGGCAGGACAAAAACAAGGAATTGTTCGCTTTTTTGGAAAGACTGACTTTGCTCCTGGTGTGTTTATGTGAAGGTCTTACATAGTAATGAGCATTTTTAAATATGTGATGAAACCTCTAATGCTGGATGTACAATGTGTGTGCATTTAGGATATTGGTTTGGTGTGGAACTGGAGCAGCCCACTGGAAAGCATGATGGCAGTGTGTTTGGAGTACGCTACTTCCACTGTTTGCCCAAATATGGAGTTTTTGCACCACCATCCCGTGTTCAGAGGTAAAATCTTTTACATGTACCAGAAAAACGGCAATAAAAGGAAATTAAAACTAAAGGAATAGTTTACCCAGAATGTAACAAAAAATTACTTACAATTTACTTACCCTCAAGTGGTTTTAAACCTTTATAAGTTTCTTTATTCTGTTGAACACAAAGGACGATATTATGAAGAAAGCTGAAAACCTGTAATCATACATAGTCAGAAAAGTCAATGTTTACTTAGTGCTTCCCACAGGTTTGAACAACATAGGCTCATTCTGATAGCGTAGCTCTATATACATTTCTTGAGATCATGAATTAGTACGTATGGCTCCATTTAATTTTTTTAATGAACGAGATGTATCTAGGATGTATTTGACAGGCTCCAGAAATGTATATAGATTATGTTTTCAGAATGAGCCTGGATTGGGTTTGAAATATACTTGGTGGTAGCCAGATTGAAACACACATTTTACCTATCACATAAATGGTCAACTATATGTGACAAGCAAAAAATAAAATTGTGATTTTTAACTATATTTTTATTAATTATGACAATGTTATACACTGTTTTCAATGGGTTAAAGTTTTTTAAGGCTGTTAAAATAAAATAAATAAATCCACAATTTCTCTTACTTTTATGCTCTTTAGGAGCCATGTGCACCCATTGACAGGTAAAAGCTGATCTCTTTCTCTCTCTCACTCAAGTTCAATTTTTTTACTAACATGACATTTTGTACTGTATTGTCAAAGCATTTTAGATATGCATAAAGCATGTAATATATTTACATAATCAAATTAATAAAATATACAGCAATTGATAAATAAATGACAGAAAAAAAGGAATAACAACAGAGCTAAAAATGATAATAATTACAAGAATAATATGTCATTTATTAAAGAATTAAGGATTTAATGTTTCTCTCACTTTGCGGCTGTGCGTGCGCAGTAAGTTGTGAAGCCAAGTGAAAATAGGCTTAAATAAAAAGATTATGTAAAACGCATAAGACTAACGGCAACATTAGAAAGCGAAAGCAAAAATTACGGATATTTTAGGATATTTAGAAACTTTGGCTGGAATAATTTTTTAGATGCCCAAAAGGCATCTCCGTGGGTCTGCAGAGCATGTGAGAGTTGGGAGTGTTGATAGGGCTCGTGCACACACAATGAGCAGTACAAAACATGGGCAAGAGAAGATTTTCCCGTTTAATCAGGCGGCCGTTAATATACACGAGTGACCCGTCCAAGTTAAGTCTGTGTGTGGGAAGCAATGTTACTGGTTTTTTGCTTTCTTTAAAATAACTTATTTTGTGTTCAACAGAAGAAAGAAACTCAGACAGGTTCGTAACAAGTGAAGCGAGTGTACATGATGACAGATGTTTTCATTTTTGGTGAACTGTGTTTAATATCATTGGTAACATTAATTAAAAATAGGTCTGTTTTAACCTACAAAACATTTGTAAAATGTATTTATTTTAGTGAGGGTACAAAACTTTGCCATTTTGAGGGTTAAACAAAATAACAAAAGCTAATTAAATAAATAGTCATTCAAAATATTAATAAAACCTATACTATTATACAAGTAACACTAAAATAACACTGTTACAGTACTGTACAGGATAATTAGTACATCTGTTTTGTTGTTCTTGGTTAAATCACATAAGCAGACCACTGGCTTTCCCAAATCTATCATTCCAACAAACATTCGCAAACTGCATTGCAAACTTGTATGCTTGCAACTACACCTCTGGAGCTCTAGTTCCTTGCTGTGTTCTATTAATAATAATATGATAATAATAATAATAATAATAATAATAAAAATAATAATAATAACCATCATCATCAACATCATATTATTAATATTATTATTATTATTAAAGCAGGATTTTTTTCATTTCCTAATAAATAATAAATATTAAATTTAATTTCTTAATAAATAGCCTCATTATTTATTTATTTATTTATTTTTTATTTATATGATTTATATATGAGAGTAGAATACGTGTTAGCTAAGGTATTTTATGTTTTAGAATAGAATACGTAATGTAATGTTGTCAATAACATTTGTAAAGGAAACATATTTTTACATATATTTAATTTAATATGGAAAACGAATGCATTTACCAAAACTACTGTTGGATTTTTTTTTTAATGCGTGTGCGTGTAAAACAATATAATTTGCATGAAGAAATTATGGGGTTCTGCTTTAAAGAAGTTGTTAACACCCCGTTTAGAGCATCATTATAGGTGTTTTACATTATAACTAACGTTCAAACGATGAAACTGCGACAGAGAAACTACGGTTTTTGTGAAACACTTGTCACTACATCCTTCTTTTTCCAATCGATGCGTCATACTATGATAGTTCAGCTGCGAGTTATGTCGTTGTTTGGGAAACGCACCCCAGGATAGCGATTAGCATTTGCAATGGAGTGTCACTATTTATGAAAGCATAATAATAGAGTTTCTGAACAAAGGTAACTGAAAAAGTGCACAAAGAAAAACACAAAACCATCTGGTGTCAAATGAGAAGGAAATTCCTAAAGGTGAACAACAGGGTCACTTTGAATGTTCAGGTAAGTCCTCCAAATGTTAATAATAATATCATTTAATCTTGTAGAATTGGAGGGCCCAAAGATCCCCAGGGAGATGGGACGCTAGTGAAGAAAGTCCACCAGGTGACTAGTAAGTACAACAATAAGGAGCATGTTCATCTTATACCCATCAGTGATATGAAAAACGTGATCCTTCCTTATTTACAGTACAAAGCATCATGTTTTTCACAAGTAGAGCCTTACAATAGCCACCATAGCTCATATTTAGCACTCCATTCATGTGTTAGTTAAGCATACAGTGTCTATAATGTGTATTGTCTATGCATGATTGCATATGGAAATGTAAATATAATACTTATTATGCAATATGCGTCATACAATATGCATGTGAATGGATGACATAGTCCCAAATGATGGCTTAAGGAGCATTACTGCAATGATTATTCCTCCTCTTCTCCACAGTGTCTCAACCGAAGCGTAATTTTAATGCGGTGCGATCTCCGAAAGACATAACATCTGAAAGTTCCATATCCAGGTAGGCTTGTGTCCCACAGACAAACACATCCGTTTGGCTGCAGCTGTGAATATATAATGCATCCTGACTGTGTTGCAAGATTAAGCAGCATTTTACTTTCATGATTTGTTTGTGTTGTAGCAGGTTGCTGTTCTGTTGCTGGTTTCCCTGGATGCTCCGCGCGGAGATGCAGTCCTAAAGTCACCGGTCTCATTTTTATTTCTCTCTCTCTCTCTCTCTCTCTCTCCCTCTTTCTGTTCCACCTATCACCCACTCTCTGTGTACTTGCATTATTCATCTGTGCTTTTCTCTCTGTGATCCACTCAGACTGCTGTCCCATCCCTTTGACGGCAATTCAATAGCAAAAAAATAGTGCCTTGTCAAGTAACTAACGTCCTGCATTCCGATGATCGAATTATAGACGAACAATCTTTTATGAAATCAAAATAAGGGAAAATCACCCCCCACTAAAAGCCATTCATATCTCTTTATCCGCTTTTTTCCCCTTTGCTAAATAACATTGGCAGTATTCAAGCTTGATAGTACAGTCATAATACATTTTAATTTGTAAAGGTGCTTTATTGGTTAGGTTTTTTGAACATGCTGCTGTATTATGCACCTTTATTGTCTTACTTTTCAGTATTTTATTGCATAAAATTTTACGTTTTATTGCCTTCAAATGGGTTACAGTAGTAGGTGACACCTTGTTAATGAACAACATCAACTAGTCTGAAAATATTGATGCTGCCAGTGTGAAACAATAACAGGGTTTTCACCATTTAAGCCCAATGCTTTCACCATCTACAGTGAAACTTTTAAGTGTGTAGATTCAAATATAGAATATGTTGCATGAAATAGGCAGGCATGGGCACGTTTTGGGGTCATAAAACTGCTCTGATATAAGGCGAGAGGTCCGCTTTAAACATTAAATAATATTATATCACTTTTCATTCACTTAAAATCTACCACAAAACCAAAGCGCAAGCTCCATTATGTAGTGAAAGAATTTTGCTCCAAAATAATGTACACCATACATCAGAAAACAGTGCTGGGTAGATTACTAACGAATTGTAGTCTGTTACTAATTACAATTGTAGTCAGTAAAATAATATAGGTTTCCAGCAGGCACAGGATGTCAACAAGACGTCAGATTGACATTGTATCGTAACGTCGTGAGGACGTTGCATTTTGTTTGGAAATAAAAATCTATGTCCAATGTCCATCTAAAATCAATCAAATATCAACGTCTAATGATGTTACAGCTTGTTGTTGTGTGGATGTTACCACTATGACGTCTATCAGATGTTTGATTTTGGTTGCCATAACAGGCAAATAAATAAATTAAACATTGAATTTTGATCACCTGACGTCACAAACTAAATCTAACGTAATGTTAAGGTCTTATGATGTTGTGTGCCTGCTGGATTACTTATTTTAAGTAATGTATTCTGAGTACTTTTGGATTACTATTCAGAACTGAATTTAAAAAGGATTTCACGTGACGATCCTGTATTGTTATTATTATTAAACACAGCAAGAAGGTCACTGGTCACTGGAGCTTGCATGTTCTCTCAGTCCAAAGACATGCGCTAGGTGAATTGGATTAACTAAAACTGGCCATAGTGTATCGGTGTAAGTGTGAATGCGAGAGTGCATGCGTGTTTCCCAGTACTTGGTTGCGTAAAACATATGCTGGAATAGTTGGTGGTTCATTGGTGGTGGACCCCTGATAAGTAAGGGACTAAGCCGAAGGAAAATGAATGAATGAATAAATGAATGAATGAATGAAGTTATAAATAATTTACTGCTACTGTGGGAATACTTTGTAATAATGTAATTCATAAAAATTAACTGTAATTTGATTTTATAATGTAATATAATCAATTACGTTTTAATTTAATCTTTTTTTATGACAATGCAAATTAAATATTGAGAGTTAAACAGTAATGTACTGTCCATTGTTAATCCCAACCCCTAACCTCTCATTCATTAACTCAATTAACAAAACAACAATAAATAAATACATAAATACCAAATTAAGTACATTAAATACATTATTTTTTATTAAAATAATAATAATAATAATGATGAATTATCCTCTGGGTGCTCCGGTTGCCGAAGACATGTGGTACAGGTGAATTGGGTAAGCTAAATTGTCTGTAGTGTATGTGTGTGAATGAGTGTGTATGGATGTTTCCCAATGATGGGTTGCAGCTGGAAGGGCATCTGCTACATAAAACATATGCTGGATAAATTGCCGGTTCATTCCACAGTGGCAACCCCAGATTATTAAGAGGACTAAGCCGAAAAGAAAATGAATAAATGAACCTTCTAATAAAATAGTAAATGCTACAGGTTGCCAGCACCAGGTGTAATAGGCAGGCCTTTGGTGTAGTCAAGAAAGGAATCTCAAGTCTTATAAAAGGAATCTAGTGAGCCAGAGAGTCAGATACAAAAATGTATCCTGTATCCACTTGTCATGTGTAGGGGGGGGAAGTGTGTTTCCACTTTAAAAGTATGGCACGTCTGGCTAAAATTGTGGTACAGGCAACAACCTTGCTGTCACGGACTGTCAAATCAGGTCCAAGGGATACTCCAAAGAGAGCTAGCAACAAATCAGGTTCTATATTGATTTTGAGGTCAATTACGTTTTTAAAAATTGGATTACATAATCCAGATTACATGTAATCAGTTACTACCCAGCACTGTCTGTCAGTAATGCAACACTTTCAAGAAGGCATGTTCATTATTGAGCTTTCATTTTAAAATAAATATATAAATAAAAACGAGGTGAAAAAAATTACGCATTAGTCTATTTTATAAACCCAAATAGCATTACAAATTTAATCACAATCATATTTATCTCACCAAAAAATTAAATTAAATGCATATATCATCTAGTATACTTTAGTGATGTACAATTTATATTTTAACATGAACAAAGTTCATCCTCTATCATCTACAGTTTTACTGTTAGGCCAAACTACCTATCCTTTCCAACTCTCCGTCCATCAGTTTTGACTTGGATTGGTTTTTGTAAATGCTGTTCTTAAAAATCCTGATTGTGAAAACAGTATGTGCTTCAGATATCATAATCAAATGTGTGGGTAACAGCAATATTTACTCGGTGTCAATGTGCTATATGAATTATGAATAGAAACTCTTTATTACCACCATACGAAAGCACAGCATGAGTAAAAAGTGTCTGTCCTTAATATATGACCTGGGATCAGTAATTCCAGAGTGGGCAGATTTTAAGGAGAGAATTTACAAAAAAATTATAATTAAAAAACATCAGCTTGAAATGTGAACTCTCCTATTCTCAACACTTTGTCAACTGCACTGTTTTACAAAAAAAATGCTCAAGCAAGGTTTTCTTTTTTCAGCCACCATGCCGTTATTTCACTGAGAAGTTCTTGAATTTGTGTGGTAGAATTAGCAATGACATTGAGTAGTGAGTAGAATTGTGCATCTTCTTATGATGGAGTGTGCTCACTGGGTCGGCTCACAACAAAACCTGAAATTGTGCATTATCATTTTGTGACTTAGTACGGTATATTGCTTTATGGTGACTTAAAGTTGTACGACGCATCAATATATCACTGTTATTAATTTCAGGACAAAGTCACATTCCGTTTTTGATGCCAAAATGCGAGTAAAGTTAAATGGACTATTTCTTATGTAAGTAAATGGCACCGACACCGACAGGCTCATTCTTCACTCTTTCAAGCTACTCGTTTGAGAGTTTCATTGTAACATCTAGCATCGTCAGCAAACGCTTTCCGTCATTTTCTATCCAGTTGTGTAATTGGTATAGTTTATTTGTAAACATTTATTCGTCTGAGAAAATATATATATTTTAATAATTTCACAAGGTACTTTTTTAACGTCCTGTGCTTTGTGTTTTCATGTTAACTATAGTCTGTAAATGCAGATTAATGTGGATCTTATTCATCAATTCAGTTCGATGGACAACATAACTGTACTGCATGCTGTGTATACATTTGCAGGTTTCTTTTTCCTACAGTATATATCAGCATGAAAAGCTTATTAATTACTTCAAGTGGAACTCTATCCTGACTATGGATATATAACTAATAAACATTAGTGTTTTGTACTAGGTTTGGCTTTTGTTTTGATTATTCAGATTAAATGGAAGAAGCATACAGATTATTGTTATTCTGTAGTTTAATGAAAAAATGTAAAAATTCAATTCATGTTTATTTCTACAGCGCTTTTTCAATGTAGATTGAGTCAAAGCAGCTTAACATAGAAGTTTAAGTACTGTATATTGTAACTGTGTCAGTTCAGTGTGGGTTAAATTTCACTGCTGAAAGTCCAAACACTGAAGAGCAAATCCATTGATGCGCAGCTCCACAAGTCCCGAACCAAGCAAGCCAGTGGCGACAATGGTGACGAGGAACAAAACTTCACCAGTTGACAAAAAAGAAGGAAAAAAATGCTCGAGGGAAACCAGGCTTAGTTGGGCAAAACCATTTCTTCTCTGGCCAAATTTCTTGTGCAGAGCTGCAGTCTAGGCATCTGGGGCTGGAGAATGTTGGACATCCATCCCTGTAGAAGCTGCAGGTGTGACTATAGGTCACCGCCAGGTGTTCAAGCTGGCCCACAGGATCCATAAGGAAACTAGTCTGTCACTGAGGTCTTTGAGGAATCAGTCTTATGTTCTCCACTCCTCCATGACCGTCACAGCATGTGCGCAGAATGTGGCCTGGTCCAGGGTTATGGAGGTCTTTAGAAGTCCACTATGCTTGGCATCATCTCTTCACAGGACTTGGATGACATCAATATCGCTGCACAATCTTTAGAGACCTTGGGATGAGTATCCCTGGGTGGAAATAGAGATACATCATATACAAAATACGACATAAGGGTACGTTTTTTCCAGAAACTGACATTGAGAAATGTCAGTGAAATTACATTGATATGAAATTATATGTGAATTATTTTTTTAAATAAAATTCGGAAAATACATTTTAAAAAAGCTGAATAAAAGAATTAAATAAATAGTCCTAAAAGTGGATAAATTAATAAAGGGGGACACATTGGCTAATTCCTATAGTAAAACATTTTGTAATTTAAAACATTGAATGGTCATCTCTTTTTGCTGACTTACAGTTGTTTATCTCTTTTCTTGAATAAAGTAAACACAAATCACAAATGTGGGTTTTTGTCAGTCTAGCCTACTGTTCGCTTAAACCTCTCATGATTTAAACACATTAGTTTAAGTTTGAAAGTAGGGGAGAGTGCAGATGATTGCAACATGGGGCAGTTGCAACAAGACTATGTCATTCAGGAATGAGCTAGAGTGATGCTATTCATACTACATATTCTTAGTTAGACCCTCCTTTAATCTGAGAGGAATCAGCCATATGTAACGATTGCTTCAGTATAAAACTCATTTTTAGATAAAAAAAAAAAAATCAAAAAACTTTTTAAATGTTCATGAAATCTGTCATACTGTCTAATCGTTTTTTGTTAAACATTTTTCATTCGCATAATTTCAATCAGTGTTTTCTTAGCTTTATAGCTAAACGTTAAAGCTATTGTAAATCCCTAAAGCATAGACAGTTTAATCAAGGTTGACAGAGTTGCAACAATTTAAAAAATGCATTTCAAAAATTAATTAAATTCATTTAAAAGTTTGCCATTTTAAAAATGTACAATTATTATTTGATCACAGATTTTTGTAGTTACATTTTTTTAATTCTTTGATTATTTAATTCATTTTAATGTTCAAAGAAGTATAGTTTAGTCAAGATTCAGTCAGTTTCTCAGAGACAGGGTTTTTTTTGTGGAAACACAAATTGTTTATATAATAAACCCACATCTATTGGACACCCACTCACATTGCTATATGATAATATATGCAGAATTAAACTTGAACAGATAAAGTCAAACGTTGCAACTGAACCCAATCATGGGGACGATTGCAACATTCATTAAATTGTAATTATAAAAAATTGTTAAATGTGTTAACTTAGCCATATAAATACAGACTATTTCCCACAAGCATTTTTTTGTTTTCAAAAGTTTAGTATAGTTTAGTAAAGATTCAGTCTAAATTTTCAGTAAAAATATTTTTGTTCAATTTTTTAGGCCTGATAATTGGTTGTCGCTTGCTCTTTTAACCCAGCAAACATTTTGTGTTTAATAGACGTCTAATAGATGTCTAAACGTAGACAGCTTGGCTAAAACAAGGCTAAATTTGGGCTGTCTGTGAAAATCTAATAGACATTTAAGAATATCTCAAAACTAGGAAGTCGTCAAATAGACAGATTAGACAGACTTTATATGTGTAGTCATTCATTTCTGTTTATTTGATGACTAGTCTAGTTTTGGTCTTTTCTAAGACATATTAGATTTTCACTGAGAGCCCAAATTTAGCCTTGTTTTAGCCAAGCTGTCTACGTTTAGACATCTATTAGACGTCTATTAAACACAAAATGTTTGCTGGGTTAAAAGAGCAAGCGACAACCAATTATCAGGCCTAAAAAAAATTTAACAAAAATATTTTTACTGAAAATTTAGACTGAATCTTTACTAAACTATACTAAACTTTTGAAAACAAAAAATGCTTGCTGGGAATAGTCTGTATTTATATGGCTCAGTTAACACATTAAAAAAATTTTTATTACAATTTAATGAATGTTGCAATCGTCCCCATGATTGGGTTCAGTTGCAACGTTTGACTTTATCTGTTCAAGTTTAATTCTGCATATATTATCATATAGCAATGTGAGTGGGTGTCCAATAGTTGTGGGTTTATTATATAAAAAAATTTGAGTTTCCACAAAAAACTGTCTCTGAGAAACTGAAGGAAATGCAAAAATTCTTGCAACTGTCCCAACTCTCCCCTAACTTATGAGAATTGGAAATTAATTTATAACATTTACAGGTAAGTATAAGGCCTTAAGGTGTACATTGTGTGCTGAGGAGATAAAAAAAGAAAAATATGAGAACAAACGAACCTCAAGCTAATTTGAGAAAATCATGTTTGTTCATATAAAAATGTACAAGTTAAACTGTATAACATTGTGTATATTTTAAACAGACAGTTCAACAAAATGTTGAAATGATTCTGTCATAAATTAGCCTAATCTGATTCCTGATGGTCCTCGAGAGCGCGGTTGGCGTGTTTGTCAGCGCAGGTTGTCTGTCTCTTTCTGCGTGCACGTCGATTTTTAAACCACACCTAAAATGGAAGAAGAAGAAAAAGAAACAACATTTTAGTAATTTTTAATATCAGATGGAAGGACAAAAGGAGAACATATGTTAATGAAAGTACACTGTCTTACCCGCACAGTCTCCTCGCTGAGGCCTGTGTTTTGGGCTAACTCTGCCCGGGTCTCGGCGGTCGGGTAGTCGGTGACCGCAAAGAGTCGCTCGAGCTGCTCCGTCTGGTTGTCGGTAAAAACCGTTCGGATTCGACCGCGCTGTCGCTGAGCGTTTGAGTGGTAGTGATTCTCAGCTGTTTCACAACCTAAATGCAATTTTACAATTAAATACAACACATTTTTATATGACATTTTAAAGTTTTTATAAGTATAATAGGCCTAGGCTACGTTTTATAAGTACACTATACAAATCCTTAATCTTATGAGTCAATTGAACTTATGTTAAACTGACTTAAAACTGCTTGCATAACTTATAAAATTAAGTTAGAGCATTTTTAACTTAGTTTAACAAGTGACAATATACTAAAAACATATGCTGCCATTAATCATTGTTCAGAAATATTTTACAATGAAACATATTTATAAGTATTCAATTAATTACATTGTTTTATATTATTTGTTTTTAACTAACTGAAAATGCATACCTGCTACAGCATAAGGCCACGGTTGCCCTCCATAGTAAGTCGGCTGGTAGTAGGACACTGGAACGCAGCAGCAGTACATCCCAGGCCATGATGGAGAAGGAAAGTTCACCATCAGTGCTGCACGATCACAGTGACCTCTACATCCCTCTTGGTAGAGCAGGTCCAGCTTTCTCAAGTGCCCCTGGAAATCTTGAGAAGATGCTGGATGATCCACTCCAGGGGATTCTGCTGTTTGCCTGCTGGTGTCTCCCAATATGTAATCAATGGAGAAGTTTGAAAACTTCTGAGTTGCCATGTTCAAGTGTAAGGGTCTCCAGAAGCTGCGTAAGTATGTAGTACTCTCTCCTCTTGCTCTGTCTTTAAATAATGACATACAACTGGAAAGCTGTATTTGTAGTCCCTGTATCTTTTTAACTAAGGTATTAATGTATTTAATATTGGCCCATTAACACCTCTTTGTAGAAGTGGAAGTCAAAGGAAATTCACTTTTGAAGATTCACTTTGAAGACCCTGAAACCCTTTCAACCTGACACTTCAAATTAACCTGTGATGATGATTCTTGTTTATTGATCACACATTAACCTAAATGCAGTGGATTAGCAATTTTATAGCTTACATTTTTAAAATAGATCATTATTATAAGCTCAATAAATTGAGGTTTATATATTAACATAATTATATAAATAACCTGCACTAGTACTATATATGTTACTATTTATTTATTAGTACTATAAATTATTACTATATAAAAATATTTTAATTTGTAGGATATAATATGCTACATTATATAGCTACTGGATAAAGTTGATATTGATTGAAGTTTATCATAATAGGCTTGCATCAATCATTCATTTTCTTTTCGGCTTAGTCCCTTTATTAAACAGGGTTCGCCACAGCGGAATGAACCGCCAGGCTTGCATCACTGAAAGATAAAAATGGACGAAACTTGTTCAAAGAAATTCGCGCGCTTTGAAGTGATGACGTGTGGAATTGTCCGTTCTTTGAATTAAAAAAAAACAAAAGTCATTTAATAGTCCTATTTAAAGAGACATGTAATGTTTTGATATGTTCTTTCATTTGATTTAGTTTTAATGCGATACAGTTTTAATAACCTTTTAATATCTTTGCTTTTATGATTATTATAATAGCATCATTAAGTAGCCTATAACTTTCTTTTAAAGAATTCTACAGCAAGGTATTATTTTCCAGTAAATCAGTTCCAAATAGGTAAATAAATGTCGCCATCTTGTGGTTTCTTATAGAAACTTTGATAAAGCTATTGAAATTAAAAAAACAAAAAAGCAATAGGCTACAGGCCAGATTTATACACTAAAAATTATTTAGAAAATACTTGTAATATTCATAATTTACGGTTATTATTTTATATAGGCATATTTAATACATATTTATTTTATTATCTTTAATGTCTATAAATATAAATGGTTTAAATAACAAAATGATAAATAATAATAAATATATAAACAGCACCCAATAACTGCTTTGATTATGATTATATAACAGGAAACCATTGAATAACGTAACCAATCATTTATGTTTTATCCCCTGTATATTATTTTATCTTTTATCCCCTGTATAGTCAACTATACAGGGGATAAAAGGACTGTATTTATCAAAGCATTACAAAAAGAACACAGTCTGTCTGTGAATAGACTTATTTAAAAGCCTTTAGCGTTACATATGTGCGGCATGCCAATAAATCAGGGTTAACTGAAGATTAAATGATCATGGTTGTTTTAAAGCACAAGCCAGAGCTGTAGCTTATGGACGTCACGAGCGGTCAGTCTGGCATGGCAGAGCGCGCTTTTTACAGAGCAGCAGATTCTCCCAATATAACTCAGCTTACATCATTAATATTCGATTTTTTTAAGCTACTTGGGTTTACAAAGAATTCACATGAAAATCCCACTGAGCGGATATTGGTTTTGCCTTTTTGCCAAACGAGATCATTTGATAATCTGCAAGACTCACGTCGCATAGGCTATATAGGCTATAAACTCGAATATGAAAATATTGCATGTCTGACAAGGCCATAAGTGCATTCAATTATTGGAAATAGACATTGTTTCCCCCCCATCTCATTTAAAATTGATACAACTCTGTTAGTTGGCCAATCCAATCAAAGAAGGCGGAGTTTCTTTACCGTCACAGATGGCTGAAGCTTCAGATTTTAATGGTAAAAAAACGATTAAGATTTCATATTTGACAATAGTTTTACATTACAAATATAAAACAACGAAAAGTAATTGGTGCCTTTTGTTTCAAAACACTAAAGCACACCGTTTCACTTAAGCTTTTGTAGGCTACTTCTGAAATGCTAGTTCTTTCATTTCATGTTCTTTTAATGTTAAGTGTATATAAGTTCACTTCTGTTTTTATTATTCTCTTACATTTTGAACATTTACAAATGATCAAAGCACAAAGATGAAAGTGTGTCCCATTTTACTAATTAGGCTGTCCCAATATACCCTCAAACTGCTGTATAATAAATAAAAACTCTCATATTCATTCAAAGACCCTTAGCAGGAGAAACAAGAAATCATGTTTTAAAAAAATTATAGAATAGATTTACTAGCATTTTGTCATGGTTTTGGTGGCTTCTTCAAGTAGCCAAATCAGTCAGAAAGGGCATTTTCCCTCAACATATTCATTCATTCATTTTCCCTTGGCTGCCCTTATTTCAAAAGTCGCCACATCAGTGAACCGCCAACTTACCCAGCATATGTTTTACACAGTAGATGTCCTTCCAGCTGCAACCCAGCATTGGAAAACCCCAACATATTGTTTTATTGCATTTTAAAATGTGGAAATTTGTTCAAAATGTATTTTAAAAATACTGTTTGTTAATTTTGTTTAAGCTACATCCTTAAATCAGCTTATACATTGTAAAAAAAAACAATAGTTACTATTTTAAATGAAAGGGATTCACCCCAAAATTACAATTCTGTCATCAGTTATTCTCACCAATTACTTGTTCTAAACCTGTTTGGGTTTTTTTCCTGTTGAACACAAAAGAAGATATTTTAAAGAAACCTGTAATCATTAACTTCCATAGTATTTATTTTTCCGTAGTCAGTTCTTCAGAATATCTTCTTTATTTTTTACGACAATAATGAAAGAATTAAAGGTTTGAAAACACTTAAGGGTGAGTAAATATTTTGTTCTCTTTATTTTGTTATCTCTTTAACTTAGAAAAAATACACATGACATTGGGTTACACTGCAAAAAAAAAAAATTTTTTCTTTGTTAGATTTTTTTGTCTTGGTTCCAGTCCAAATATCTAAAAATTCTTAAATCAAGAAGCATTTTCTAGACAAGAAAAACATATTTTCTTATTTTAAGAAATGATATGCCAAAATTAAGTGAGTTTTTCCTTAAAACAAGCAAAATAATCTGCCAATGGGGTAGGAAAAATAATCTTATGTCATAAGGAAAAAACAAGATTTTTTTTCTTACTCCACTGGCAGAATATTTTTATTGTTTTAAGGAAAAACTCACTATATATTGGCACATTATTTCTCAAAACAATAAATTGTGTTTTGCTTGCCTAGAAAATGCTTCTTGATATAAGAATTTTTAGGTATTTGGACTAGAAACAAGGTTAAAATTCTAAGTAAGAAAAGCATTTTGACTCAAAACATACAATTGGATCTTGTACAAGTTAAAAAAACTAATTTTAATAAGTTAAAATAACTTAAAAACATATTATCATGACTTTCTCATACTATACTTTTACATTGCATTACTCATGTCAATAAAGATCACTATTACAGCTCAACTTCATTGTTCTGTTTACTCTTTATGTATTAAATTCAAACTCAACGTTATACATACTGTATGAAATTCAATGCCCTGGCATATCGCCTCCCTGCTGGAACAGATCAGTTACACAGATTTAGTATCAAGAGTGAATGAATGATCCTAACAACTTGTAAGCCATTTGATGTAGATCAGTCATTAAAAATGACATTAGATCAAACTGAGATCCCAAATTCAAAAGCAGGACTAAAGAGGACCAACAGTCTTTGTTTAATCACTTGGTATCGTCCACTTCAGAAATCACTCGCACTAAACAAACCTCATTTGCATGAGAAAGGCAACAGTCTGATTTAGAGCGCTGAACTGAATCATATGGTTGACCCATATTCAGTTCTGCGATATGTTTAGAGAACATCCAGTGTGGTTGTATACGCATCCATCTGTACAGCCAGGGTTTGCACAATGCCACTGACAAGCACTGATATGATTTGGTCCAACAGGCAATTAACAAATGCATGACCTCCTCCAAACAGAGCTGGATGCTCAGTGAGATCCTCCAACTATGCTGCTCTGCCAAATCAAACTGATCTGGGGATGAAATTCAAGCTCCAGTGATTTGGATAGAAAGTACAAAAAGGGAAGTTGAACTATATGAAACAATCAAACGAGGGTGTTTTTCAATGGAGTGCATTTACTACATTCAAACGGCGTGTGATTGAAGGTTTATTTGGCATATTTAAGCCACAACTGTTGTAGTTGGTCTCAGAAATAGACCGTGCAGATGGTGTTTGGATTTAAGATTAGCTGAGTCATTCTTTACCGAGGAAATAAGCCCTGATGGTGTCTTTTGCATGTGTAACAATGAATTTGGGGCTGAAACATGCCTATAATACTCTAAAGAACAGTTGCTGAAGTTGCTCTTTTTATACTAGACTATCTTTTTATAATCTAACACATTGTTCAAATGCATTGTACACTGAAAAAAAAATTCATTGGATTTACTAATTTTTTTTTTAAGATAAGTGCACTGTAAAAAATCAAACCTGAAATAAGATGAGATTACTTTTTTGTTGTTGTTGTTGTCTGTATACAACTACATTTAACAGGTTTACTTAACCTAAATCAAAATTTTCTTCATTAAATTAAAAAGACACTCACTTTGCACACTCAAAAAATATGTTTTTACTTGTTTACAGTTGTTTACAGTTTACTTGTTTACAGTACTACTTACAGTTTTTCCCAGTTGCTTATACACATTTTCTGAAAGCATGTCTCATATTGTCTGAACTCTCCACACAAATCACAAAACACACACACAAATTGTGCAAAACCCCTTAATTCTCCGGCAAAATCAAGCTTTACATTCAAAACAATGTGATTTCTTCACAAAATGGTGTTTTGTTTTCAAATGACACAAACCATCACATGAATGGACATTTATAAGAACCAGTTGATCACTGATGTGCTTAATGTAAAACACTATGGCCACTTCTACTCCATTCATCATAATGACTTACTGTAAGCCTTTTTTTGTTTAGTGTTACACTTATACAGACAGTACATAGGCCTACATAAGTGCATTGTAAAATTTTTCAGAATATTATTTTTATACAAAACAAACAAATACACAGTACCAAATATATTTTACTGTATTTTCCCCACAAAAACTGTGTACACAGTGTTCATCCCAACCAACAAAAAGTTGCACATAACGTGGTCTACATATACCATCAACAGAAGTGTTTACAGAATAGTTACAATAAAAAAATTTAATAAAATAAGTGTGGATTTCGGTCAGACACTTTCCATCCCCAGGCAGAATAAAATTGCTCAATAGGAACGAGAAATAGAGAATATGGGATGAGCTCTGATTTCTAAATTGCAGTTAAGTGTGATCGGTGTTTACCTGTGATTACAATTGTGAATGACAGTGTGTTCCTTGTGAAAACAAGAGATTTTCTGCATGAAAATTGTGCCAAATGCAGAGAATTTTGTGTAGTGTTTTGAAAAAAGTGTGTTTTAAACCTGCAGTTTGAGTGTAAAGCAAGAATTGTGCTCGTAGTTTAGCAGAATTGGTTCAGGGGGTTGGTGCATCAGTTACATCTTGTAGTCATTGTGTCTGAAGTACAAGTAATTGTGTGTAAACAATTGGGAAAAACTGTATTTAAAATGAGCTGAAACAACACAATTCTTGAGATGTCAACTTAATTTTTTGTTCAATCCACATAAATTTGTTAAAAGTGTTAAGTCAACTTAATCAATTTGTGTTGGAACAACATGAATGAATTATGTGTAACTCATGCATTTTTTACAGTGCAAGTTCACCCAAAAAAGCTTCTGCCAACTTGTTACTTTAACTTGAGTTAATCTCAGACCTCCTCACTTGAAAAAAATAAAGGTTGCAGTATTTCTAACCCTAACAACAATGACAAAAAATAATAGTAACAACAACGACAAAAATAATAGTAACACCAATAATACTGTTAATGTCATTATTATTAACAACAACAAAATACTACTGCAAATTACTCTACAAATCTTTGCGCATGTAGACTGTTAATTTGTATTTAACTGTTATATATATATATATATACTGTATATGGAATTTTTTTCCTAACAAAAGGAAAATGAAAATTTAAATGCCTAAAAAGATCAAATAATAAATCGAACTTTCACAACAACTACCTAAATGATGAATCAAACGCTCAAGCGATCAAATAATACATTTACATACACTCTCAAATTAGAAATCAAATGTAATTGATATTTAATTTTAATGAACAACTCAGTAAAATCCTGTAATAATTAAATGACAAATCAAATGCTCAAACTATAATTCAAACCAGTTTTCAGTTTCTGGTTTCTCCTGATTACATTCAACTGGAAGCTGATGATGGACTGATTACTAGGACTATAAAAAAACCCTCATTCACACAGACTGTTTGCAGAGTCTTGCTTTTCCCTGTGAAGCATTACAAAGCATTTTTCCCTGTTTGATACTTGTCTTGTTTACCGTTATTGTTGTTTTGCCCCCTTTCTTGTGTCTAGTTCTGTGTCTAATCATTGTTTTGTTAACATTTGTCTCATTTATTATTGTTTTTTTTTCAATTGAACTGTGTTTGTTTGTTCTAATAGTGTATTATTTCTTAGTATCAATTTCCAAAAGAGTTTTTTGTTCACTCAACTTCAGAAATTTTAGGTCAGTGCAACGGATGTTTTCAAAAATTCTTTAAACAAACAAACAAACTAACAAACAATCAAACAAAAAACTAAAAGAAATAAGCAGGGGCGGACTTTGTGGCCCTAAGTAATTCCAGGTATGGGGCCCTTGCATTGAAACTCGAAACATTCTTTTCTCTTTAGATATATATTTTTTTCTCTGAAGATTTGTGTGTGTGTGTGTGTGTGTGTGTGTGTGTGTGTGTGTGTGTGTGTGT
>CAIGQZ010000379.1:13097807-13112169 GCA_903798205.1 Danio tinwini
CAGATAATGTGATCTTTTCATATGTTCAGTTGAATTTAATTTAGTCTTATAACATGAAGTTCATTTAAGTTCATTCCTTAAATTATTACGCACATGGCTACTTTAGAGTGTGCATATTATATTGAATGCCAAATTATCATGCTGAATTATCTAAATATGCACATTCTAATAAAATTTTGAACAGCCCAATGTTCTCTGAAGGCTGTTTCTGAATATGCATAGCATAACATTATTTTTTAAATACATATTTCTTATACAGCAACTGAATATGATTTTATGACCTCCTTTGTATAGTAAAACCCCTTTTTACAAGCCTACAGGCCTATGAGTGTATGTAAGAAGATCCAGAGATAAATTTTCGTGAAAGAATGACTTAATTTCCAAAACAATAACATTGCCGAGATAATTGCACACACATCTTTAAAAGTCTCTAAACTTTATTAATTTAGTTCTAGAATATCTCAACATTTCAAAATACAAATCTACATCGCAGCATAAATAAATTTTAGTATAAAAATAAGTATAAGAAAAAAAGAGAAACCAAAGAAACATTAAAAATAAAAAAGATACAACATTTCTTTCCCAAGTAGCTGAGTACAACCCTTCTCTCATTTTCCAAAACAACATCATATTGTATTTCCACGTAAATAAATACCCGTGCCTGAAGTCACGCAGCTGAGTTGTAAAGGTGAGTAGGCGGAGCGCGTGGACTGCTCGGGGGCGTGGCTTCGCTTTACCTGTGTCAGGTGACGTTTCAATTTGCTTACAACTCAAAAGTCTGATGGCTGTGCTAAGTGACTCGAAACAGACAGACTCTTTTTATCGTACAACATAACTTCGAGTGGTTTCCGTTTGATGTGTGTTAGCAAGGCATACCTAGCATTTCAAAGGTGATTAGAAGTATTTTCACCCTGAGGATGAAAACTTTTGCACCTGTGTGATTCCTGAAACCTCGAGGGATTCCCTGGAGTAGACAAGTGGAAGCTTGGAGTTACATGTTTGCACGTAAGTGTTAAGAGGAATTACATAACATTTTAGTGTATTTTAAAAAGACATAAAAATCGCCTGCAAACGTTATCCACGTGCATCTGCACCGCGTTGGGCATTTAACGTTAGCGCGTTTTATCATCAATGTGGTGTATAAATACAAACATACTTGTACACCTTTTTAAAATAAACTAACTTAATGACTAATTAAAACACATTTTCTAATAAATATGACTTGCATTTGACGTAAACGCACGGCAAACCTTTTGGACTGTGTACCAGACGGTACTTAACTTGCACACGGAGTGTTACTTACAAATTTTGCGTCGGTACAAACCATTGTTTTGAAAGTATTTAAATGTGTGTTTGTTGTGTAATGGTATGCACCAGCTGGGTGACAACACAAGGCCATCAGGTTACAGACTAATGCTGAATGTGATCCACACTGCCCATTGATTATCCCTGCAATGACATCTGATGCCTCTTGTTGTAGTCAGATGTGAACTGGCCTTGTATTCTGGGTCAAAGATCTTTTGTTGTCAATCTAATTAATTATATTGTGCTTAAATTGCATTTCCCACCATAATCGGTCAAAGAGCCAGCCTCTATGACCCGTTTTTGTTTTTGGGACAGGGTTTCTAGCCTAATGATCCATAGTTAAAAGCTTAGATCTACTCAAAATGATAGAATAACAGCGATTTAGCAATGAAACAATTTATGATGCCGACTTATGTTTTCCATGTATAGTAGTAGTCACAGTGTCTGCATTTACAGCCCTGTGCATTTTCTTAACCAGCTTCATGATGTTAATGATAAGGTTGAACTTCATAAGTTTGACTCTGAACTCCATGAGGCTGATGATAAAGTTGAACTCGTGATAATTTGAAGCATTTAAATGAGGAGTTTTTGTGCATGCCTCTTTATCTGGACAATCTCTCATTCTAGCAAGCATTCGTAAAGAACTTTAAATGCAGATCATTTATATTTGCCTTTAGATGAGGTTTTTAAGTTTAGTAGTTCAGTAATGTGTATGTTATTGTAACTAGTGTCAGTTTTAGAAATTGAGGTTAAGTTGGTTATATATTCACACATTCAGACTTTCTCCCTAATGTAATCTCAGAAAAGTATTGTTTACAAATTCTAAACAAGGAAATCATATTATCAGCCAATGACTACCAAAGTACAACATTGTTCACAGTAAATTAAATGGTGCTAATGTTGTTTTGAAGTCATTCTTAGCCATTTCATACCGAATTTTTTAAGTAAACAATATAGGGGCAAGTTGACACTGAAGAATATGCGAATAATAAGCCAGCTTTACCTTAATGTTTTAGAAGTGGATTCTTATTTTTTTTGTGGTTTTCACTTGTTTTTTAATTTTTTAAATTAATTATTTACACAGGTAAAAAAAAAACATAACGTAATGTCATTATTTTTAATGTTTGTTAAAGGGGTGGTCCACTGTGTATTTTTAAGTTTATAAGATGCAAAGTGTGCTCATGCTTCATTTGTAAAAAAAAAAAAAAAATTGTTCATATATCTTAATTTGATTATATACAGCTACTCAGCTAACATGAAAACGGCTGTCATTTTTCCTAGTTTCTCCAAAAGGCCCGCCCTCAAGAGGCTCTGATTGGTCAACTAACATAATGTTCTGTGATTTGCGGATCGGCTTTACGTCACCAGGAAAAGCATCACCCCTCTACTAGCACACTGCGCAGTTGTATAAATACTGTCAGTCAGAGTAGCTGTTAGCCATATCAGTTTGTGCCTGAATCAGACCGAAAATAACGTGGACACAGCTGAACCTCACGCCTGCTTTCTAAAATAAATAAAATAATAAATAATAAATACGGTAAGCACTTTTCTCTTTGTGTCTGTAAATACAGAAACAGAAGAAGCTCTGTGGAAATAGCAGCGTTTGGATGCCATTTTAACTTTCTCTGCTACAACATTACAGCGCCTCTGGCCACCCCCCTTCACTGAGCAGGTTGTCTGCACGTGGTGAATGTACGTAACCTGAAGCATTTGTGATCTCGTCAGTCCGGATGTATTTTTTTTTGTAGTCTCTAAACTTTGTTCGCTATAGGCTCTGCTAAGCTAACTCTGTAAAAGCCAATGTCCCCCTTTGCATTGAACTTTGAGCAAATTACATTCAGAGATGTTGTTTATGTTCACACAGCTACATTCCACATCAACTAAAGTTTAAAATATGATATAGTAGTGGACCTCCCCTTTAATGTTTTTTAAGGCGCTATTACCCTATCCCTTCAATATTTTAAAATATTAACAACACATTTGCATGGCTTTGAGTGTTTAAGAGTTTTAATTTTACATTGTTGTTGTTGACGTATTTTATATTTTTACAAAGAATGGAATGCACAATTTTTTTTTAGTTCAGTATGATGTATCAGATCTGTATGACAAGTTAGGTCAAAAGTAATCTAAATGTATCTTGTAATCCGGCAACAATATCTAAAATGTGTAATCTTGATTAAGATGTATTATATTTTACCATCTGAATCTACTCTATTAGGAACTACTTAGGAAAATCTTTTTAATATATAACCTGCAAAAGTCATCCTCTTCTTTGCGAACTGTTTTTAAGATCAACACCATTACCATTATCATTACTTTACTTTCCCAAAACTTATTATAAGGTTTTAACACATTACAGTACTAATAATTATTTTTTTACACATTTATGTAATCATTTTATTTTTTTCATAATTTTTTATAAAAAATTTGGCTCATATATGGTACTTAAACCTTTGTAATATTTTTTAGTTTTATTAAAATAATATGGTTGATCTTATTGTAATGTATTTTTTATTTTAAACTACATGTGTTTTCTGTAGCTGTTGTTGTTGTTGTTGTATAATTTATAATTAAATATTGTTATTATTTATATTAATAACAATATGTTATTAATAAATTATTTACAGCGTAATCTGTGGTTGCTGCTCTCATGATAATTAGAAAGACATTTGAATGTTAAATAATTCATGGTCAGACAGCTGATTGTGAACTAACAATTGCATATTAACTTTTTTCATTCATCTGAGTTGTTTTCAAGGCTGCATGACTTGAAGTGAATGGGTGTTGTGACTTTTTTTTCCCCCTAGACATCTCAATCTTTTTTCAGAGACTTTCCAGTGAGGCCTTTAAAAAACAATTACTTGATTTGCAGTCAATATTGCCTCTAATTTGATGTTTGCTTTAGTTAATTTTTCAAATGTAGTCTTAAACCCAATGATTTGATTACCAAACTTGACAAACTAGTGTTTAAACAAAATGGAGTATGAAGTCCTCCTGCTTGTACATGTCCTACTCTTTAGGCTTTTTTTCTGTGGCTTTCCTCTTTAGTCTAAGTGGATTTATTTTAATAGTGTTGGTTGAAGAACGTATGTTGGTTGTTAAGGGCAAAAGAGAGCTTCCTGCTTTGTCTTTTCTTTCTAAATATCCCCTCGCTGGCCTATTGTGCTTCAATTCAGGCTATAGATGTATTCAACAAAACACACTTCTTGGCCAGAATGACACCATGCTGAGTTTAATGATGAATGGCATCATGCATCGCTAGGAATTGGCCATTCAGTCTAATGCTGCTTCTGGCTTTCATTGTAAGTTCTTTCTCCTCACTGTTGCTCCTGGTGGGTTTGGTTGCTGAAACTGCATTTGGCCCCTAAGCAGAGCTTTATTTGAATGGTAGGAGTCAGGTTTCACCAACACTTGTAAGGGATGAATGACAGTTTTGTGTTCTGTCTTTCACAGATGAGAAAAGTAGAGAAGGATGAAGGTGATCTGTGATTTTTCGGTTAGTTTTGACTTTGGTTTTATACATGCATGTCATCTGTGTTTGCAGGTAAATTGAAGTCATAGATCATGTAATGAGGACAATATAATGATATATTTGTTTGTTTGTAATTACATATGTAAATGTTTTGAAATAGGTCTACAAGAATTGTAATATTTATAGTTGTGTAATTGAATAATTTTTCATTAGCATCGTTTACAGATATTTGTGTAAGTTTGTTAATATGCTGTTCAGTTTGTTTATATCATAATTATATTTTTAGTATTAAAAATTATTTGTATTATTTATAATAATAATAATGACAGTATTAAAATGATTAAGGTTTGAATGTTTATAAATTTATATAAAACTTTTACAATACATTGTTTTTTTTGTAGTAATATTAGTCATTTAAAGTTTTATTTGTTTGTGTACACACCTATTAATAATAATGATTTTTTTCTGCATAACTTGTACAAACAATAACAAATAAACAAGCAATGTATAAATAAATGAGATAATATTGATCTTATTCTTAAAGTGGGTCCATTGGAATCTTTTTTGGCTCAAGACAGCCATGTCAACCTAAGCAGGGCTGAGTCTGGTCAGTACCTTGATGGTAGACCACATGGTGAAACTTGGTTGCTGTTGGAAGTGATTAGTGAGGCCAGCAGGGGGCGCTCAACCTCCGGTATCTGTGAGTCCTAATGCTGCAGTATAGTTAAGGAGACACTATACTGTCAGTGAGATGTCCTGACTATCTGTGGTCATTAAAAATCCCATGGCACTTCTCGTAAAAATGTAGGGGTGTAACCCTGGTCAAATTCCCTCCATCGGCCCTTACAGATCATGGCCTCTCAATCATCCCCACCCACTGATTTGGCTCTATCACTGTCTCTCCACTCCACCAATAGCTGGTGTGTGGTGAGCGCACTGGCACCATTGTTTTGTGGTTGCCGTCGCATCATCCAAATGGATGCTGCACACTGAGAGACCGCCCTCGTGATTGTAAAGTGCTTTGGGTGTATGCCCATAAACCCTAAATGCGCTATATAAATACACATTACATCACTCCCAGTCTCATTACATCCATTGATTTTTAGACGTTAGCTTGTTATGCTGCCAATTGATATTTTCTAATTACATTATTCTTTTTATGTATAGTCATGAACACACTTGTTTGTTAACCATGTAGTTTGATCGTTTGCTGCTGTTTGTTATTCCTAGCCATTTCTTCCATAGGCAACTGAATTGAAAGATTTAAAACAGATTTGAAACGATTTAAAAAAGATTTAAAGATTTGAAACGAGCGCACTTCCGCATTGCAGAAAACACTCAAAATAAAATTTATAATAAAAGTTCTTAAGTATAATTAACTTTTTTATTATTATTTATATTCCTCTAAAAGCAACCTCCAAATAAACAATTATGTTTATTCCCTTCCTTCAGAGATGGGAAGTAACAAAGTACAAATACTTTGTTACTGTACTTAAGTAGTTTTTCCTGGTATCAGTACTTTACTCCACTACTTTTTTTTTTTTTTTTGACAACTTTTTACTTTTACTTCTTACATTTTTTACACAAATATCTGTACTTTCTACTTCTTACTTTTTTTAAACCACGGTCGTTACTTTCATTTTCATGTGTTTGGTGGTGCGATCTATATTATTTCTTGTCATTGCGCAATATGAACGCATTTTTGATATGGCTTTAGCGCACTGTACATGCCCTAGTTCATAAAGATTACTATGAGAAACGCTAGGATTGAGGCTAGAATTACTACGCAGATGTGACAGAGGGAGCCGGCTGCCCTGTTTACACGGTAATAAGACAACTTTTGTTCATTCAGATCACAGGTAAATGAGACACATTCCAGTCAAAAACATGCTGTTTAAATGCTTAAGCCTTTTGTCCACTTCCGATCATACTGCACGTGCTTTCTCTGGTCTTTCAATCTAATGCCGGGAAAAATAGTGCTTTTTGTAAAGATTAGTACATTTAGTACTTAAACAATCAAATACTTTAAAAAATATATGCAGTGCGGTTTATTTCCTTTATTTCTGATGAGTTCATATTTCCTAATACAGAATTTATGCTGTTTTTCAGTTTTTATAGATTTTTAAATTAACTATATGATTTTACATAGGCCTATACTGTTGTCTTTAATTAATATTTTTTAACAAATATTTTACAACAACAATGGTAACTATACTGGGCAATTTATGAATAAAAATACAATGCAAAGATCCTAAATTTATCATGCGTAAAACAGTCATGCACATGTTTTGTAGGTTGTAGTTATGCATAGAATAAATGTATTAGAGTTTTTCTCAGTCACTTTGGCACATTTCTCAGATCAGAACTGAAATTTTCAAAACAGTAGACCTAAGTAAATTTCTCAAAACAACACATATAAATAGCAAAACACCATGGACTACTAGTCTAGTCTCCTGCTCAAAATCCTTCAGTTCATCTCTCAAAACTAAATTTCTGTGTCAATGAACATGTCAGTGTCGTCAGAATGACATGTCCTTGTTTCATTGTATATGACTCAAATTACCAAGTAGTCATGTTGTCAATAACAGTGTACTCTGGAGGGCTGTTCTGGTGTAAACTATGGCAATATTTTTGCTGTTTGTACTGTAATTCATTGCCAGATCATGTCATTCTGATACAGAAAAGAAAAGACAGCACCGCATAGCTCAAAAAAATATAAAAAAGTAAAAATGTAAACATAGGACAACCTCTTTAGACTTTCATTAAAAAAAGATTCATCTGGGAGAAATGTAAAAAAAATGCATTATGACTAAATTACATTCATAATAACATTCATGCATTTGAATGATTAAATGTTGTGTGGGGGAGTCTATTCAACGGAGATAAAAATAATATATTTTGATCAACATGACATCAGCAATTGATAATGTCAAAAACATTAGAGAATTGCACATAACCATTTGCATAGATGAACAAAAGCATTTTCAACTTGTGAAAATATGAAACTGCTTTTCTGATGTGCACAAGTGACACAATGATGATCTGAAGATTGAACAGGGAGTTTTGAGAATTTCAATTCTGATCTGAGAAATATACCAAAGTGACTGAGGAAAAACTGTAACAGAATTAATGTTTATCCATTAAATAAAATAACCGCAATGTCTGAAAAACACTGAAATAGCGGGTTATATATGAGAGGTACTTTTTGAAGAGAATAAGCAGCTTTAGCCTAATGACTGTTTGCAGTCATGTCTGATAAGTATTTATTTTAGCAAAAGAAAAAATCTATATATTTTGGACCGAATTCAGTGTAAAATGTAAGACATTATTTATAAAGATAGACAGAGTGTGTCAACACGAATGGCAGCTGTTGTTTTTGATCTAACAGCGGAAAAACTACATGCTGAACACTGAGTTTGCGTTAGGATAATGGGCCAACGTTTTGAGCAATGTTGTTAGGCTATATTACAGGGTGTGATACTGCTTGGCTACTATTATAAAATTGGCAACAAACATTTTACATAAAAATTGGAAATGTAAGTTATTTTACATTACTGTATCAATAGGATGTGAGGTCTAGTTATCTACCCATCTCACTCGCTGTCCTTCAGCTTCGTCCCTAATTTATCAGGGGTCGCCACAGCAGAATGAACCGCCAATTATTCCAGCATTTGTTTTACGCAGCGGATGCCCTTCCAGCTGCATCCCAGTACTGGGAAACACACACACACACACACACACACACACACATACACACACACACACTCTTATAAATTACTGTAAATTTAGTTGAATTATTATTTGCCTGCACCGCATGTCTTTGGGACTGTGGTTAAAATGGATGTTTTTTTTTTTACTTTTTAACTTTTGTACATTTTTTCAGGCGGTACTTCACTTTTACTTAAGTACAAAAGTGTAGTCAGTACTTCTACTTTTACCAGAGTCGTTTTAAACATGAGTATCTGTACTTCTACTTAAGTAAAGGATGTGTGTACTTTTGCCATCTCTGCCTTCCTTTCACTCTAGAAAAATAACTGAAAGAGCTGAGCGATATGATGCCATGCATAAATGTTTTAAAACAATGTACATGTGTCTGTTGCCTCATTACAAATGCACTTATACGTTAAAAATCTCACAATATATACACGTTAAACAAATCAAACAGACCTTATGTCACTTTGGGGCAGTGCTAAATAAACAATTTGTTTTTCCTGACTTTTATTTTGAAGATCTGTAAACATAAAATACTGTTGCATTGACAATGCATAGCTAATGCCTGTCCCATTTTTTAAAAGTGTGAAACTTAGCAAATAAGGGGAAAATCGAAATCAAAAGCTCACTAGGTAATTTTGTTGGCAATCAAATGCTGCTGCAGGGGAGTGCATATTAATGATCCCATGAGTAAATGTATAAATAAATCTGCTAATAACAAAAAATGACAAATCTAATCATGTCAGAGTCTGTTTTGTTTAAATTGGCCTGTTTTACATCAGAACTTTACACTCAAAAGAATTGACTAAAACAAGGAAACAATTACGTTTGAGACTCCCAGCATGTCATTACAGTGTACTGAACTCTTATTATTCAGCTATGCTTAGGTATAACCAGTTTTACATACTATTATAGCACATTTAAATAAATTACAGAGCTCAATTGTGTCTTTATTTTTCTCCTGAGAGAATGACCTCGCTCCGGGCTCCTCCAGTGATGTGTCAAACAGACATTCTGCTGTGTAAAACCTGCTGTCTGTCCTTGAATGAATTGTCAGTCGTCAGGTGAATGAGTCTGTGTTTTTCTCCCAGAGCACAACACCTGTCAGGCGTCTGCTGGCTGGGGAATCATAGTTCGCAGAACAATCATTTCCATCTCCAGCTATGACGCATTCATGTGGTACAGCAAAATTCATCTTTTTAAGTGCTTTTTCTAGAAGTTTGCCTTTGGCTATATGCTGCAATTAATAGAAGACGTCCTACATTTGATAAACTATTCTAGACAGACATTTAGACTGACGGCAGAAGATCTGGACTCCACGGTTGCTTTCATTGATCGAAGTTGTCCAAGTGGCCGTGTGACTGACATGTAAACCAACTGTGAGAATGTAAATCCAATGTCCGGACAAAAAAAATAAATAAATTAGGGTGTTTTGTGGCAGCTGGGTGTTTTCACACAGGAAAGTCAGGAAAGTTGGTGAGTCTAGCTTCATTTAGGTGCGAGCGGCGAAAGAGGGAAGGGTTTGCAAGAAAAGGGGAGTTTCATTACGTGCACAACAGCTGATTTTCACAGCAGCAACACAAACACAGATGGAGGGGAGATAAGACAGCGATTTGGAGAGCAGCATTTACAGCAGATCTGAGAGCTGTGTGGAAGTGGAGGATTTTCAGTCCATAATATTGTAATGATATTACTGTAAACTTAGTAACTAAATCATTTTGACTAAGGTATGTCTTAAAAACTGAAAGAGTACTGATGACAATAGTAAATAACTTTGCCATCTGAATAAACATAAAGAAAGAACATTGATCACACACTTACTAAACTTATAGAGACAGGGCAATTAACACAAACTGGAACCGTGTCTTTTGTTTTTAAAGAAGATGAGCGGCAAATCCGGATTTCACCATTTACAGATTCTAAAAGAAAAAATGTATCATGCATACATTCGTGCTATATCATGCATATTAATGAAGTTGCATCTCGTTTACAATAGAGCGTGCTGATTCGTTCGAACAAAGTCTTTCTCATGAATTAATGAACAGGTGTGCTGAAAACTCAATGACGTCACTTTGGACCAGCTGAAACAGACAGCCAATCTCCACGTTGGAATTTACACAATGATCTCATAGACGTGACGTTGCGTCAATTTATTTTCAAACCGGAAGAACGAAATTACTTAAAACAACACAAAAACAACCAGTTTTCACTTTTTAGTGAAACGTGTGTGTGTGTGTGTCCTAATAGTGTTTTTAGCAACATGGATCATATATATGACTGTCAACATCTCAAATGCGTTTTGGTGTTTTGTGACCCTTTAAGCTCAATTCTGATGTCTTTTAGGTCCTGTTTACGCCTGGTATTAAAGAAGTTCCCTTACGGAATGGAAATAGTCATTATAAAATTTTTCCAAACTATGTTAAACACCAAAAAAGGTTTAGAAAAATGTTGATTATGGTATCCAAACAGTTGGTGGTCACCATTGACTTCCAAATAGGAAAGAATAATACTATGAAAATCAATGGTGTACATCAACTGATGACCATCATCATTCTGAAAATGATCTTTTTTTTTTTTTTTTTTTTTTTTTGGTCAATGATCTAATCATAAGTAGTCAAGCTGACATGCATCAGCCTGGTATCAACATTTTTTCAAATGTGTCCATCAGTAGATGTAGATTTTAAAATGCTCTACATTTATTGGAGCATTTCTGTGGTAAACAGTTTAATATTTATTGTACTATACAAATATTTATGAGTACTGTTTAATGAACAAATCCTTGTTACTCAGTTGACAAGCAAGTGGAAAGGAAGCAAGCCAATGAAAAGGATGCGAGTGGCAACTTTTACTTTTTATTTATTTAATTTATAATTTTTTATTATTATTATTAAAGCGGTTATAAAAATATAAATGCCTATAACAATCGTGTTTGGCTGATTGGTACGGAGTAGATGGCCTTTTGAGCATCTACATTATGGCCACATACATTATCTGTATATAATAACTTGTATTTGATGACTTAATTTGATTGTAATGCAATAATGTGCACTTTTTGTAAAGCTGCTTTGAAATCGAAACAATAATTATTGTTAAAACTGCTTTACAAATTGAATGAATGCAGTTTAAGAAAATGAGTAAAGATTGATGTAATATAAATTTCCTTTAGGTTGTGTACAGAACAGAACTCGCTCCAGAAATTGTAATTATTGACTTTAATTGATATCTTCATCTTGAGTGTTTGGTGTTTATGGTTTTTAGTTTTTGTCCAGTTTTGTTGATATGACAGAACCAAACACTCATTATGTTTTTCTTTTGAACTAAACCACTGATGCTGATTTTGTTGAAGCTTTCTTCTTTTGAAGCAACAGATTCTTTCAGTATATCTGAGAGTGGGCAATCTCCAAGCGTTTAAAAGCCCTGTTTACATGTGTATTTAGCATTGTCCTCTTGTGATCAGATTGATGGAGATGCATTTTAAGCCTTGTGTACGTGCGCATAAGTGGGCTTGGCATCCTAATGGCTTCATTTTCAATTTTGGATTGTCAAAGAACATGACCAATCTCCTGATGAATTGAACTAAATTGGTTTAAAACAACTTCAAATCACTCAGTGCTTCCCATTTTGTCAGCATATTTAGTTCAAAAGCCAATCAGAGGCTGTGACTGTACATTTGATATAGCCTTAAATTTAGCAGATCGTCTTTGTCGTCTGTTTCTCTAATGATGGCAAGGGAAATGAAGGCGATTCCAGAAGGAAGCTGTTTGAGAGCTCTCACCAGATTGCGAGTGCTGTAAATGGGATTAGAAGAAGCCTGGATTGGATTTGAAGGCTGATCTTGCTACTTGAATCACATACTGACAATTTCTCGGAGAGCATTGAGCTCCTATTAGGAGTATTAAGGGCATGGTTGGGCTTAAATTGAGACACATTTTCTGTTTAATGGCAAATTGAACATAATGAACTGTAATTTGCAGGGCCCAGAGCGGGTATGCTGTGTGATGCTCTTTTGCCGTCTTCACAGCTTGGTCTCAGAGGGGCCCAAATTGAGATAGGGGGGCTCTTCGTTCATCTCCTGCTTTTGTGTGTGTGTAGTGGATCAGATCAGGTGTCCTGGCACTGGCCTCTTCTATCTATCCGGGTGCTGAGAAAGGCCTGTTTGTTTGCGATTTGAGCCTGTGGCACCAAAGGACAATGAGTGCAGTCTCTGTGAGGACGGAGAGTTTTCGGAGCACCAGGGTCCTTCTCTCCTCCATCTTCATGAGCACCGGAAACACAGATGCCTGCACGGGACGCCACAGACGGGAGTGGGTGGGAGTGTGTTTACACGTTTGTGATTTAAAAATACATTTTCTGAAGAGGTTTGGATCTATTGAGCAGG
Source organism: Danio tinwini (assembly GCA_903798205.1). Taxonomy (NCBI): domain Eukaryota; kingdom Metazoa; phylum Chordata; class Actinopteri; order Cypriniformes; family Danionidae; genus Danio; species Danio tinwini. The sequence goes on from CAIGQZ010000379.1 coordinate 13,110,674, forward strand.
ACTGTTTTAGACTGTCGACAGTTTTGTCACTCCCACTGAGCAAATGGCGGTGATGCTGTGGGTTTGTCATGTAAAGCTGTGGTTCTCCATTGGGTTTGTGTGAGAACCAGTGTTTTATGTTATGACCCGGATGTGTAATGTACTTTAGTTTTTAAAACACAAAATTGGTGGCGAAAATGAAACCTTTTCCCATTATCTGCAGAGGCCAAATATGCTAAATCAGGGGTGTTTAAACTCATTTCTGTTTAGCTCCAACCCTAATTAAAAAACACCTGAACCAGCTAATCAAGCTCTTACTAGATATACTAGAAACTTCCTGGCAGGTGTGTTGAAGCAAGTTGGAGCTAAACTCTGCAAGACACTGGCCCTTCAGGACTGAGTTTGGACACCCCTGTGCTAAATGATCGGGGATGTAACAATAAATCGGTTGAGATGCCTATAAAGGTTGCAATTTAAAATTGGACTAACTTAGGCGTTTATTTGAATGAATCTCTGAGAGGAACTGACTGCCTTCAGAAAAGTTTAAGCGTTATTCTTAGCTATACAAATTGGTGTTCATAACTGCTGTGCTGCTTTTTGTGTACAGCTGTTAAAACCAGGAAACACTATCACTGCTGTTCATAAGCACCACCTTCTGACAGAGAGTGACTTTGTGGCTTATTCAGTTCATCTGCAGTTTTCTTTACATGGTTTTTAAATGCTTAGCTATCAATAGTGGTGTAACGAATCACAAGTGTGTATCACAATGAATCACAATGTAATTGCTACAACATTCACCAGCGCCAAGTTCCATTAAACGCTGATTTTAATCTTAACCACATCAGTGTTTATATCTGAACTATAAACTGTTATCCCAGTACTTTTGTGTTATTTAATTGTTTGTATTGAACTGAAAAAGTGTAAACTGAATCTCTCCTGATCAAACGCAGATTTGAATGCAGCAATTCAAAGGATTAATAAACATGCAAATCATTTATCATTCATGTTGCGCAGGTTTGAATTGAGATTACAAATTTTTTAATGTTTAATTGTGCAGCTTTACACTGAATGCATAAATGCAGACTAAACAAGCAATGACTGAAGACACCTTTATTAATAACCTAAAAAAGCATTTAGGTAGGTCCCACCATAACTTTTTCCGTCATCCATTATATTTTACAGAAAAGCTAAAATGCTTTCATAAACCTGATTTATAAATGTTGGATTAACCGACAAATTCAAAAACATTTATTGATTCATACGGATGTATCCAACTGTGATCCATTACACCCCTAGCCAATAGTTAATTTTTTTTTTTACATTTGATTTGCTCATGATGTTTATTTTAATTAAGCAATATGATGCTTGTATTATTTGATTTTTTTTTTACTTGCATTTATATTATTAGTTAATGTCATTTCTGATGAAATAAAAAAATCCATTGTTTAAATTCAGAATTTAGTGCAGTAGCTGCAAATTTAGTTGGATGCAATAGTTTTTTGTATGTATGTATGTAT
>CAIGQZ010000379.1:13112569-13123598 GCA_903798205.1 Danio tinwini
GTGTGTGTGTGTGTGTGTGTGTATGTGTATCTGTGATTGGCTCATACACTTTTTACTGTTCTGTTGCATTTCCGTCACAAGATCTTACAAAAAAAAATCGATCAATAAATAGATTAATAGATTAATCGATTATCAAAATAATTGATAGCTGCAGCCCTAGTCTGCACCCACAGTTCAACAAATGCTATTGAAAAGCTTTATTCTGTATATTCTCAGTGTTTCAGTCTCTGTTCATAGTTTATTATGGCTCGTTTCCACTGAGTGGTACAGTATGGGTCAACTTTATCAGGCTTGCGTTTCCACTGTAAAAGGGTGCCAATGGGCGTGGTGGTGTATGACAGAAAGTTTCAGTCAACGTCATTCTTTCTGAAGGATATGTGCAAAGGGTACGGTTCACTTTTAGGTACCTTTTGACAGTGGATACGGCCATAAAAGCGAACCATACCGTACCACTCAGTGGGAACGGGCCATTATAGCAAAAGTTAGTTTACATCCAGATCGTTGAGTCTAATGAGGATGTACCGGAGAGCCTGAGATTGATTAGCATCATCAGACATGCTGTTAAACTCATTTTTGTCCTCCACCTCAAATTCATCAATCGAATGTCGGCAGAGACTGTCGCTTGTGCTTTTTGCTTGGCAGCCTGTGAGATGAGCTCTAGTATGAGGCCTGAGCTTGGCAGGAGATCTGCTGTTTACTGCTCTGAATGGAAAAAGCCTCAGTCTGTTTGACCTTTCCTCGGCTTATCATAAACAGAGCGAAGTAATTGTCATTGGCCACTGAAAAGGTAACATTAGCTCCGTTTGCAGAAAAGACGAGCTTCACTTTATCCGCTGTTAAGAAAGAAAAATGATGTCCCCCCCAGAGCCATGTTCATTTTCTCTGAGGGTGTTTTGTGCCTGTATTGAGGTGTCATGTGATGTGGAAAAATGGACTATAAAACCTGAATAAGGAGCCGGAGAGTGATTTGCACTTCATTGATGTGTTGAATGCATCATTACTTTTCATTCACTTCCACATGCAGACTCATCGTGCATCACCTTTCTCCTAAATGGAGGTTTTTTTGTCCTCCGTCAGACTGGCAGACAGCGGTTTGTGTGTTTATTCAGCTCTGGCTCATTCAGATGCGGGCTGTGTTATGGAAAGGTCCCCAGATGCACCTGCTTCATCGTCTGTTTCTGGCCAAACCACAGACTCTCGCTCAATGGGATGACTAAGCATCTGTAATCCAACCTGTCATTTACATCCCTGGGTTTCTCATGCTGCTTTCTGGGGGTTCTTTCTGTGCTTGTTTAACATGGCACTTGTCTATGAGTTTCGCACATGATTACATGTATATGATTACCATGGCCAAGTTATCCTTAACGGGCTTGGGTAGCAAAATAGCCAGATTTATGTTGCTATTTATTTATTTTTTATTATTTGAGTTGTGTTCTCATAAAAATATATATTTATGATTTTATTTATTTGGTAATTTCATTTTTATTTACTTTATTGACTTGTTTATTAATTTATTTACTTATTTACATTTTTAGTAATTTACTTGTTTTTATTCACTTGTGTTATTTATTTACATGTGATTTATTATCTACTTTATTTGAGTTGTGTACTCATAAAATATAATAGAAGGTTTTTTTTATTGGTAACTTATTGTTTTATAAATAAATTATATTTATTTAATTAAATTTTTCTTTACATATTTTTTCTTTATTTTATATGAGTTGTGTTCTCATAAAAATAATAGAAGTTTTTATTTATTTGGTATTTTGGTATTTATTTGAGTTTTATTTACATGTTTTACTTTTACTTGTTTGTTTATTTACTTATTGACATTTTTATTACTTTTACTGTTGATTTACTTAAACGTGCAACTAAATAAATACTTGTTTATTAGAACACAACTCAAAATAAATAAATAATAAAGCTTGTAAGTAAATAAACATTTACATTTTAATATATTTATTTTATTTATTTATTTACTTTATTATTTCAATATTTACATATTTTTTATTTTTATTTCAGTTGTTCTCATAAAAAATAATAGAAGTTTTTATTTATTTAGACTTATTTTTATTTACTACTTTCTTCAAATAAAAATGTAAAGATAATAAATTTTTACTTTATTTACCTATTTTCATTTACTTTATTTTAATGTTTTATTTAATTTGAGTTGTGTTCTCAAAGTTTCAATTTATTTGGTAACTTTTTTTATTACTCTGTTTTATATTATATTATTATTATTATTTTACTTTTATTTACTTGTTTTAATTATTTATTTCTTTATTTACATATGTTTTATTTATTTATTTTATTAAGTCTTATAACAAAGTAGTTTTTATTTATTTGGTGACATGTTTATTTAGTTTTTTTATAATTGTTTTATTTATTTAAATATTTATTTATTTGTTTACAAATAATTATATAAAGATTTGTTTCTTTAAAAAAAATAGAACTAATCACCACCACTTTTTCACCATTTTTAACACTCTTTGGCATTATTCATTAGAAAGACAAGAATTTTAATGTCAAATATTCTCAAATCAATACTTGCTAAAATCCTGAACTTGCCACCAGTATTGTTTTATCACCATCCTATGACTGTCTTGCACGACTACCATGCTCAAGATATTTATATATTTTGCTTGATTAAATATGCCAGAATGGTCACGTTATTGTTGCATTATCTCTTTTGTGAACTTGTTCTTCTATACCATGTGTTGGTCTTGTATATCCATTTCCATAGCTTTGTTTTTGTGTTAACCTTATGATTTGTAACTCAAACTGGGCAGGGATGCACTATAGGCCCAAAGGCTGAAAAACAGGCTGAAATCAGATTCTCAACATCCCATTTACTGTCATTGTGTCACCCTTACACACACCTATTCCTGAAGACACAGGCTCAGTGCTGAGATAGGAAATGGCCTGCAGCCTGCTATAAGTTTGTTCACTCCTGAAAAGGTTAGGAACAGAGTATGGATTGCAGTGGTGTTTGCACTCCATTACTCCTCAGGCATAGAGCAACATTCTCTGCAGCCTGAGAAAAGCAATAACGGAGGCTTCGATTTTCAAGCTGACTGCCTTGAGACTCAGTCCAGTGCCTTAATGCCCTCTATTGGGGCAAACTCAATGCAGACCCTGAGAAATGACATCCATTTTCGGCTCAGCCCCGAAGCCGGCATGTACCTGTGGTGGAGACGGGTGAGGTGGATGACAAGGTTGCCTGTAAATTACACCCATCTAACTTTGAGTTATAAGGTTTAAGTCAGGCTTAAGTTTTAAAAGAACTATTCTTCTCAAGTGAGGCAAGTCCATTCATAAATATACTTTCAAGACCAATGGGAGCTCTTAAAGTGATGGCTCAGGCAAAATAGAAAACTTTGTTTATTTACACACACTCTTGACATCGAAGTTTTCTTTTCTTCTTAGAACTGAATCATTTTAGCTGATGCCGTGGTTCTTGGTGATTTCATAGACTGCCAATAGACCGTGTTTACTGGCACGGAGTGTCAAGCATAAATACGGGCAAAATGAAATGATAACTTGCTGACCCTGATGACATACTGATGATTGTACATACATCATTATGCTACAGGGTCATTGCACCAGACTGTCAAGAATGTTTGCGCCTCTATACCACATTGTCTTTGTGGGTAATTTTGTTTTGTCTGTATACAGAAAGGATCTTTTTTTAAAGATGCTGAATGTTCTATTTTAGCCTTTAATAATCACCAATAACATGACAGACTGCCTGAGGGTGAGTAAATTCATAGCACATAGTTGAGTGAACTATCCCTTTAAGTTACTGTACTGGCAAACCTTTTTTATATAAAAAGATAGATTTAAAAGGAGACAAATGTTTGTTTTTTTGTCCAGGTTTCACAAACTCTGTCTTCATTTTTGAGAAAATCTTTGTAACACTGATATTCTCTAATCTTTTCTCTTGTATCTACCATATATTATTTTGGTCTGTACTGGATTAGACTCTCTGGGACTCGTCATACTCACTTGAGCCAGGATGTTTAAATTAAATCTAGTTGCTCAAGGTAAAGGCTAAATGATTACATGCACATGTAATGTAAATGTATATCACTGTAGGACATTGCCAGTGTTGTAAACTTGCTCAAAAGCCCACCTGGTATAGCAGTACTCTCTGGTAGAAATTCTGTGAATCATGGTTTTACAAAAGGGATAAAGACTATTTAAAATCAAGCAAAAAAGCATCATTTAGCCCTTTTTAAACATCATTAGGTTTAATGCTAGGTTTTGACAGTGTTTGCATGGGTATGCATACAGTAGGCTTCTGAAATGATGTTCATTAGCTTACGCATTGTATGCGTAGCCTTTTTTTCTTTTCTTTTTTTTAAACTAAAAGTATACTTCAGAAGTCAGTGCTTTACTATAATTTTTGTTAGTGTTCATGTTCACTAGCTATATCTGCAGATGCTTAACTTCCATGAACTCACACTTTGAGAGATGTGCACATGATTAAGCATTCTTGGGTCTTAATTGTGCGTAATGCATGCATAGCTCGCACTTGTGCTTGTAACTCATTTTTGCGCTCCTGAGTTTGCCCACAAGGTAGCATTAGATCAATGTTAATCAGCTTGTTAAGTTTGACATTGTGTCACCATGTGCTGTAATATTGTTGGAAATAATGTTCATAATGTTTATATCCATGCCAAATTCCACAGTTGGTCAAGCAATGATTCATCTTTTATAAAAGGTTGACTTAGGGCTACACAATATAAAGTTTCAGCATTATTATCATATGTGCAAATCTGCAATAGCCACATCACAGGATCTGCAATGTTGAGCCAAAATGAGAAGACATGCAATGTTTAATGCTAATAGGCCTTTGACTAAGATTTCAAGTGACTTTAAATCTTTTAGGCACAAAATGATTTAATTTGAAGCTTTAGCAAAGATAAATTTGTAATAAATCGTTTGTACAATGAAGACAACAGTAATAGACATTTGAAGTGGACCAACATAAGTTTTGATCCACTTTAAATGTTGACTACTGCCTACAGTATTAATTTATATGTAAATGTATTTAATTTCTATACGTCAGTACTGTTAGACTTTCTAGAAAACCATAAAGCACTGTTTATTTCATTTGTATCTGTTCTGTTGTATTCATGCTTTTATTATATTTTATGCAGCTGCACTCACTATTAATGTAAAATAATCAAATTTTCCCAGATAAGTTTTTATATCATCTTGTAAACTTGTATTCATTGTATTACAGAAAAACAAAATATTGCTATGTCACCTCCCTCCTAATATAGTGTAGTTAAAATATTGGTGTCTGGATTTTGGCAACCCAGAGACTGTAGTGATGCAGTGGTTTTATAAAGGATTCGCTTCAGTGTCTATGATATGGCTACAAAGTGTTCTTAAACAAATATTGAGATGGAGTTTTTACATTTTAAAGGGCACCTAGGTTACCCCTTTTTCCAGATTTAATATAAGTCTTTTGTGTCCCCAGAATGTGTCTGTAAAGTTTCAGCTCAAAACACCCATCAGATTATTTATTATAGCTTTCACTAGTTTGTATTGTATAGCTCTCAACAGCTTTTTGCTGTTTTTGTGTACTGGGCCTTTAAGGCTAGTCCTCGCCGCCCACCATTCCCATGTACCTGTCAGCATGCCTCAATCTCCGCCCTCGGCTGCCTCAGACAACTGACACAGACATAAAGGAAGCAGATCTCTCATAACGTTTGTGAGAAATACTACAGTAAGAACTTTAACAATGAGTATTTGATGCATTTGTTGTGGAGCTGCAACGATGAGTCACAATGTCGTTACAAAGTTCACGCACACACGCACACACGCACACACGCACACACACACACACACACACACACACACACACACACACACACACACACACACACACACACACATACAGCGCGCGTTTAGCTTTGCACTCTTCTTGCATGCAAATGTGACAGGATACAGTTTAATATCCACTGCTGTATGGATATCTGTTATGTTAATGTACAAAATAAACCTGATTTACATCCACAAACTGGGATTAAAGCGTCTTCTTTTATAATTGTTCTGTCATGCGGCTGTGGTGATGAAGTAAATTGCTGTAATTCATTAACATGCACTGTTTTAAAACATTTTAAACTTGTAAAACTCACTCTTGATCACATTTGATGATGATTTGATGATCCTAGCAAACTGAACAGACTTTTTATTTACGGTTGCTTTGCGCACGTCCTGTCTTGTTGATATGATTATACGCATTACTACGGAGACATGTTAATATGCAGCTGTCAATCAATTCGGTGGGTGGGGGGACTGCACTCCTACGTCAAGTTGCGGTCGTTCTTAAAACCGCTCCAATTGGTCCACTGTTTTTATGTTGTTGAATAAAAAAAAAAAAAAAGGACTGGGTGTGTTTATATCACCCCAATATGACATTAGATACACTATACCTACACATATGTCTGTCCAAACAGCTTGAAAAGTAGCTTTTTCACCATAGGTGCCCTTTTAAAAGCATATAGGCTTGCTTGGACCAGGAAACAGTATTCAATACTTTTATAAACGGATTGTGATGCATGTGTGAAGCAATGTAATAAAACGTGACTACCGTCTCTGTTGTTGGTTTCTGAGAAAACATGCTTTTCAGCACCACTTACTAGTCATTTGACTTTGAAACCACAGTAAAACATGCAAAAAGCAGTTGCTCGTGTGCATTGGTGGTTGTTTTTCTGTCATGAGGTCTTCATTGAGGTCGGCCTAAGGCACTTTTTGGGCCTGTGACTCTTGACTGACAGCAGCCGTGGCCTGGTAAATCTGACCTTGATCTGCTAGTCACATTATGCAGGTATTAGAGTGAGGAAAATCTATTTGGCTTTTTTTCTGTCAGGGCTGAGGCGGCGGCGTCGTAACTCCTTTGGGTAATGGGCATAAAACTGATTTATAGTTTTTGATGGCTGAAGTTTTACCCAAAAGCATAGGAGCTTTTCTCTGTGTCTGAGATGTCTGAAAGTTTTAATCCGTTTGTCATGCAGAGAAACCACAGCTTTCCTCACCAGATTCTGCAACGTGAGTTTCTAGGCACTATGAATGAATCGTGAAATTCTTTTGATACGAGAGATCACTGGAGAAAACGAGGCAATAGTGGAAAGAAACTCTCTGAAGGAATTTGAATGGTGTATGACTTCATTCAAACTGGTCGATTTATGAACTGTTGTTATATGGTACCATGGGTTGTCCTTGTGTGTTTATTATATTTATGATTTCATTTTAGTTGATTTTTATTTTTTTCCCCAAAACACAAGCCGATACATTGTTGTTATTGGTGTTGTTGGTTTTTTTTGGTCGTCATCAATGATTCTTTTGGTTTTAATTTTGTTAATTTGTGTTTTTTTTTTTTTTTTTTTTTTTACATTTTATTTTATGAAATTATTTCATTACGTTTAGATTTCCATAGTTTTTAAATAAATTAGAAATAATTTTTTTTTTGTTTGCTTTTTTTGGTCTTTTCATTTAATTAACATTTTTGCTGTTTTTTATTGATGATGATGATGATGATGATGATTATTATTATTATTATAAAATGACAAATTTTTTTCAATCTTTCATAATTTTATAATTTTTAGATTGTGATCATTGTAACTGTATTAAATTGTCATTTTGCATGCTTGCATATTTACTTTGTCATTTTGTAATTTTATATATTTAATTTTGTACATTTTTATTTTATGCGATTTTTTTTAGTATTTACACGTTTAGATTAGTTTTTTAATAAATGTAAGTTTTTTTTTGTTTGTTTTTTTTTCTTTCGTCTTTTAATAAACATTTTTACTATTTTTTATTGATGTTTATTATTGTTTGGTTTAAAAAAATTGTTCAATCTTTATTTTATGAATTTTATTAGATTGTGATTTATTGTAACTTAAATTTATTTGTAATTTTATATATTTTATTATTTTGTACATTTTATTTTATGCAATTAGTAGTACTTGCATGTTTAGACTTGTTAGTTTTTTTATAAATGTGACTCAATTTTGTAAGATTTTTTTTTCTTTATTTAATGAATTTTTGTTGTTTTATTAATATTTTGCTTTTTGTTTGTTTCATAAATTTTTTTACGATCTTCATTATTTTGTGGTATTTATTAAATTGCAAACATTATAACTGTATTAAATGTATTTGTCATTTTGTATATTGGTATATTTATTTATTATTTTATATATCTTATTTTAAACATTTTATTTTATGCATTTATTTGTTTTTTATATATTTTGTAGCAGCGTATAAATGATTTTTTTTTTTTAGCCTTAATGATTTTAGACTTTTTTCATATTAAATTAAAATTAGCTTTTTTGCATTTCTTATATGAAATCCTTCAGATAACTGGTCACCACTGGTTTAGAAATTCATTTTAATTAATTAATAATAACTAAAAAAAAGCATTTACAATCCACAATGCATTTACTGTACATCCTCATACGACGCTCTGTTTTACCAACAGGATCCCATTACATCCGTTCATCATGTTGAGTTTGACCCTATAATAAACTGAACTCTCTTTATTTCCAGCAAACAGATGCCGCTTTCTGATGCCAGGATGTTAGAAGAGCCTTTACTCAAAGCCAATGGAAACAGCAGAGGAAGAGATGAAGACCTAGAAGAAAAAACAACATGTGTCGAAATGAACCAAAATGTCCTGTACCTCCCATCCTCAGAGACCTGCTGTCCCACAACAAGCCCTAAACCACATGATGATGATCATGACTTGAATGAGTTCTCTAATGAGTGGTTGTCCATTGGAGACTTGAGCCAGGATGTTTCCTTCTCCCTCGAGGGCTATGTCAAGTGAGTGGCCATTCATGACTATTGACAGCCTGTCTGCATAGTTGATCTCTTCTGTGTAATTGTAATTGTTTTTTTTATTATCCGTCAGGCTGGAGAGAAGGTGGATGTTGTGGCACGAGTTCAAAAAAGAGATTTCTTGCATGGATGAATGGCTTCGGTCGGCTGAGAAGATTGCAGCTTCTCCAAACTCTAGCCATGTGCTGTATGTTACAGCGAAAGACGAGTTAAGAAAATATGAGGTGATGAGAGAAAAGTTTGAGTTCTGGAAATCAAAACTCCATTTGTTTTCCCTATAGGGAAATTGATTTGGTACTGTAACTGCTAAACCTTTGAGAGAATTTTTTTTTTGTTTTTATTTGCTTTTGTTGAACCCAACTATTTAGCTTTAATATAGGAATGTGTACAGGAAAGACTACATTAACCATGATGCTGTGTGCAAAGTTCCACCAATCAGAGGGCCGCAGTGGATTAAGTGGTGAAATAGACCTTTAGTTCTGTCCACTCCTATGAAGCACTGTGAAATGATTTGATGGTGGAAAAAAAAAGAAAAATCTTTTTAAATGCATTCCAGATATACCAGTTCACATGTTACAGTGTAGCATTTTTAGAAAAATGCTAAAGATTTGTCCAAGAGACCAAGTATTTTATTTAAATTTTTTTCATACATTGTTACTTTTACAGAAGGTTAAATAAGGGTTATTATAGTCAACTAAAACTAAAATAAAAAATGAATAAATGTATGAATAAATTTTTTTGAAAAAAAAATGCAACAATTAAATGTAGAATTATAGATGTAAAAAATAAATTAATGTATTAAAACTATTAAAAGCAAACCAGTACATTATACATTACACACAGTACATTATATATTATACATTGCTATTAAAAACACCTTGATGTCACCAACTTATTTTCTGGAAAACAATCTGGATTTTAAATTACGAATTACTGCACGACTTGGTTTTAGATCAAAGGAATTTAAAATGGTTTAATTACGCAAATAAATATTTTTTAAGTATTTGTAGTTCATTTAGATGAACTCATGTCATTCGTAACCTTCAGAAGTTAAGTCATAAAGAATATTTATTCTAAAGTTTGCGTTTGTTCTCAATGATCTACAAATAAGTTTTCTCCAGTAAGTGACACTACCCACATTAAAAGCCAAAAACACTGCAGAACCAAAGCCACAAGTTTTCCCTGGGTTTGAAAGCTCTAAAACCTAAACTTAAAAAAACAAAGCCACCCCAAACTCTAGCTGCTGTGTTATTGTATGAGAGGAGAGTCTGAGATCAGTCATTACAGGTGTCTGCTGGAGAACAGCCAGCATTTTGACACTTCCACCAATGAAAGTGTAATGAACGACACAGACACACTTACACACGCTCAGACAGCACATTTACTCAGACGGTCTCGAAGGCCGGGACTTGTGCCAGTGGAGATAAATGACACCAAATGCTCATCAAACTCCTTGGCTCTGCTCCTAAACAGCTCTGCGCCGCCCTGCGTCTTAACCCTCACACCAGTTTCTTAAAATATCCCACTTTAGCTAATCGGGATGCGTTTATTTTTCACCTTCCGGCGGTTAATTTTAGAGTTGAGGGGGAGGGGGTTTACCTCAGATTTAATCTCCTGATGTCAATGTTTGTTTGTTTGTTTATTTGTGTGCTCTCAGAACCTGCGTGCTGAGGCCAGGATGCGTTTAACCCAGCTGGACGGTTTGACCCAGAGAAGTCGTACTCTTCTCGGGCTCTTCAGAGGTGCGATGGGCGCTCGACTGGTAGAAATGACCAAAGACTGTGGACAGCGCTGGGATCAGCTCAGCAACACACTCGAGACTGTGTGCCGCAGGTTAAAGGTACACAAACACCCTCAAACTCCAAAAACATCCAAAAAAAGCAGTCAAAATCAGTTGACCGAACTTTAAAGCTTAAAATGCTGCGACTATTTTTACAGTAAAGAAATAGTACGCGGGTATATTTAAATTATGGATTGAAACTACATGCAGTATTCAACATTTAAAATGGGTCAAAATAGTTTTTCAAAATTGTCCTAAGAGAAGAATGAGTTTTGCTGAATAGTTAGGATAACTTTGACGCAAGGCTTTGTTTCACTTCAAATGTTGAGTAGATATTTTAAAATAAATAAATAAATATGGATATTGGACTATCAAGGTATATATATATATATATAT
>CAIGQZ010000379.1:13138644-13150301 GCA_903798205.1 Danio tinwini
AAAGAAAAAAAAAAAATATATATATATATATATATATATATATATTAATATTAATTATTTACTATGTGCTGTTCAACACTTTTTCACAGTATTTCATATTATACATTTCTTTCTTGTGGAGAAAAGTCTTTTTTCATTTATTTTAATTTATTGTTCTCCCCTTTGTTTATTTTAATAAGTATTATAATAAATATATCTAATAAATCTTTATTAGACCCCTTAAGAAACTTTGTTTTTTTCCAATTGGCTAAAGAACTAACCACTGTTGTCAGATGACTTGTCTAATAACCTAACTTGCCTAGTCAACTGAATAAACCCATTTAAATTGCAGCTGAATACTAGTATCTTGCAAAATAACTAGTCAAATATTGTACTGTCATCATGGCAAATACAAAAGCAATTCGTTATTATGATTTAGTTATTAAAACGTTTACAGAATGTTTTATCTCCCTGCGTTCGCGTGGGTTTCCTCCGGGTGCTCTGTTTTCCCCCGCAGTCCAAAGACATGCGGTACAGGTGAATTGGGTGGGCTAAATTGTCCGTAGTGAATGTTTCCCAGAGATGGGTTGCGGCTGGAAGGGCATCTGCTGCGTAAAACACATGCTGGATAAGTTGGCAGTTCATTCCGCTGTGGCAACCCCAGATTAATAAAGAGACTAAGCCGAAAAGAAAATGAATGAATGAATTAACAGTGTGTTTTTTAAAAATATTTTCTACAAATGGCATTTGAAAAATAGGTGAAAATTTAATTATTTTTATTTAATTATTTTATCATTTTGCTTTTAACTGTGTATGTGTGTATTGGTTTTATTTCTTTCACCCAATATTGATGAGATTTAATTCATGTATTTGATTTTATATTTTATGACAATGAGAATATAGCATTAAAATGTTTTTAATGCTATACATTTCTACAACATATCTGGGAAAATATGTGCATTTTGAAGGTCTTAAAGCATTCGCAAAATATTTGTTCCCTTACTAAAAAAAATTCCATTTAATATACACCATACCTGTCAACATTGGAATGTGAAAATCAAGTTATCAAATCTCATTAACCTTTTCTTCACTTTGTAATTTAAACATTCTTATCAAATAGCAGCCAATGAATCTCTCGTTTAGATTTTTCACTTGATTACAGTAAACCACAGAGGTGTCACTTAAAAAATGCACAGATCTATAATTAAACCATTTGATTGCTTTCCTAAGTTTATGCTCATTTAAGACAAAATTTGTTGTTTAAAAGAAAACCCACCAAGATCGACACATTGTTATTATTATAATTAATATTATGTGTATATGTCTGTTCATTTTTATATTAATTTCAAAGTGTTTTCGTGCCTAAAAAAAATTAAAGCACAGAACAGATTCAAGTTTAAGAACAAGGATCGTCTCCTGGTGTTTCGGCAGTATGGTTTGTGTATAGGGAAGATCGGCTCTTTAATGTTTATTGCCACTCTTTATAGAAAGATTAAAAATACTGGAGAAATACAATAAAATATCTTTACAGGATACAATTGTGAAATACGGGAGAATCTCGGGAAAAACAGCAGGGCTGACGGTTATGCTTCACACATGCACTTATCAGTACCGGTCTCTGTTGTTTTTTGCAATCTTCAGTAGTTTGTTGTTTTGTCGTCTGTTTTTTTTCTGACTGTAAAACAGCAGCCCAGTTCAGTCTTTACACAGTGGACAAACTGAGCAGTGCAAACACAATTCAAAGCACATGTTCAAGCTGTGCATACACTGTATTGCATGCTCCCTGTACACAGTATATATGGACTGTGCATAGGTGTAAAAACAGAAGCAAACTTCAGCCATTACATTTACTGTTTACTTTAATTACATTTTAGCTATTACATCACTTTAGCCATTACGTATTCCAAAAAAAAGGCATCTTAACATACAAAAAGTAAAAGTGACTATAGATGAGATGCATGTGTAATGTAGGTGAAGGCTGAATGCAGTGTGTGTGTTTTTCAGGGCCATGAGAAGAGCTTAGATCGGGCAGCTCCACCCCAGACGCCAGTGCCAGGTAAAGCTGTGGCTCTTGATTGGTCCGTGTGTCTGATGCCATCCACAGTAGGCAGTGTTTCTCTCACAGCTTAATCACTTGATAATCATGGAAGAGCTGCTCTCAATTTGGCTCGTTTTCTTATATCCTTGAAAAATGGCCAACAGGCCCCTTAAACCTTGTTTGTGATCGATTTCAAAACATACAATTTGGTGCTTGTATTCAGGGATTAAACGTGTGTGTGTATATATATGTATTCATCTTGTTGTTATTTGTTTATGGTGTAATCTGTTGTTTGTGTGTGTTTTGGATGCAGTCATCAGTGCTGGCAGGCCTCAGTTTGCTGGTCAGTTTCAGACGTCCACACCTGAAATTAGGTCTCCTGAGCTGCTGACTTTTGACCCAGAGCGCATCAGTGCTTGGCTTGGCCAGACGCATCAAGTGTGCACTAAAGCCGTCCAGACGGAGCATGATCCACAGGTACACTTTATTTAGTGTTGTGACACAGTTTGGATGTTTTTGTTACAGCCCAAGAATGTTGTCTTGTACCTTGTGATTAGGGAGGGCCTCACTAAGGACCTCTGTTATGCTCTACAGTTTCAAAGATTGAGGTCAGAAAGATTAAAGAATTTTTAAAGCTCAAAAGAGTCGCATCTGATCAAAGAATCCTAGAAGAAATGCATGACTGTTTACACAAAACAAAAAAAAGAAACTTTTATTTTTTATATTTTATTTTTCAATGTTATCAATAAATATTTCTTGAGCAACAAATCATAATCTTACTTATGGATCAGGGTTCCCACAGGTATTGGAATATTAGGAATAGTATGTTGTTTTAAAAACTCTATTCCAGACGTTGAAAGTCAGGGAATTATTATTATTTATTTATTATTATTTTTATTTATTTTTTTGTCCAGGGGCCTGTTTCAGTAAGGAGGTTCAACCAACTCTGAGTTTAAACTTGAACTCTAAGTTGACTTACCGAGAGATTTAAAACTATAAGAGTTTTCGGTTTCAGAACAACTGATCTGAGTTGGGTAAATCAAGTCTGAGTAGACTAATTCAGAGTTAAGCGTGCACACTGCGACTATAAAAAGGCATTATCAATAGAGCATAGATATTACGAGTCACTATGGCAATATCTGAAAAAAGAGACCAGCATTTCTTTTTCCAGCTGATCTTGATGTGCTCATCCAAGGTTTTCCAAGTTAATGTGTAAGTTTACCTTTTAAAATATTTAAATATATAAATATAATAAAAATAAGTAATGTAATGTGTGACGTTTATTGACTTTTCACTTAAAAAAGTGGGGAGTTGGCCATAATTTTGAGTTTATTTGATATGTAATTGCATTAAATTACATAAATCAGGCTACTGCATAGTTTCGACAACAAATTTGACAAAACAAGAATGCATATAACCTTCACTTAAATTACATTTTTCCACTAAACATTAAGGTTCCCACTTTTACACACGTTGATCAGTTTAAGATATTATTTTTAAAATTGAGTTTTTAATAGATGTAAAAGTGCACTTGTGTGTGTCTGCCTTTTATTATTGATCAAGTGGTAGAGGTTGATATGACATTTAGAATGCAAGTAATTAAAAAGGAAGTAAAATAGTTTTTAAAACGAGTAATAATCCCATTAATCTTGTTACAGTACATGTCCCTGTCGAAGGTCAGGGAATTTAAGCTAATTTTTTTTTTTGCAGTAATATCAAACTCAAAACTTAACTATGGTATTGAGTTAATTGTAATTTTCCCAAAAAAGGACAAGCCTTTTTTGTAACTTTGTTCTTTGTGTGACTGAAATGTAGGCAAGGAGTGACTAAGGCTAAGACAAGACATGTCACTTCGTCATTAAAAAGAGGAGGAAACTGACGGAAACACAATTTAGAGAATAAAACCTGCTCCTGACCAGGTTAGGATCACAGAGTAAGTTACCACGGTAACTGACTCTGAGTAAAAGCTACCTCTCTTTCAGAAACAGGCTTGACTTACCCTGCTTTCTTGAGTTTGACTAACCTGCCATTTTAAAACGGAAAACCCAGAGTTTCTCTCATTTCAGGGTTAGCATACTCTAAGGCTGCATTTACACTGCATGGTTCAAGTGACTCAATTCCGAATTTTTATTATAATTTTTTTCTTCCATGTGGCCCATGTACATGTAAGCAGGAAAAAATCACATTAATTCCAATTTACTCAAAACAGATTCAGGCCTTGTTCATTTGTGGAAATTTATCTGATATGATATCTGCAGTGTAAGCAGGTAGATCAGATTTTCACCTGTCAATGCGAGTCGCGCATCATTAAAAACCATAGTGAATGACATCAAGTCTGACGCTTTCTTTTCAGAACAGACTTTAGCATTGTCCCAAACCTTAAATCTCATACACGAGGACTTAAAAAGCTTTTATATTGTCATGTAGCACAAGTATTTAAGCATGTTTAACGAGAGAGAGAGAGAGAGAGAGAGAGAGAGAGAGAGAGATCAACATGCACCACATAACCAATATAAACTAATATAAAACTGTTGCATACACATCACCATGCATAAATCACACCATGGGCATTACAATTAAGATGCCTACTGGTTTAAAAGATTAAAAGAAGATGGCCAAATGAGAACTTTTCTGTAATTAACTATAGCAAAACAACCTGTCAAAAGGAATACAAAAATAAATAAACCCTGAGAACACATTAAATACAGGAATGGAGAAGAGAGCGCTCATTTATTATCAGCTGTTAGCCCGCTGTTTTATTTATTTTTATTTTTATTTTTTCTTTCTCCTCCCCTGCTCATTGCGCCTTTGCTGTGTGCTGTGTAAATGCTGACAATCGGATACGAGTCATTTTTAAAAGATGTAAGCTAGTGATCAAAAGAATCGGATACAGTCACAATTGGAATTGACCATCAAGATCTGCAGTGTAAATGCAGCCTAAGTTTTCACTTAACCTTTCGGAAACGCGGCCCAGGTCATGGAATAGCAGGGATGTTTGTTGTTAATTTTACATTTTACTTCCATTTATCAAAATGTATTTTGTTATCATTATTGTTGTTGCTAAATTAAAATATAGCAAAAAAAATGTAATAACATTTTGCCTCTGCAACTGGTATGTAGTCATGTATTTAAACTTTTAGATTGGTGTTAGTCATTATTATACATTAAATAATATATATTTTTTTTTTTACACCAATCCAAGTCTTTCAGTCAGTGTTGTATTAATGGTATAATCTAATCGAGAAGATTAGCAAGACCTTTAAATAAAATAAGGCAATTCAATCTAACTTCCAGTGTTGCTTTTCTTTAGGCTTTAGCACAGTGTCTTTAACAGGTGTGACATAACAACACGCAAAAAACATAAAATGAAATAAAAATATATATATATATGTGTATATATTTTTTTTGTGCTCTGTGTGCTAAATGTGCTCATTTTTGCTTTTTAGTCAGTGAAAGTCAGGGAATTTGACATTTGAGATCCCTGAGGCGTTCTCAAGGTTGAAGTAATAATGTGGTTAGTTCAGCTTTGAATCTCAAAAATGAATAATTTTTTAATGGTTTAATTGAGAAAACAGACTATTAATGTTTTTATAATATTTCAGATCAAATAAATGCAGGATTGTTGACAATAAGATACTTTTTTTTATAATATTTTGAGCAATAGTGTTTAAAGACGTTTAATCTGCTCTGAGTAATGATGCTCATTATAAGTCTGTCAAAAAAAGCGCAATGGCTCATGGATTGCGTTTGAATTTAGTTTAACGTCAATATTATTGATTTTCTTTTTGGGGGGGGGTTCAAGCTAACTGTGGTGTTCATACAAGTGGTACATCAGTGTTACTTATTTAGAGGTAATAAACGGCCAGCTGCCTGCTGTCGCCCGTGTGTTTAAAATTAATTACAGCTCATAAAATCAGTCATTTAGATTTTCGAATGGATTCTGTTGGCATTAGCAGCCATTAATTAGGAATAATTATTGAAATCATTGAACTTTTCATCAATAGCACAACCACAGACACAGTTAAATGATGTCAAGATGAGTGTTGGAAAATAAATTTTTCCTGTCATGTGAACATAGTTGAAGCTAACAACATTTAATCAGTAACCACTATTTTATGGAAGCATGCACACTTTTTTTTTTTTTTTTTTTTTCTTTCTCAAATTTACAAGCATTTAGTTTGGCCAGTATAAACAGAAAGCTTATACCTTGCAATTTTTTTTTTAAGAGAAGCCCATTTGGAAATAATATTCAGCTCCATTCACAAATTGTCAGTTTTGTTTTTTTGATCTAAAACTGGCAGCTCTTAGCCGAGGTTTATGCTTTCAGTTCATGTCTAATACAGTATTACAGGTTGTCAATCTACTTTAAAATAGGGATTGTCCAATTAATAGCCATCGATTTATATTTCTACAAATGTGAGTGGCCTGAACTTATTTGCACAGTGCATTTCCTTTTTCGCTCACATATACCCACTACTTTTGTGCATGCCTGCCTAAATGAATAGATTATTCATGTTACAATAATTTTAGTGCAGGTTTTTGTATTTGTTCTGTAAACATGCGTACTGAACTAGGGGTTTTTACTAGGGATGCACCTAAATGAAAAATCTGGGCTGAAAAACGAAACCAAAAATGCTTTGTAATAGTTATTTATTACTTTTATTTAATTATATATATATTAATTAATATATTAATTATATATTAGTAGTTTTGTGTAACTTAAAAAAAAATAATTAACTCAAATTATATAGATAAAAAAATTTAACTTAAGCCTGTAAAATAACCACATTTTATGACAGTAAAGGAGTGGTGCTGCATCATATTACCATCGTTGCCATAACAGCACAATAGCATTATTGCAAGCAGCAGAAACAAATATACTACATAAAAGTGTCCTGTAAGCATGTTTGAGATTTTGCTTATCTGCATAAACTGCACGTCCTTAGCAGAAAAGTACATTTGAGTGGAATATTGAGCCATTTTGAACTGACTGTGGGGTGTGCGCATGCTAGTGCTCTTTATTGCGCCTCACTGCTCTTGCACTTCGACGCAAGACAAGCCATTGAAATGAGTGGGTTTCATAGTGCAGTGCTTTCTGTATTCAGTGTGAAAACCACTTCACTCTGTGCAGTGACTACAGCTGGAGGGAGAGTGAAACCAGCGATTTGAACTTTGCTAGGCAGTACACCACTATGCTGTTATCGAATGCTATTTTCGGCTGCTGAAAATTTCATGAATCCCTAGTTTTAACCACTGCATGAGTGGAACTTCACTTGACACACCTAGGTTGTTTTTATATCTTAATTTGTCATCGTATATGGTAAAAAATAAACCTAATATATTATATTAAATTGCAAAAACAAGTCTGCTTTGTTTTAGTTTTTAGCTTCTACGCCGCTCATGTCTACTCTGTAAGGTTCAGTCATCTTCATAACTCCATAACATTTTTGTACTACATAAGATTTCAGAGTCATCACTTTATATTCAGTACTGCACTCCTAAATTAGTTCTTGCTGTAATTGCGCATATAGAAATTTTCCCCAAATTTCACACAACAATCGCAATCTGTGCACATTATAACAATCTCTACTCTGTTATAGTCACTGTGTTTATAAATGCCACATTGACTTATTCAAGACCCATCAATGTGCCATTCATAATTCCATTGTATTTATAAACATCACTGTGAGCGAAAGCTTAATTTAGAGGCATTATGAAAAATATATTTGTAGCAGTGCTGCTAATTAAACCATCTCAATGATTCTGCACCATCTTGATTCTTGACTTTCTTGTTTTTCTGGGAAAGAGAATCCTCTTCTCTGATGCGGAGGCTGATTTCCGTGCCTTGAAAAAAACTCGACGAGCGAGAGAGGCCATTTCCATTTCAAAGAGCCTCTTGTAATTTCTCAGCGCTCATGGCTAATTGGCAGCTTTACAGGGATGGAAAAAAAACTCGCTGCTCTAACAGCCTCTTTAATGGCTGCTGTAATTGTGGGCACAAACATAGTGGAGAACTGGCAGCGCAAAAGGGCCAAGAGTGCCCGTGTAATGTGTCACGCGAAAAAAGGTGGACGCGGATCAGCCGGTCCCATTAAAGGACTCAAAGAATGAGAGCGATCACAAAAAACACAGAAGCCCCCTTGAACCTTATTAGTTAATGGAGCCCCGTCTCTTTCGATTTACAAGCGCCTTTTTGTAGCATAGCGAAGCTGTCACATGTAGTGAGAACTGTGCCATCCCAGCTTTTGGCAATCTAAAGTGTTTGTTGCTTCTGTGAATCTTTATAGCCTCGCTCCAGTTTTTCATCTCTACCATCCGGAAAAGAAGACAAGGAGGAGGAGGGTTTTGAGTACCAGGAGAACGTTCATCATCCCCCGAGACCCACGTGCACAAACCTTCACTCGTCCCAGTCATGTGACCTCCAGCATCACTTTCAGCAGCGTTACCAAGACCCACAGGTACATTATTGACACATTTCCTCCCCTCACAAAACACCTTTTTGTGATCATCTGGGGTTTGGGATTTAAAGTCCGGGTCTGTTAATGTGTAGCGAATGCATGATTTTTATGATGCTGCATTTTACACCTCTTGACACACCCAGCACGTAATTGCGCTTGTAATGTGCACCAGTGCCAAAGAGCTGGTAAACAATGGAGTCCCTGCAGGGCTTTGTTAATCTCAAGCTATTATCGTCTTGTTCTTCTCTGTCACTAGAGGCAGCAGGAGAGGCTTTGTCTCCCAGACTCATTGGAGGACAACAGCCGTACAAAGTTGAGTCGGTGAGAAAGTGTTTTCCTACAGTATGCGGAAGATATTTTGATTTACTGTGCTTGGCATTAGTTATATTTTCAGGTTGACGAATAAACGTTTGAAATACACTGGCATTCGAAAATTTGGGGTTAGTACTTTTTGAAAAATGTATAAATATATTTAATCATTAAGGAGGCATTAAATTGATGAGAGTGAAGTTTATTTATAAACTAATTTCGAGAGGATCACGTGCTTATGATTGCTTGCAGCTGGCCCCGCATTATTCGACTTATGATTCACCCTAGGTTCCATATCACAGCCATCTTCGTTTTGAAGAATCCCCCCTTCCACCCCTACTCCTCCTCCTTTCCTAGATGGGTGGCACGGTGGCCCAGTGGTTAACACTTTTGCCTCACAGCAAGAAAGTCACTGATTCTAGTCCTTACCAAGCCAGTCAACATTTCTGTAGAGTTTACACGTTCCCCAGTTTCCTCCCACCGTCCAAAAACATGCAACTTAAGTTGATTGACTAATCTAATTTGGCAGCATAGACATGCTCCTAGTAAGAAGTTATCTCTTATAAGCAATCACTATCTGTTCATTAGCTACTACAGCAGGGGAGTTCTCGAGATCTACCTGAGCTCAAACTCCCCTCTCGCCTTGCAAACGGGAGGGAGCCCCGGGCTCGAATCTTATGAGTTTTGGGCTCTCTCCCGGGACAGCGTGCCAAACAAGCTTTATAATCAATCATCAGCTAAGTGTGAACTCTTGAAAGTTGCTTTAAAGGGATAGTTCACCCAAAACTGAAAAGGATGTCATTTTTTTTTTACTCATCTCAAACCTGTCTGAGTTTCTTTTGTTAAAGATAAATGATATTGTGGAGAAAGCTGCAAACCAGTAACCACTGACTTCCATTTGTTTTTCTACTATGGATGTCAATGGTTACAGGTTTCAGCTTTCTTCACAATATGTTTTTTGTGTTCAACAGAATAAAGAAACTCAAGTTTTGGAACCACTTGAGGGAAAGTAAATAGTAAGCGAATAGTAAGTTGAACTAGTGCCTTAAAAGTTCAAAATTTTTATTATTTGCCTGTTTAAACAAATTTCTTTAGAATATTCCATTTAATTGAATTTGTCTTTATCTCCATTGCAAAAAGTGCTATAAAAATGTTGTCTAAACAGCTTTACATTAATGAATAAAAAAAATATTTCAGATTATTGGACATTCCTTTCAGCAAAGATTTATGAAAACAACTACAAAAAAATATTAAGCAGCGCACCTTTATTTTTTTTACCCTTGATGATGGTCAAAATGGCATTCCAATCATTTCTGAAGGATCGTGTTTAACTAAAGACAGAAATAGTGATGCTGGCATTTCAGCATTTATTCACCAGAATAATTGACATTTTAACCTGTTAAAATAAACTGCTATTTCAAAATATTACTGCTTTACTCTGTAGATTTGATCAATAAGATGCATGTTGGTGAGCTCAAGACATATTTAAAAATTGTACCAGCCCCAAACTTTTCAATGATCGTGTGATTGCCTTTCTGTTAATGTTGTAACTTGTAGCAATGCAGATATTCAGTATGCAAATCTAAAGGTGCTGTTCACTCAAATTGTCATAATTTACTTATTCTCATGTCAGTTAAAAGTTAAAAACCTGCCTTATCTCTTCACCAAAATCCAATGTTTTTTTCCCTCTCACCCTCTCAAATCTCTTTGGTACAACATTTATTGTACGCAACATTCTTTGTTACCCTTGAGCCAATGATTTGGTCTCTGTCCAACAAAAGGTTTGGGTCTGTTAGACTGCAAAAATGCAATGAAAATCATTTAACAAAGTGAAGTCATGTACTTCCTTGAGCAGTGAGGCCAATATTGAGAAAGAAATCAATTTAAATGGACTTAAACATTAAGCAAGGATGCAGATATTAGTTTTGACTGTTTAAATCTTTATTAAAGTCATTTTTTGCATCAGCACTGTTTACAGTTAAGTTTATTTAATGACAAACATGGCTCTTAGAAATTTTACAGCAGTTTAACACATACCAAAACTCAAATGAAGTATGTTGTTTCTGCATCACAGAGCTGAATTACAGAAAGAAAAGCATAATTTCAACAAACTTTCTAAACCCCTTTGTTATGACTATACTTTTTTAAAGAGAATTTACTCACTCTGTGTTGGACCAAAAAAAAAAGTCCACAACCACTCAAAGATGTATATTTTTAAGAATGTTACTATTACCCATTGAAATTAGGAAAATAAATACTACAGAATACTGCGGTGGTTTCCAACATTCTTCAAAATATCTTCTTTTGTGTTCAACATAAGAAACTTAAACAGGTTTGGAACAACAGCCCTCATTTCATCAACAATCTACCAACAGTACTCATTTTACCTAGTTTTCTGTTTTTGCATATTTTTGCAAGTCTTAATCTTCAAATGAATCAATTAATTTTCCTATTTAATGCATCAGTCATGGTGTCATGCCAGCTAAACGCCCTCTGGCTCAGCCTGCAGTAGCCACATTCCAAGCTCTTGCTATAGGTCTAGCTGGAATGTGATTGGCAAATTTGAGCAGATCGCATCCAATGTCCGGGGTGTTATATCTTCACACATTTAGAGATCAATCAATCCATGAATTCCCTACTTATAGTAGTCAAAGGACTATAATCGAGTTAAGATAATTCATTTTGACAAAGCAAGCTTATAGCAAGACTGGAGTTCACTATCCTGCAGGGTTTAGAGCCGATCCTAATTAAACACAGCTGAACTAGTTAAGCAAGGCCTTCAGGATTACTAGACACTGTTGGGGCAAGCTGGAGCTCAACACTGCAGGATTGGACATCCTGATATATATATATGTATATGTATGTATATGTAT
>CAIGQZ010000379.1:13161005-13201000 GCA_903798205.1 Danio tinwini
ATAGATAGATAGATAGATAGATAGATAGATAGATAGATAGATAGATAGATAGATGAATTCCACACATTTCATTCTCTGCCTGATGGGCAGTGACTTTAAGCCCACCTTGCGCAAACCAAAGCCTCCTCGATCAATACAAAAAATGAATGATTAAACCTGTTGTTTTCTGCGTCCTGCCAACAGGAATGGCAAAAGCACTCAAGTGTCTTAATGAGATAGCATGAAGTTAATCGACAGGATGGGGCACCATTGGCTGGGCTACACAGCAGGGCCACAGACGTGATTAAGATTGACAGGCTGTGTGCTAATAAAGAGATTACATGGAAATCCGACCGAAGCCAGCACTTCAGGACAGCCGCGCGTTTGCAGATCTAGAACAGCTGCACCTCAAAGGTTGGCCATGCGTAAAGATAACGTTACATTTATAGGCCGTAAGAGACACATTAACCAATCAGCACATTACAATTAAAGGTCAGCGAACACTACAGCTAGTCTGAGTTGTTCACTGGGGTACTGGGACAAATGATCTGATTTTTTTTTTTTTTTATTGATATGTCTTAAATGAATTGCTGATGAGGCAAAAATGTGATTTGTAAAACTAATATCGTGACTCAGATAATCATAATTTAAAGGGATAGCTTGCAAAGAAATTAGCATTCTGTTTTTTTTCTTAAACTCATGTTGTTGCAAATTGTATGACTGACTTTGTTTGGTAAAAAAAACAAGATATTTTGAAGAAAGTTTTGAATTGTACATTAGAAGTCAGTGGGGTCCTGAAGTTTGAACCTTTTTATTAACATTTGTAAGTCACAACAGTTTAAATCAATAAATGATGAAAATATATTAATTTAGGAATTAGCTGTCCCTGTAAATCCACAGATAAATCGAAGTAAAAACAGATTACTGTGACTATTGGAACACATCATCAAAAATACAAGGACTTGCCATGGTCACACTAGATTTTGTGCTAGCAAAGTTCTGTCGTACACAAGCGGCAACCTCCAGCTCTTCCTTGTGAAGCCAATACAGAAGTAACTGTAACTGCAAGTCATCGACTTGCCTCTGAGGGCTGGCTCCAGGAACTCCAGATGTTCACTGACTGCTAAGCTAAATTGGCCAATTTTACAGCTGATAAAAAACTTGTTTACAGCCTGGTACAAAAGATGCTTATGGTTCATATAGCTAATATTACCCTTCATGACAACTGTGAGGGGGTGATTTTATTTATTTTGTTTTTAGAACTCATCCATTTCGTTTATATTAAGCTTTATTAAGTCTGCATAATTAATGGCGCGGCCACTTGATTGAAAGCTAGGTCACCTCAGCTGATAAGCTGAACTCAGCATATACATCGTATATTTTAATTTTTTGTGGCTTTACTCAGGCAATTGCCTTTTTGAATTATTTCCTACAATTATCAGGTAATTTGGCATGCTGTGTGCACTTAATTGTGCTCACAAACCATTTAAGTGGCCTCCATTTCCCAGGTGAGTGAAATTCTTATATTGTATACCAAATCTATGAACACATTTGTTTGATTTAGAATAAGTTATTATTTATAATTTTCTTTAGAACTTAAATGCACTCCTGAATCGGAAAGATTGATTAGCTGTAGGTTATAGAACAGTCATGTGAAACACTGTCATACAGTTTTATCAAATCCCTTTTATTGTCACATCATCAGCATTTATGGATTTCATGAACAGCTTTGCATTTACTAACACAGACTATATTAGAAATATTTGGATGTAATTCATGTTTTCCTCCTGTAGAAAAACATCATAAGTACAATGCTTTTAAAAGACTAAACAATTTATTGATATAGTACACAACCAGGCACATGTGTTCAGAACACAAATGAGTCGCGGGTAATAAATTATTAAGCGTTTCTCCCAAAGAAAGGCCCGTCTAAGCAAAATGCTAACAGGCTTCTGTAGCTCCACTGACACTCCGCCTCTTTCCCCTTGTTCGGTCACCCTGGTCGGTGCGATGACGTGCGTACAAAATGGTGAGGGTTGGTCACGCCTACTTGTAGCTTCATTTGCGCTCTTCAGAAACCTATGAGTGACGCCCCGGATACTACGTCCATATCTTTTACAGTTTATGGTTATATGGCGCTGCGAAAAGGGGTGGGATAAAACAATATGATTAGACGTCACATGCGTATAAATGGAAGTCTACGAGGCGAAATAGGCAGTGTGATCGCAGCTTTGGTTTTATGCAATGTTGTGATTTTGACTAACATTTATAACGTTATGAAAGTTTCTTTCCTTACAATATGTCTTACGTTTTGTGTGTGTGTGGTTGGTTATGAGAACATTCCACTTGATTAATTTTCCAAACATTGCTTAAACTAAAATTACATTGCATTATTTACTTGATGTATACAGGATATGCGGTAGTTCAATACAGTATGTAATTCGGGGCACTTTTATAGAACTTTATACAATCCAGATTGTCAAAGCAATATCACAAAGATAACGTGCAATAATCAGATATCAGAAAAATCCAGTTTCATCACTGTGAAACAATTTTACATTCAGATCCACAGTAAGCTGGTTTTGTTCTGGTTCGTTCATTGATTATTCAGTTCAGTTTAGAGCTGCACAATGTTGGAAAAATCTGACATTGCGAGTATTTTATTTTGCTGCGATTTATATTGTGCAATATAATACAATTAGCTCTATTTGAAATGATTTCATTAATTTAGATTGACTGGGATGGTCAAGAGTTTTTTTTATGCAGTGCATCTGCATAAATTATAAAAAATTACATGCAAAAATAAATAAATAAACAGTCCGTTGTTTGTTTTTTTGGGGGGTCCAACAGTACTCAATTAAAGAAATGTAATAGTCAAGTGTAAAATAGCATAGTAATCATTGTATGAATAATAATATTTAACAATATCTATATCTTTTAATCTGTAATATTCTAATCCTGCGATGCGACTATTGCAGATACACACATTGCAATATCGATGCTCAAATAATATATAGCTTAGCTCTAGTTCAGTCTAGCTCAATTTGATTGACATTGTTGCAAAATGCGATTCACTCAATGGCAGCTACACCGACCCCAGCTAAGCAAGGCAAAAGCAACAGAGGCGAAAAACCCAAAACTTCACCAATTGACATTAATGTAAAAAAAACCTTGTGAGAAACCAGGCTTAGTTGGGGACCAGTTCACTTCTGGCCAATTGAATGAAGAACCAGATTACAGATATCAGATTACATACATTAAAAAATAAAAATGTATTAAGCTATATTTCAACAAAAAGATGTACAGAGAGACTTTCCCAAGCACCTTTCTTGTAAACTACTGTAAAACTAGCAGAATTGTTCACATTAATACATTTACTTTTAAAAACCTATTTTACTCTCCTTTTTTGTCCATCCATCCACACTAAATGGTCTATTTAGGCAACAAAAAAAACATCTTTTTTATTTAAAACACTCCAAAGTGGATGAATTTGAAAAATCCACTGTAAAAATTAGTCGTGACCAATTAAGTTAGAAATGGTGGAGGACATTGTACAGCAGTTGTTTTGGATGCTCTAACATTTAACAATGCTACCCAAATGTAATGTCAGTCTGTACATGCTTCAGATTGGTTTTCTTCAAAGGAAATGAATGAAATGTTTACTCAGATCTGTTGTTTTGGCTCATTTCCCAGTCTGTATTCTCACTCACATTTGCTTCTTTATACTCCTGTGTTACTCACAGAAACAACTCGGTCAGTCCATTAAAAAAACTCCATGCGGAAAATCATGGAGATAAGGGTCTTGCTTATCGCTTGCACTGTACAGTGTTGTTTCAGTATGGATGACTAACTTTTGGGAAACAACTGAAAATATTAGTATGGACATGGAGCGTTTTTAGACAAAAATGCAGTTTTAAATAGAAATGTAGCATTTTAATCAATAAATACACAATTGCGCTGTTCTCACAAGCACAAGGTCATGCACGCGTCAGTAAACAGTAAACTCCTTGTAAATCATCAACAGAAATATTTTCTACTTTTTGAAAAACCTCTAGAGAACAGGAGAGGATCACACTGAACTTCACACATAAGCCTTTATCTAAGATCAAGGATTCTTATATGCATACCCGTCAACCCTCCCTTTTTCCCCAGGATTCTCCTGTATTTTACAATGCTATACACTACCCCATAAAAATATTTTCCTGTATTTCTCCCGTATTTTAATCTTTCTATGAAGGGTGGCAATAAACATCAAAGAGCTAATTCTCCCTATATGCAACCCATACCGCCAAATCACCAGGGGATACTCCTTGCTCTTAAATGTGAATCTGTTCTGTGCTTTTATTTTATTTAGGCATGAAACATTTTGAAATAAATATAAAAACTGTGGGATTCCCTTCCTTTCCATTACAGTCGCCGTCACCCCTCCTACACAATCCTCAAAACTGTCAGTTCATGTAGCAGTGCGTGACTGTCAGATTGTTATCCCTTATTTTCACATCCCAATGTTGACAGCTATGAATATGGTAACTTCATTGACACTTTTTTCATGAAGGTCACAAAAGTCTTGTAATTAGCAGTAACACTCCAGATTTTTAAAAACAAAGTATTTCAAGTGCTCCATAAAGGATTAAATGCAGCAGAGTTTTAATGCGCTCCTAGTGGTTGTCCTATTCTTTGTTCACAAACAGCTTCATGCCAATAATTTAGTGGCCATGTTACAGCTTCTAATACTGGAAAACAGCCAGAACTGATTTACTGCTATTTCTGAAAAGGCCTATTCACACATGGTCTCTTTACAGTCATTTACCAGTAATTGTGTATGTGAAAGGGGCTATTATTATCAAAGGTTAATTCTGAATGTTCACAGAAAGTTCAAAGAATTCAATTTTATCAATGTTTCAAACCATTCAGCGAACATTGGATTTCGTCTCTTTGCACACATTATGGGAGTGTTTTTGAATGTCATTTGAGCTTTTGAATGTCATCCCAAACAACATCCCAAAACAATTAGTATTAAAAATAAGGAAATTAACTGAAGACATCTGTGACGATACAAGTACAGAATGTCCAGGTCTTGTCAATGTTTCTCATTGTCATCAAATACAGGCATTGGAAACGCATCTCCTTACAGCTGTTTTTTTTTTTTGCGTGTGTGTGACAGGAATTTTGATTTCTTCACACATTTTATAAGCTTTTCACAAGTTCTCAAGTGATAAAATAACATCTCATCTACACTCATACAAAGAGCCCAGCATTGTTTTGAATATTTGATAAGTTCTGCTGAAAAATATGAATTATAAAAGCCAGTATTTGGGGTTTAGTCTTATAAAACGACAGCTTGAATGCTCATTAGCTTTAATCACTATACCGCCTCTTGGTCTTTCAATGCAAGCTATGGTATTTCTACATCATCATCAGAGAACACCAGCAGGTCTAGCAAAGCGAGGTTTTGATTTGAATCAGATCAGAGCCGATGTATTCTCCTCTTGCAGGAGCTGATGGATGTTTTGGGCCGGTGAGGAAATAAATGGGGAGGTGGACAGCCAAAGAAATGCTCATGCCACCAAAGTTCTTCTAGGTACAGGTTGCGGAGGAGTGAAGTATGCCAGAGCAATCTATTTCACGGCGCAGCTGAAACCTAATTACACAGATTAATGTCCCGTAGAAGGTGCCATTACCTAAATAGCCTCCTAAAAAAAAGGAGGAGACTTCGTTTCAGCCCAAATATGTGCTTTAAATGCTAATGGATCCTTCAAATCTAGATTCCAATATGTATGGCTTGACTTTCTCCAGTCTGCTGCTGGAGTAGGATTTTGTGCAGGCTTTAATTCCCCCTCTGCAGGCACTTCACTTGACAATGACAGTAAGCCTGGTTAAGTCTCCACCAGCCTTCTCCCGAGCGAAATGTTTAACCAGGGCTGCCAGTAGCAGAGCGAAAGGCTAAACTGTATCACTTAATACTGATTTCATTCCAGTCTTTGCACACCTCCCCTCTTCAGTGTGCATAGGTTGAATTGATTGAAGTAGCCCACAGATATTTCGGCATGGGAGAACATATTTATAGATGCATTGTGATTTCTTTAGGGATTGTTAAAATTTCTCTGTAATCAAATTAGATTGTGACAGTGTGAGATTGCATGAGTGAGATCTAATGTAAAAACAGAAAAACAATAGGAGTTGACAGATGCATGTATTCAGGGCTTGACATTAACACCCGCCAACTCGCCAGATGCAGGTAGATTTCATTTTTGTTGGGTTAGACAGCCGCTCCCACTAGCCACTTTGGCTAGTTGAAATAATTTTCAAATTGCCAGCACTGGCTCATCACTAAAGATTAGAAATTATGTTTATGACTGTTTGTCACATATGCATGCAAATGTGATCTTAGAATCGAGAAGCAGCATGACTGTTTGCACAAGCAAAAGAAAACAGGTAAATACCGAATGAGAGGATGATCACGTGCACGGTGAGACACAGGCGATCCTCACTCACTAACTTTAGCGCACAGCTGATGTAAAGCGCGGGAGTGTTAGAAAGCTCCTGTGCCATTTTCTCACGTAAAGCAACCGTGCCTTAAAACGCAAGTGGTGTGATCAGTTCTCTTTGGAATAGACTGGAAAAGATGCTCATTTACCAACAGTTCTGCTACTTTCGCTTTAACCATTCTTTAAACAGATTATTAATATGCCTAATGTTAACCATGTGCGCACGATAATTCTTCTATTATCACACACAAAAAGTTTTTTGCATATGCTTTCTTACAGTTATTTTTGATAATATGGTTTAATTATCATCCTTTATAACAACATTGCTTTAATATGTTTTATGTTTTTAACTGTGATCTGGGACATTTAGCCTGAACAGACCACTGTGCATAATTATGATATATGTGATTTTTTTTTTTTTTTGTAAATGTAAATTTTTCCTATTATCAGTGTCCTTTATTGACTGATGGAGCTTTAAAAGAGGCTGCAATTAATGCACTCAATAGCATTTGGAAACCCTGAAAAAATTATATTAAAAATATGTATTAACTGTGAGTGCAGTGTGAATAGATGTATACATATGAACGACTACATCTTTAAATATGGATATATATTCCTACAAAATTCAAAGCTGCCACTTGTTATTATATATAAGCTTCAGAAAAATGTAAAGGGTGCAGAGAGAGAAAGAGAGTAAAAAAATCTATCCCCGAGATTCGAACTCGCTCCGCTGTGAGCACTCTTGTAGTGCAGTGTGGGCACTGTCCACTATGCTATTGCCGCGCTCTGAAACCTTTCTGTAATGATACGCAGTGGTTTATGGACAAGGAACTGTACAAAAGTGTATAAAACAGTTCAGTGCCAGGCAAACTGTACAGATATTCTACACTAGGCTATTTCCACATTGTACAGTAAAATACCCTGATGCACTGCGTAGTAGCCTATGTTAACCATGTTAAGCGCAGACCCGCAGTTTGTCATTTTTGATTTTAAAAAGTTTGTTAAATACATTAATGACTCTTTTGAAAAACGACAACGCTCATTAAAATTTTAATTTGGATATGAAAAAAACCTATGCACTAATAATCCTCTCACAATGAAAAAAAACTTGTATATCTGTGCTTCTACGTTCATTAAAATTCTCATCAAGAGCCCGCAATGCTCAGTAAACTCTCTTCCTTGCTCAGTAATTCCTGCTCTGAAGCAGGTTATCTTCAGAGAGTAAGTTGCTATGGCTACTTAACATACCCCAGAAGTTACCTCCAATTTTGGAACCGAAAGCTGAGGTTATCCACTTACTTACTCTCAAACTAATCCGGGTATGTCACATAACCTGCTTTCTGGCATACCCCCCTGATCCTTAAATGGATCCAATTCAGACACTGTGAGAAAGGAGGTGACAGTGTATGAAAAAATGAAAGCTTTTTGTTGACCTTGGATAGAAAACAAAATCAGGAATCTTTAAAATTACATAAAGCCTAAAGATTGCAATACTGTGATTTTTATTTTATTTTATTTATACAGTTTCTATGGTATGAGAGCACAAACAACAGACATCATTTGTGTGAGGAGATAAAAAATGGTTCACGACTCTTTAAATGAGTAGCTACAAAAAGACCAATTCTGCCATAACTGCCATTAAACTGTCAAACAAAAAAACATGCTTAGAACCAGGGTGTAAATTATTCATTGACAATCGGGATGGTTAAGTTTTTTTTTTTGTGGTTATGTTCAATAATATGCCTCCGTTAACCAAATGTATACATTTAACTCAATTACATCAAATTTATTATTCAAACTTGTTATTATGGTTTTAGTGTTTTGAGAGATATTGAGGGGTTCTCAATGATATTTGTGATATTAAATAAATGGCAGGTTTGCTGTCCTGCACCTAATGGATGACCATCAAAGACTGCACATATTTTTTATTTTACTGTTAAACTTCCATGTGTGAGCCAGTGTATAATAAAATACAAACTATGCATCTAATTTTACAGACACATACAAACGTCTTTTTAAAGGTGCAGTATGTAAGTTTGACACCCAGTGGTTGAACTAGGTTTTGCACTCCTGGATCAAAGCAAAGGGAAGCGCAGGTTGCCAGATTGAGGACAGGAGCGAGTGTTAAACCGTGTTCTAAATAAAAGCAACAGCACGCGATAGAAGGAATGTTTTCCATACTAAAAAGAATTTTTGTTCTAACCAACACCTCGAATTGATATTTTAGAAACATCTTCTATTTCTCGCAGGTGAAGAACAGAAAACTATGACAATGATCACCTCTGGTAAACCTCATGTGCGTTGTTAAATGCTAATAAAGTAAGTTTAAATGCCATGTTACATGACATTTATTGTTATATACTGAAAGCAGCAGCAGATAGTTCACCTCAGATCTTGAAATTACACTTTAGAACTAAACACGAGATTCAGCATCTACATTTAATAATGTTAAAGAGGTTAAATATGTATTAAATAGATTGCAAACCTTACCATTTCAGGAGTAAGTGCATATTCTGTCCTTCTGAATGGCTGTATTTAAATTTCTGTTGCGTTTCATCTGGTGCAAACAGCCAAATCGCTCATCACTGCGCATCTCGTCATAAAGCGTGTTGTTAGAAATGCGGTTTTCCACCAAGGCAACCTAGAGTGCTAAAATATAATTGGCTAAACTGGCATTTGACAGGTTAAAAGAACATAAACAAAGGTAGTGTTCCGGCACGGAAATCACATCAAAGCAGAATATCTGACTTCAGCACTGTTTTTCAGATAAACAAGAATGTTCACTTGGCATGTTTCTTAAATATCTGCAAACATATGGTGTTTTTATGCTTTAGAAGAGTCAAAAACTTTCATACAGCACCTTTAAAGAAAAGGTTTTGTGAACACTTATGTTGTCTGCTGGTGCTCTAGATTTGCCGGTTTCCGATGAATTAATATTTTTGGCACAAACATGCATTCACAATGGTATGGACCATTATAGGGGTGATCACATGTTTATTAAAGTTATCTATTATTTTAATTAATAATATTACTTAAGATACAGATCAAAGCAAACTATGTCTTAACTATTAAAGGGCAGACCCCCTCATACATCTTGTTTTGATGTCCCTCAGGGGGGATCAAGCGTTAAATAAGGGGGTCAGACAGCCCCCAAACCCAACCCCCAATCGCCCTGTAATTTGCACCCTGTAATTCGTAATAAAATAAGTGGCACTGTTTAAACAGTTTAACCACCCCTAACTAACCGTCGGGACTCGGTACTCACAGTTATGATGGTCTGGCAGAGCCAATTGGCTCACCTCTGATCCCGGTGTTTACAGCTGCGTGTGGAAGCACATACTGGTTATCCCGCCGTGACACCGGCATGCTTAAAATAAGACCCGGATTGTGGCAGACGAGAGCGCGGGAAATGGAGATGACAGTAGCCGCCATGAGCCTGACGAGGCCTTCGGTTGAATCTGTCAGAGCTGGAGCGCCGCACCCTCAGCTTCACCCCTCTGCTCACACAAACACAGACGAGCGCGGCCTGTCGCGAGCCATTAACACACACACACACGCTGCTCCACCTTAGCTAAAGCCTGGGCATTACTCAACAGTGGTGCAGCATCTCTGCATCGCAATGTTTGAGCCTGTGTGACATGAGATGTGCATTTACAGGCTCAGTAGCAGGTGTTTCTGGGCTGTAGGGAGAGAGGAAAAAAAGCTTGTGTTGCTTCTATATTTCCACTGCTATTCCTGACAAACCTGGGCACAAGAACAGTCGGGTTTTGGTGAGCCAACAGCTGATCTTCCTCTTGACATTTCTGCTACTCTTGTTGTGCTGATAATAAACCCATATGAAAGAATAATAGTCACTTGTAAATACTATAGTGTTTTGAACGTCACTCTATGTGCTTAAATATGTTTTGTTGATGCTATAGTTGTTATTGTGATGCGTATCTAAACAAATAACCAATACAGTTTTTATTATTATTATTTTATAAATATATCGTACTACACATTTTACTGTAGTAAAATCTAATTATAGGCTACTGCAGTATATAGGCCTATTCATTTGTCAGTTTACAGTAGTATGCTTGAGTATTCAATATTAAAGAGTTGTGAATACTAAAATGTATACAGTATAATAAATGTCACTATATAGTATGGTTACAGCTGATAACTGTCTTAAAATAGCTTTTCTTTGTCATAATTGTGTCTATATGGCTTCTTATTTTGATTGCAAGAGATTAATTCACCATGATTAATTAAATAACAGTATAAGTGTTTAACATAAAGGCAAAACAACAACCCCAATAGCATTTAAAGGAATTTAATTATCTGTCAATTAGAAACAAAAGGATTAAAATAATACAAATAATGAAATAAAAATAGCAAATTTAGTAGTGCAGAACAGATGCAGACTAGTTTTATAGATTTTTTTTTCTTGTATACATATATGCTGACCATTTTTTTTTGCCTAGAAGTGATCTGCCACCGCTGAAGTGCATTGGAAATTCACTCAATCCTCTATTCAACACACACACACACATGTGGTATTGTAAACATCCACACGCACACCTCCATTCATATATGCAGAGCCACAGAGTCATAACAGAGTTACTTTATGTCCTGTAAAAAATAATCCCCTGTTATCCTGCTATTTATAGGTAGCTCCTTTAAACTGACCAATCCTTTGTGCTCCGCCCATTGGCTTGAATGACAACGATTTTACGATGATTCTTTGGCAGCACTATATAATCCTCCAGCGTCATTCAGTTGAAGCAGACCAAGACTGAATGTCTGAGTCGATGATGCCTTGAGACAGATGCATCGTCCTCCATGAGGAAATTAAAGCTCAATTCTCTCGCAGATGCTCAATCGTATGAAATATTCATCACAGAGCAATACGTTTCCAGTGGAATGCACATGTTATTCTGGCCTTGGGGCAAATTTTGTCCGATTTTTGTTGTACCGAGACACAATAAAATACTATTTTGGCCTTGACACTGGCTTAAATATTCCATTTCATCCTTTGGCTCTTTGCTTTAAGGGTTTAAAGAAAGATTTCTGCTATAGAGATAGGTGTATTTATCTTTCTTACCATCCTGTTGCATCAACCTGAAGTGCACATTTGTTCCGATTCCCCAACAATTAGCTTCAGATAATGAGGTCAGTTTGTTCACATTTCTATTTGAGTCTTTTTACATGAACAGTGTTGTAGGAGAGAGTGTAGGACAGGGTGAGATGTGACTTAGATCAGTTTAACCAATTAGAAATCAGCTATAGTGGTGACATCCCTGTCATTCACCTGCCTCCCCAGGTGACAGAAGAAACAGCAGAGTCTGGTTTAAAAATGTAAGGTGCAGTAGGTGATTGTCTTCAGAACAATTGTCTTTTTTTTTTTTTTGTGCTGGTTGAAAGTTTCTTCGCATTCCAATAGTAATTATTAAAGTAAATGATCTAAATGATCTATATTATTTAGATATATCAGAATTCCCATAATTCTGCACAGCAAAATCCTCTGAGTAAAATTTACTCAGTTTAGATAGTATTTGGTCCCTCTCTAAATTGAGGTAATTTTACTCAAGTTAATGAGACAATGAAGGGATTAATTAGGTGATGATTGAGCACTGACTTCAACTACAACTGACTTCAGTCAGCTAATACATTGAATCTCTCAAAATCTCAGCAGAGAATCATTAAGCAACTCCACAAACAGCAGCTTTACTTAATACCAACCAGTTTGCCCTTATTTAAAGAGGGACCAAATACTTTCTGAACGGAGTATTGCTCAGAGGATTTTGCTGTGTGATGAGCCCAAACTCATCTGTGCAACCGTTCAAAGCTGATGTAGGTTGTGTTGTTTTATGAATGCGTTATATGCACAGAAGTGTTGTTCAGCCACTGAAATCTTCAGACAAAAATTGGTGACTATTTTCAACTTCATAAGCAAGCTTTTACAGCATTGATAATGTAGATTTTTATTTAATTTAACAACAAAACACAAGTAAATAGCACTATTCCGCCTAGCCTGCTTTACTGAGGTCAAGTTGGTTTTATATTCACATTAGTTCATTTTTGAACAGTGACAACCTGTGACGCACTCCCTGCGTGTGTGCCATACTACTCTGAATATTCAGTCTTAAAATAGCATAAGTGTAATTAATGCACCTCACAAGCCAACCAGCATACAGTAGCCGCTTTAGTACAAAGCGCGTGAGAGAGTGAGACCAGCGATCCTTGCACGCATGAAATCTTGTACATTTCTGACAAGTGTTGCGTGCTACACAACTAAAAAAACATGCTAGATATACACATATACAGTTTTTCGTTGGGAATTGCAGTATTTTAAAGTACTATAAGGTTTTCTAACTGGCAAATGACATGATCTAGTAGGTTGTCTACTGTCTTTAAGTGTTTGCGATCATGATTTCAGGAGGCATGGCTTTGGATGGCAGGGGAGGGACTGTATCACACTGTAGATGCTAAGGGATAGCATTTAGGCAGATCACCTACTGCACCATTAATGTGAAATTATTTATAAACGAATAATGGTAACTGGTAACCGAATTGTGTACATTTGATAAGTATTAAAAATGAATACAATTTGAAGAGTTCAGATGCAAAAACTATATGTGTTGTCGTAAATTCACTTTCTTAAATGAGCACTTTTTAAGCCTCTCATGTTTATGCTGTTTTTTAAATTTAAAGGCAATGCAAAATGTTTTATTGCCATTAAAGTGATTATTAAACCTTAAAATGTTCAATTTTGTAGAACTTTTCTACTTTTTTTAGGGGATCTGAATTATTTGGATAGGGAAAATGCATAAAAATTTAATTTTAAAGTAATATTGAAATAAACATTATTTCGCATTTTTTTTTTACAACAAAGATATAGACATGCCGAATTTTATTTCCTTTATTTATATTTCCTATGATGATCATTTTGACATTTAATTTTTAGTTTTTATTTAAATGTAGTATTTTTTATTAAGAATCTTTTATTTGAGGTTTTTCTATATTTGTTTAGATAAAGAGACAGATAAATAATCAAATATAGTCATTAAAAACATATGAAAATATGAATAATAAAACTATATTTCCTTTCATTCTCTCTCTCTCTCTCTCTCTCTCTCACACACACACACACACACACACACACGGGTTCAGAAACTCGCCACAGCAGATCTAAAAATGCTAGTAATGCAACACCGCCACATCTCACGTAAATCAGGGGAAGTGGCTGAAATTAAAGTTACCATCTCAGCCCGTACAGTAACCCTCTTAGTGCTGGGGGCGGGTGTCAGTGTGTGTGTGTGTGTGTGTGGCAGGGTGGGGGTGGTCTTTCTGGTTGCTAAGGGCAACAGGGTGAGATAGATGGAGCCGCAGCTGCGTGTCTGTTAATACCAGCGCTCGACCCTCAACGTCCCCGCGCGCGCAATTCCACACACACATACACACACTCTCTCTCTCTCCTACACACACTGATCTCTCTTCAGTCAAGGCATGAGGATGCGAGCGGGGATTTAGTTTCAGTGTCTTTTCCAGTCTGCAGCAGATTATTACCTTTCCTCCAGCACACGGGACAGATTTACGCACAAGAAACAAGGTTTGCAGACTTTTTTCTTAGTTATTTTGTGTTTCTGTCGCATTATTTTGACTATTTGTGTCGTGCAGAAGTTCGTTTTGTTTGCTAGATCTGATTCCTGTTTTTTTGTGTGTGTGTGAGAATATACGCGTGTTGATTTACACGCTTTACCCATGCAGTGAGTAAACACTGGACATCACAAGGAAGTGCAGAGATTTAGATTGGAAAGGACAATGGGCGCGCAATTACTGCGCCCTGTATTTGAATTCTTAAGCGTGGGGAAATAAGTGTTTGGTTCAATTAATCCGATTCCAGATTGTCTTGCTTTGTGTTTGTGTGTATGAAAAAGGACATCTGCTTCACTATTGCGTGTTTGCTCAAGCAACTGTTACGAGTTCATTCATTCATGCGATCAACTTCGCCAAACGTGCCAGACTGTCCTCTCGCATATTATTATCAGACCCACTCAAGTGTGAATTCGCTCCAAATTGCCAGCCGTCTGTGGTGCGTATGTATGAATTAAATCCGTTTTGCAACATATAAATCCCTGCACATCTCGTAGAATTTGATAGTTACGACAATTCCAAAATGAATTGCGAATGGCTTTACCACAATAGACAGGCAATGCGCGCGCTTGTGTGCGTGTGACGCGCAGGTTGTTGTTGTTTTCCCGCTGCATGATGATTTCATAATTCCCACATCACACATTACACGGCGACAGACCACGTTAGCGACTTGTGGAAGCTTCTCGAATATAAATATGAATAATTATTCACAACTCTTGTTTGGTCCTATACATTTGTAATCTTAGTCAAGTGACATGAATGAGCATTGTTCAGGGATGTTTTCCAGACACAACAGAAGTAGGATGTCTCCTCGAGTTTTTTCGATGCGTTTTTGGCAAAACACCGCTCGTGCACGCAGTCAATTAAAAATAACTTGGGCGATGTTGATATCAACACATTTTTACAAAATGGAGGAGATGGTTAGGGACCATAAAAGCTCATTAGCAATGCAAATAAGCTTTTGAAGAGCACTGGCACCTGCTGTCTCGAGCATTTGCATTGGCTTTTCCCTCGTTTCTCATTAGAATTATGTTCTTCTTCTGCAAAGCAAGGTTTGAGCCCACACTCTGGGCTTTATTAAGGGAGCTTCTCAAAGTCTCTTCTCTTTTGCGTTTGCATAACAAAGGGCAAGGGTTTTGTCCGTGAAAAGAGGGGACAAAACCGTCAAGCCTCAATTGTCCCAGTGTCAGTCGGATGGGCAAGCAGGGTCTTGTGCCCCATCAGTAAACAGACTCAGTCACGGCGAAATCCAATTAAGCCATGTTCTTTCCATCAGGCTTTTCACAAGGCAAAGAATATTGCTTCTGTTTTTTATGCTACTGTACTCATTTTACGGAGCATATAGTCATAAGGTTCCTTGAATCATTCAATTATGTAACTATGTCACATGTGGTTTCACCTCTAGCGTCTCATACCAATAGACAACGTAAAATAATTCAAAATTCGCAACTGGGTCATTGAGGATGCATTAAATTGCTTTGAGCATCAAAAAAGCATGCCCTAAAGATATGTTTTAATCACAAAAGAACCTTCTGTTTAGAAACAAAAAACAACTCTAGTGTTAAGTGACATGAGTTGATCAAGGGTGAAGAGTTTAGAGGTTTATAATAAGATCTTTCATCGTCATAAGGGTAAAGGAATGTTGACTTATCTTCACATTTGCCATTTTCATTGCCTTGCCTGAAAACATGTACAAGGCATGCACATTTTCACAATGAGATAAGTTTTTAACAAAAAATGTGGTGATGCAGATATTAAAGTACAAAGAAAACTCATCAAATGGTAAAAGAAATCACTGATCATATGTTTACCGGTGACTTCAAGGTGACTGGAGACTAGAGGCACTTAAAGACAGCATGACTGTCTGGTGCATTCTTTATCTTTACCCTACATAGAACACAACATATTATTATTTCAAGCATAATTTTAAAAGGCCTTTCTCATATGCTGTTGAAATATATGCAGCTAATTTAAAACTGATTGTTGTCTTCTCTCCTTCTAGCATTGAGGTCCACCTTCTCCACGGAATATGATGCAGAATTGCCCAAATCTTATGGAAATAAGTTGGATGGGAACACTCTCAGAGCTGTTGGCTGATAATCAATGAACTGATTTCTATAAAGGATACAAGGGAAAACATTTCTGTGAAGACGACCTTATAGTTGGAGTTTTTGTTTTTGGATATGGCGGCAACTGAGGCCAATGCAGAGCCTGTCCAAGCAGACATTGTAGATAATAAAACTGAGGTGGAAGCCACAAAGCCAGAGCCAGCCTCAAATGAGGAAGCCCCAGCTTCAACTGAGGAGGCCCCAGCTTCAACTGAGGAAACACAGCCTACTGAGGCACCAGCAAGCACAGAGCAACCAGCTGATAGCAAATCCAAGCCGGCCAGTGAGAAAATATGGGACTCTTTTTTAAATAAAAGTGGGCTCGGAAAAGTAATGGGGGGAAAGAAGAAGAAAGACCAGCATACTGAGGATACTACTGGTGAGGAGCAGGATAAGGCCCCCAACCAGATTGATCAAGGGGATGCTGCAGGCCCTAAAGACCAGGAATCTACTCAGCCATTAGAAGCTGGCGAGGCTGCAGTTGATGGGCAGACAATTGAAAAAGCACTAGAAAATGAGGAAGCTTCCCAAGAGCAAAAAGCATCTGTTGCCAAGCCAAAGCAAGGAGAGAAGTCTAGTGTCAGGGACTTCATCCGCAACCCTGTCGCAAAAATTTTCTCACACAAAAGCACAGACAAAAAGGATGGTACAGGGGAGCTCAAACATGGCAAGGTTCGGTCAAAATCACTAGACAGGCTGGAGGATGCTGATGCCAGCACAACTGTGGCAGAACAAGCAGAGGAGCCTCCAATTGCAGATGAGCCAGACAAGTCTAACCCTCAAACAACGAAAAACATGAAACGCTGGCACTCTTTTAAGAAACTCATGGCTCAAAAAAGCCACAAGAAAAGCACAGAGGAGTCCAAGGATGCTGAGGGGGCAGAGGGAGGAAGTGCAGAGGGAGCAGGAGACAGTAGTACACTGGATTCCACAACAAAGTCAGAACATTCTGGCCAGAAAAGGTGGAAACTGAAGAGATCCTGGACATTCCAAGGTCTGAAGAGAGATTCGTCAGTTGTTGGAATCCACAAACCAAAGGACAAAGACTCTTCAGATGTAAAAGATGAAAATGCTCCAGAGGCAGAAGAGGGGACAGAAGATGTAAAGGTAGCCGATGACGTAGACACACAAGAGAAGACTGAGTGCGAGGAGGAGAAAGGAGCAACTGCAACTACACAGCATGCAAAATCTGTGGACCAGCATGCAAATGAGATCTGGACCTCTTTCAAAAAACGAGTTATTCCCAAATCAAAGAAGGCAGCTGACACTAGTGGAGTAGAGGAGGAAGCAGCGGGTGAGCAAGAGCAGACTGATGAACCACAGGCGGGTAAAGACTCAGGCAAGACAGCCAAGGCAAAAAGGATACACTTCAACCGTGCTGTGTCACTAAAGAACTTCATACTGCGAAAGGGGAAGAGTACCAGCATGGACATGGGGGAGGGTACAGCAGCCCAGAAAGATGGCGATGGCACTGGTGAAAGTGAGGGTAAAGACATGGATGGCCTTGATGATGAAGCTGGGGCAACTGACGCCCCACAGACTGAATCAGAGGAGCAGACTGTGACTCAGAGTGAGAGCAATAATGAAGCTCAGGTGGCAGGCGAGCACAAGAGTTCGGATGGAGAGGAGAGTGCACCATCTGGTCAGCCATCAGACAAGCCTCATGCTGTGGACACAGCACCAGAGAGTGGAGGCAAAGAAGAGCCAAAGGCCAATGGTGAGAACGGATGCTCGGACACTACATCGGAGGACACCGCAGCACACAATCATGAAGCAACAACCCAGAATGATGTAAAGGATGAGGAAATCAACCAGGAGACCATAGACTCTAGTGGCAAAACTTGTCCAAAGGATGGGAAGATCCTCAGCCAGGACGGGAAGTGCGATACAGTCAATGCAGTTGCCCAAAGCGGTGAGTGTGAAGCCCCAATTGACTCGAGAGATCTACAGCAAAATGGAAGTGAGTCTAAATTAGAACTAGGTACTAGGGTTGAGATAGAGACCGGGGGGGATGGGGACCCTCAGTTTGTAGGGTGCCTTTCTGGGTCAGCGAAGACCAATACAGACGAACAAGAAGAAGCCTTGAAGAGGATGTTCTATGAGGTTGCAGCTTCCATCGTTCGTGCAGCTGTATCCTCAGCCACTGAACAGTTAGCCAAGGAGAAGGACTCTCTGGACAGTAGTTTGAAGTGTTTCCAGCCTGAAAGTAATAGCAGTTACACAGATATTGACGTCAGTTACTGTCACAGAGAAGTTACTTTAAATCAGAGATCTCTGTATTGATCCTCAGTGGTCCTGAGCACCTTCGTCTGTGCTTATGGGAAAATGTTCACAAAGATATTGATTTGCTCCATCACCCCTTTAAAAATTGTTGTTTTAGGGCCAGTGAATTCAAAGGGAAGTACAGGTGCTTTATTTAAGATGTGAAGTAACCAAAAGCAGCAACGTGTGTATTTTCAGGAAGTGTTCTTTACCTTTAATAATTTATTCATTAAAAGAATATAGTATGTTTCAGTGTTAATGTGGAAACACAAATAATTAAATGTTCTTGAGATCAAGGAATTTCACGATACTGTCACATGCAGTTATGTGTAGTGTTTGCCGTTCTGTATTATAAGGTTGACATTATTTTTAGTGAACCTAAATGAACTTCTCCTCTGTGACACAATTGTGTGAATTAATGAATATTTTTAAATGTAGAAATATATTGTAATATATTCTGAAATCTCTTCTGTTATCATTTACCAGAAAAAAAGGCGGGAAACGTGTGACGCCACACAAAGAGGATTAGATCTGCATGGGATTCGTTCAGCGAGGAGCTTTGCCCCCCTCCCCCCAAAATATGGAGTAATCACATGTTTACGCCACGATTCACCATGGTGAGAGATGCAATCCACATAGTTTAAAAAAAATCTTGAAAAGCAATAATTCAGAATCATCAATCAGTGCAGTTCTTGCTACCATTCCATCACTGTAAATGTTTTGCCTGTCTAC
Organism: Danio tinwini; assembly: GCA_903798205.1. Taxonomy (NCBI): domain Eukaryota; kingdom Metazoa; phylum Chordata; class Actinopteri; order Cypriniformes; family Danionidae; genus Danio; species Danio tinwini. Next base: position 13,180,210 of record CAIGQZ010000379.1, read on the forward strand.
TAGTGAGATTTTATATTGTCATAAATGACATTCCTTTGAAATGTTAATCTCAGTGATCACAAAGTACCGTGATCATAAAGACTGTTAGTTTTATATTAATTGCCATTCTGTTTGTAGTTTTCCTTTGACTAGATATATGTGATACAGACACATTTGAAATAACAGCCCGCCAGACTGCCCCCCGAATTGTGAATTCAATACGGAATGTGCTCTAATCTCTGTGTTTTTGTTTTTAGACTGTTATCTTGTGTACATGAATAAACCACCATTAAACATTAAGTAAATCTCTGGGTTTTCTTACAGACATTCTTTGCAAATTTTAGGAAAATTTGACAGACAACAGATTAACTGGAATTGCATTTGGTGCAAGTGTAAAAGTGTTTGGTGCAGCCTAATATGAACTAATGGACAGAATTTATTTCACTTCCATCTGAAAATACTGCTTCATAATAATGCATATTTCACATCTCGAAATGGGAGCATGCATTACATAAAACCCTTAGTTTAAGAACACTGACAAATGTCAATTTATATTGCATTACTATAGCTGTAGTGCAATATCCAGGTTCATCCGCTGACATATTTCTATTAAACTCAGACAAATATGACTGCACAATCCTTGACCGCCATCACACTGTCGACTATTTACACTAATTCTCAGAGATCTTGCTATTAGCACATTAAATGCAGATTAACAGAATGCCTAGCAACAGGTTTTTGTGCAGCATTCCCTATGGCTTGCCGCAGGGTCAGGGTTAATGAAGAACCGTGTGGAAGTATTAACAGATAATGAGCTGACTTAACAGGGACAAAACAGGACAGAGATATTGAAACTGTATTGGCAAGCGGCTGAAACTGACACTCTCCATTACAGGCTTTTGAATGTGGCTTTGAGAGGAAATCAATATATATTGACAACACAAACCATGGAGACTTTACGGACTTGGTATATGTTGTCAAAGCATTAAATCTCTTCTTACAACTCAAAAGTGGTCAATGGTAATTTTTTTTATTTGCTATAAAATACTTACATTTGCATATTCTGTGGCATGGCATCTTATGGCTAGCATTTAAACTCATTGTAAAACACTTAAATAAAAGTTTGGAGGGAAAAAACAACTTCTGCCCTTTGTTTTAGACAATGTTGATAGACAAAACTCCCACAAAATTGTTTCCCCATGTCATCTAACTGGACCCAAATGCAGCCGAGTGTCTAGTAACTATGACACAGAGCACTAAAAACTCATGTCAAATAAATCCACTGAAAGGCAATTTGCATAATGGTCCACAGGCCAGAAAGATGACACTTAATGGCCACTTTTACTGAAAATACCAACAAGTCAGAGAGGTAACTCTTAATCTGTGAAAAGCATACTGACGAATAAAATAAAAAGCAGAAAACAGCTTTTATCTTACATGTTTTCCCATCTTTATGTGATTAATAAGCGGATTGTTGCCCGAAAGCCTCTTAGGGAAAGAGCACAATGCACATACTAATGTGTTTTAATCAAATTTTGCACTGCAGATATGTAAACAACAGTCAAAGGCAATTTACAGTAATGTTTTAAGAAACTCTGACACCATATTATCTGAGAAAAAAATAAAAATACAAACAGGCAATTAAAAAAAAAAAAAAAAAGTCTTTTACTGCATTACCCTCGTCATCCCACATATTTACAGACGTCGCTTATAAAAAGCTTGTGTTTTGGGATAAAGTAGTTGTGCATTGTCGTACACATATTATATACAATACATCATCTTCTTAAATCTACTCCATTTTGGACATCTCGAATTTCGTGGTCATGATCTCCTAAGGGTGGAAAAGAGAAAAAGAAAATAAACCAATGAAAGAAAATAAGATTTTTAACAATATAAACACATCCGCAATGCAACTAAATTCCTAAAATGACCAACAAGGTTACATAAACACCTATAAATAGCCTGCATGTATTGTAGTATGTAATCTCTGATCTCCTCTCTAGATTTGTCCACATTGGCTGCGGTTGGAAATGAACACATCCCAATGTTAGCTTAAGCGAGGCCTTATTAGTAAGACAAAAACCTCCAAAGCCTTTGCGCTCCTTTTGTTCCAAGCAGAAACAAAACAAGCAAAGGAGAGGGAGCGAGGGTAAACACTGTGACGTGATAGTCTGATGCCTCTCCGTTTTACATTGCAAGTTCAAATGGCGCCCACTGCTGGCCAATCAGAGAACGAGACACTTACCTCGTCTGAGTCTAGCAGTGGCGGCAGTGCGCTGCAAAACAAAGAAAAGGACACGTCAATGACACGGCACTGATTGCTGGTAGCTTTAGACAGTGATGGCGTGTTTGGTTGTACAAATAACCAGTGACTTTCTTTCAGAAAAAAAAAACATCTATGTCACTCTAATCAGCGTTTCATTACAAATGTTGATTTTACTTACACGTCAGCCATTGATGAGGGAATGTTTTCCTCAACCCACTTGAGATCTTCATCCTGAATTGAGAAAAATATGTATAAGGTGAACAAATAACCTGCTTATCTGACAATATAACGTCTGAGAGAGATTGTGTTCATATTATTTAGTGTATTTATTATTTTCAATGGAAAAAAAATACTCTAATAATCCATATAGTGTTAAAACAACATGCTCTTTGTCAATGAAACAATTTATTCATGTTTTAGATCAAGTATTGTTTTGCTTTACCACTTTGCTGGGTTTTGCACTTCCATTGGTCTCTGGTTTCATTCCCCTCATTTTCACACCCTCTGTGAATTCAAGTATAACTGGTTAGAACCGGCTAAACGCAGTCAGCAAACAGGCTGATCTGCACACTTGATGGGCAACATTCAAGTGCCTTGATGAAATGTAGACTATATGTAGCTGATTAAAACTGGCCCTATTATGCCCTACTTTTCTAAATGTGTTTTTATAAATCTTATTTATATGATTTATGTATGTGTATTTTAAATCAGATTTATTTTGATCAAAACATCATGATCTGTGAAAATTAGACCTTTCGATTTCGAAATTCAATCAACAACCAAATATTGACTAAAACTATAATTGCCTAATCTGTTACACTGGGAAATTTGGCTCAAAATACTATGATGATATATTTTATTTACATATTATACAATATTGATATCACAGCTTGATATACAATATTGTTCACAACATTTATTGTGAAGGAAGGAAAAGCTTTTTTAAAAAGACCTTTTCATTTTGAACTTCAATCAATCAAATGATCATTCATATTATAATTTGATAATTTATTAGGCTTGAGCACTTACATTTTTTCCTTTATCATACTATATCGGTATTTATCACTATATTCATTCACAAGTACAGGCGAAGAAAAAGCTTTCACCTTACATACAGTGGAAGTCAGAATTATTAAACCCCCTGAATTATTAGCCCCCCTGTTTATTTTTTCCCTAATTTCTGTTTAACAAAGAGAACATTTTTTTTCAACATTTCTAAACATAATAGTTTTTATAACTCATTTCTAATAACTGATTTCTTTTATCTTCGCCATGATAACAGCACATGATATTTTACTAGATGAGCAATTCCAGCGTTATGGATGTGACCTTTGCAATAAAATTTATTTTATATGGTTGGTTATTCAATTTAATTCAATTCATCTTTATTTGTATGGTGCTTATACAATGTAGATTGTGTCAAAGCAGCTTCACATAGAAGAATATAGTGAATTGAAACAGTGTCAGTTCAGTTTTCAGAGATTAAGTTCAATTCAGTTTAGCTCAGGTCAGTGTGGTTAAATGGTTAATGGTTTATATTTTATATTTTCCATAACAACTAACCACAGAGTTATGGGATCAGAAAAATATCAATCCGTAAACATTTTTTATATTTTAAATAAGAAAAAATAAACATGTGTTATGGATGTGTCAAAAAAAGTCTGCAAGTTTACAGTACACAACATACTTTATAGAAATTCTGTGAATTAAACTGGACAACCCAAATAAAACAATGATAATCAAAAGGATGGGAGTTGGTTCTCTATAGAACAAACATGATTGATTTTATTTGATTTTACATTTTTGCTTTTATAAGTAAAATACTTTGTTACGGATGTGACACCTCTTCGTTATGGATGTGACGGATGTGAAATTGCCACTTGCGTGACTTTTGTAAATCAGATATAATTGTTTGAAAACATTGACAGAAACATTTTTGAGTATTTTTAAAGCACTGTAAAATACAAGCCTACACAAAAAAAAGCAGAAATGGTTTCGCTATTTTGGCGAATACGTAATCTTTTTCATGGCAAGGTTGACATTTGCATGGAATTACTAAGATATTTTTCAAGACACTTCTATACAGCTTAAAGTGACATTTAAAAGCTTAACTAGGTTAATTCGGACAGGTTGTGGTAACTAGGCAAGTTATTGTATAACAATGTTTTGTTCTGTAGACTATTGAAAAAATATATAGCTTAAACGGGCTTATAATATTGACCTTAAAATGGTTTTTAATTTTTTTTTAACTGCTTTTATTTTAGCCGAAAAAAAAACAAATAAGACTTTCTACAGAAAAAAATATATTATCAGACTTACTGTTAAAAATTTCTTTGCTCTGTTAAACATTTGGGAAATATTTAAAAAAGTAAATTTTCAAAGAGGGTTTAATAATTCTGATTTCAACTAGCTTTTAATTTTAGCTTACAATTTTTTTCTAATTTTACATGAAAACATTTCTTTTAACATTTAATTTAACATTATATTGTTCAATAAATGTAAATAATGTTAATTACTGCAACTTTAAATATGTACACATTTTCCAGCTGTATCAAAATCTTTTAAATTGCAACACAAGACAGCAATTTCACATAAGATGCTTTACAAGAGTACTATAGGAATTAAAACTTGAATGAGAAATATATTGGTTGTATAACATTTTAAAATATTCATTCATTCATTCATTCATTTTCTTTTTGGCTTAGTCTGTTCATTAATCGGGGGATGCCACAGTGGAATGAACCGCCAACTTATCCAGCATATGTTTTACGCAGCGGTTGCCCTTCCAGCCGCAACCAAACACTTGGAAACACCCATACACTCTCATTCACACACATACACTACAGCCAATTTTAGCTTATTCAATTCACCTATACCGCATGTCTTTGGACTGTGGGGGAAACTGGAGCCATTTGAAAAATATAATATCTAAAAAACTAAACTGATTATTAATACAATAAAAGGTTAATATTACTGTACAATAAAATATCTGTGCCTTAACATGTTCTTAAGTTTTATTTTGATAATTGCAGTAATAAATGTTGAGATTCAGTGTGTACTGTATATGGTAGTTTTCTCAAATTATATAGTAAAAGGTTGATTAAATGACTGGCAGAATAGCTAGAAATTACATTCAAGTGGACCATCCAATAGTGTTTGCATACTACACAAAAACTACACCACTCATTCATTCATACAGCGAGGAAAATAAGTATTAAACGCATCATATTTTTTCCTGGGAATAATATTTCTAAAGGAGCTATTGACATGGAATTGAACTAGATTTAGGTAAAAACAAACAAAATTCTGAAAAATTAGTTATGTTTAATAACAATGAAATAACACAAGGAGAATGAACTGAACTACTGAAACGCATTTAATACTTTAAACAAAAGTCTTTTTTTGGTGATGGCATCTTGAAGACGCCTCACATATGGAGAATGAAGTCACATACATCTATCGTCTATTAAATCTGATCTTTAGTTTGCATTTTTATTGCATTCATGTCAGATGATTGGCTGGGCCATTCTACAGCTTGATTTTCTTTCTCTGAAACCATTTAAGAGTTTCCTTGGCTAGTTTTTGGATCATTGTCTTGCTGAAATGTCCACCCTGGTTTTATCTTCATCACCCTGGTTATGTAGATGTTGGACTAAAGCAGCTAATCTTAATTTATAATGACAAAGGGGAGAGGATTGAGTTCTAACTACTGAGAAGTTTGAGCTGCTGTCTGGGCTTTCACTGCTTTTTTATACCTCCCTTTCCTCATGTGTTCAATACTTTTTTTCCCTGCAACATTTCATTTTATTATTCATAACTTAATTTGTAAACTAATTAATTTAGATTTTTTTTGCATATATGGATTTCTTTGGTTGTTACCAACATCAAGAAAAAAATTCAAGTTAACGACACCTTTAGAAATAGTGTTCAATACTTATTTTCCCCGCTTTACATACACTCAAAAATTACTTTTGCTGCTTGTTAAAACTACTTATTTAAAATTAGCTGAATCAACACAATTCTTAAGTATATTTTGGAACAACCTATTTAATGTTCAATCCACTTAAATTTGTAAAAATGATTAAGTTAACTTGATCGATTTATGTTGGGACAACATGAAGGAATTCGGTGGAACCCAGATTTTTTACAGTGTACATTCAAAACATCTTATTAGCAACATAAACTAACATGCTACTTTTTTCCTTTCTAGTGATAGGCTCCCTATGATGGCTAGTTCAATCCGTATTAAATAAAAAAAGCTTCTAATAATCTGAATATAATAACTGCTAATCTCACATCCCCATGTTAAACTTAACATAGACTGTAAAAAGTAATTAGTTACTTAAAGCAAACAGTAATCAAATAGCCTTAAAAGCAACAAGTGGACTTTACAAAAATAATGTAAGTAAACCCATTGTAACTTAGAAATGTTAAGCTGGCTTAATTTTTAAAATTATGCTTATTGTACTCACTTTTTCTAAAGTCAACAAATAATTTTTTACGGTGTCAGACTATTTTAGCACGTCTTTTTTCAAATAATTACTGTAATTATTACAATATTACATATTTGGTGCTTCATTAAGTCTTTAAAAATCTACAATTATAGCCTGTACTGAATTTAGAAGACACCCTGGAGTCTGGAAGAGCAGGTTTATTTTAGTTACTGTCATTTTGTTAAATACAGAAAAGCTGGAAAAAGTGATTAGTTGACTTTTATTTTCAAAAAGTGAATACAATTTGCATAATAATAAAAATTAAGTCAACTTAACCACTGTTCCAAGTTACAGTGGGTTTACTAACATTATTTTTGTAACGTCAACTTGTAACAGGCAATTGGTTTACTCACTTTAAATAACTAATCACTTTTTACAGTGTACACTGTAAAAAAAAAAAATCATGATCGATTTGTCCTGACAGCATAAGTTTTTAGGTCATTGTAACTTATTAAACTGAGTTAACTATGTTCTAAATAAATTTTATAAGTTATGCAAGCCGTTTTAAGTCAGTTTAACATAATATAAGTTTAATGGATTCATAAGGTTAATTTAATTCCTCTTAAAAATTTAAGGCAACCAGGATTTTTTACAGTGTCTATTCCAAATATTGAAAGTATAATCTTTTGCTTCCACACAATAAAAAAAAAATCACACACTTCATATTAAAAGCAGAATAAAAAGGCAAGATCCCGTGTGGAGAATGTTTTTCGCTCAACTTTAAATACAGGCCACTACTTGTCTCTCACACCTGCTAATTCGTTAATTAAGACTCTTACCGAAGGCTTCATTCATCAGCTGCTCCTCCTCTTCCTCACTAACCTCATCCACCAGTGGACTGAAGGCGTACCTGAAAGGTTCAGATGGACACAGACTCACCATCCTGTCACTACTATTAACTGAGTTTACACATGGATAACAGTGAAGAGCTTTACCTCTGGTTGTTTGCTGACGGCCTCCATAAGAACATAATGACGAGCAGGATACTGGAGAACAGGAAGCGCCAGAAGGCATCTTCAATCCACATCTCTCTCCAGTCCTACAATAGCAAATAATCGTCAATTAAAGTAAAGCTGAAGGAAAATAACAAGATATGTTATATAAAAGTAGCGAACACTTACAGATGGGCACTTGGCTAGCTTGAAGGTCTTTGTTGTCCAGACCATGAATACAACAGAAGCTGAAAGACAGATCAGAATTGTATTTTGAGAATAAGTGGTAATTTAATGATAGTTGTATAAAAAAAGGTAAAATAAAAACTACTTTTTAGGCTTATGACTGTATCAAATTTTCTTGTTGCAATTAATTGCTCAAGCTTTTATCACAGTATACAGTATTATTACGATATTGACCTTACTTACTTACTCCCAGGGCCATTTATATCAAAATTGATTTTTAGCCGCACCATATTGGTGTTTTAAAAAGACCTAGTTTTTTATGAGGTGAGTTGTTAGCCCAACGCTCAACCCCCAATCTGGAGGACCAGGACATACACACATACACTATGGACAATTTAGATTACCCAATTCACCTACAGCACATGTCTTTGGACTGTGGGGGAAACCGAAGCACACAGAGGAAACCCATGCAAACACAGGGAGAACATGCAAACTCCACACAAAAATGCCAACTAACCCAGCTACGTTCTTGCTGGAAGACGAGATCGCTACCCACTGCACCACCGCGTCACCTCATTTTTTACAATTACTTTTAATCTTTCTTTTTTCGAGCTATTTTTTTGTTGTTTTTGTTGTTTTATTTTTTTGTTTTGACTATTTATGCTTTTGTTTTTACTTGATTTGCTTTTATGGGATTTAATGTAATTTTATTTAATGTTTTTTTTGCTTAAAATGCTTCTTTAAATCAAGCTTTAGTATAGATTTTAGATTTTTGTCTTTGATTTACTGTGCTTTATAGTAGTTTTATTTTATCTCCTATGATATTGATCTTTGCTGCGATAAAAATTCTTACAGTTACTATGTTAGTGAAGTTTTAGAAAGTAATTTCGAGAGGAGCATGTGATATGATTGATAGCGGCTGGCTTCTCATCCGTAATCAGTAATAAACCAATCAGATTGATCCAAGCTTACAATAAATAGACCGATTTAACCGTACTGCCTTATCTTAATTTTTGAAAGAATCCCCCCTCCACCTCATCTCCTCCCCTTACTAGGGGGAGCTCTCGAGATCTACCTGATCTCGGACCCCCTTTTTATATGCTTATTGACCAGGCGGGAGCCCTGGCCTCAATTATCTCAGAGCTCAGGGTTCTCTCACGGGACAGCATGCCAAATCTGCTATTAATGGCAAGCATATCTAAGTGTAAACTCTTGAAATATTATTTTTAAAAAACAACTAAATTTTGTTAGTTATTAAGTCCAAAAATAGATTATGACTTGAAATCATATTACGCCCACAAATTGAACAGGTTATAACAGGTTGATTTAAAAATTCTTAAAAAGTACTATAAAAGTTTCAATATACATTCACTGCATTTTTAAGTGCCTACAATATCAATATTGTGCATATTCATCTTCACGATATATTGAATTATTGAATAACAGCATTTGACTAGTAGTTTTCTCATTTTACTATTTTTGAGATGTCTCCTATGTTCAGGATCATGTGTTTTATGATTTAATGTAAATTTTGCACCAAAATGGTGTTTAACGTAATTGATGAAAAAAAATCTAATCTAACCTTAATTTGAACTAATTTAACAATCAAGTCTTTTAAAAGAGAATCCAATTTTAAAAGAACAATTTACAACAAATCATGAATTTTTTTGTTAACTGAGACACAACTCTGAGAAAATATGGATGTAAAAATATCTTTGCTGTATGATATTACTTGAAAATATGGCAATTTCCAGTATTACAGTTTTACTGCATTTCTGATCAAATAAATATAGCCCTGGTGAGCACAAAAAGAAGAAAAAAAAACACATTTAGTGATCCTAAACTGAAAAAAAATGCATTGAAAAGCAATCTGTGCTTGACTTCAATAGCTAGAAAAAGTTGCAAACCTACATATATAGCAACAGAAACTGAGCCAGAGCTTGATTGTCCCCAATTACGGCTCACTTTCCATTAATAAATCATGTAACCCAGATGTCTGACACAGTCAGGGACCAATCATAGCTCAGTATGCAAATGCTACAATAACATGAATCACCAGCAGTTAGCCAACACTGTACAGCAATCATTTCAAAAGCACTTCAAACAACAGTGTAGTGGTTTGTTGTGTGTGTGCTCACCTATAACAGCAAATATGAGTGTGTTGGTGAAGTGTCGGTACAGAGAGAGCTTGACCACGTTTCTCCTCAGTCGAAGGAGCTTCATGGTCTGAGCCAGGCTGATGAAGATGTGACTGACTGTCAAGGACTCTATCAGATCATTAGGATTCATAAAGCAGACACAGCTTATTTTGCACACAAAAAAAAACCCAGTAGAGTCATCTTGACCCATTGACTCTAATAAGGATAAGTTTGTCTTAAGATTATTAAATAGAGAATTGCAAAGAGGAGAAAGAAAAACAACAAAAAAGAGACAATAAACTTCACATATACACAGGATGTCTGTCAGAGAGAAAAAGGAACACACACACAAATAGCAATGGAAAAACGTAGGATATCCACCAGCAGAGGGTAGAGTCGAGAACAGCCAAGGGAATGGCAGCCAGCAGCACCAGGTCATCTTCAGCCTGGCAGAGCGATATATAGAGAGAGGGAAAGACAGAGAGAGCCAGAGGAAGAGAGAGAAGAGTAGCACCATCACCCATACCACCATCTGAGGGTCCTACATAGGGCTGGGCAATTGCCTTTTTTATGATCTTTAGTATTTCTAAAGGGTTTGATCACCCATGAATGAAAATAATGTTATTGATTACTCACCCTCATGTCATGCCAAATCTCCATTTGAAGACCGTTGCTCATCTTCCGAACACAAATTAAGAATATTTTAGGTCCAGAAAAATGTAGCCCCATATGCCTTAGGTGGTTCAAATGGAATATTATTAAGCTACGAGATTACTGTACGCACATAAAGCAAAAATAATGACTTTATTTGTATTATTTGTCTCCGTGTCAGTATAGGGCATGCCATTATAAGAGTGCTGTGCTCTTCATGCACGTAGCACTCAGTTACATTGCTGACGTAATTACCTCAGATGTGATTGTGTTTTGTTTCAAACAGAAGAAGTGGTGGGCGGGAATCAGGGGGTACATTAGTAAACATGTGCTCTATACTGACACTGGGGAGAAGAAACTTTTAAATAAAGTTATTATTGTTTTGTGTGCGCACAAAAGGATTCTCAATAGCTTCATGATATTAAAATTGAACAAAATGAAGATGATGTTTTTTGGTGCTTTTCTGGACTTAAATTAGTCATTGCTCTCTATGGAGGATGATGGTCAGATTCAATCTAAAATGTCTTACTTTGTGTTCCGAAGATGAACGAAGGTCTCAGGTGGTAGGAAGTTCATGAGAGTGATTAATTATTAACAGAATTAGATTTTTTTAATGAACAGACCCTTTAATATGTATGCATTTGCACTTATATGGCTTGAAAGGGTTGTTTATTTCAGGAATATTGTCATTTCAAAAAATGGATGTTTTTCAGTCAAGAAACCAAAGCTGATGGACATTTATTTCTTTCCCACTGTAAGAAATTGGTATTTTTTTGGTTTTTCTCCTGTTTTGCTCAACAAACAACTAAATGAACAGAGAAGGGTCTCATGACCTTAAGGTTAAGTTTTAAGCCTTTTATGCAATTTTGTTGTATTTGAATTAATGATGTTCATGAGTATGATTCATGATTATTGAATAGTATTGTGATCATTGATATCAGCTGTGTGTTCCAGCAAGAAACAAGTTGTATTGCTTGATTAGTATGGTGTATGGACCGTTTTTGGTGCCTTCTCTTGTCGATTAGCACCACACTTGTCTCACTTGCATAAACACAAACCGTACTAAAACCTTTTTGGTATGCTGAAACATTTTACATCCTAAAATTTGGGGCATACTAAAACAACCACCAAACTAAAATATGTGTTTGGAATGGTCTGGGGCTTGTAAGATTTTTTTAAAATGTTTTTGAAAGTGCTGCAGTTATTAGAGAATTAATTCAGCAAAAATCAATGCAATATTTGCATTTTTTATTTCTAAAGGAATAAATTGAAAAATTGAAAAAATGTATTTTAAAATTATTCCAGCATCAATATTCTAGTCTTAGTGTTATACGATTCTTCAGAAATCCCACCAATATGATAATTTACTGGTCAAACAATTTCTCAGTTCCTCAGGATTCATTTGAAGATTCATTCTTTCAAAACCAAATCTTACTTTAGGACACAAAACTTCATTTTATCATGCACTTTGATCTTGCTAGTGTTCATTTGTACTGTATTTTTACCACAAAGATACATTCTTAAACATTTCTCAGTGAATTTGTTGAATCGAGACATTATTTCTGAAATGAACAGTTGAATTGATTAACAAACATGATTTAAGATGACCTAATACTGCAATGACACAATTTCAGGAAACCTAAAGGCCTAATAAACAGTGTTTCACTTACAGAGTAGCATTAAGTCCTATGCTGTTTCAATTCAAATTTCATTCAATCACAAAACATATTAAGGACATCACCCAGCCCTGAACGCTCACACATTTGAACACCATCATTCAGCTTAACAAAGGCAGGTATACGTCATGCTAGCTTGGAGGCAAGACTGAAAAATAGGGATAGAAGATAATCCACAAAGCTTTATCTTAACTGCACAAAACCACCATCACAAGCGCCAACGAAACTGAGAAGAACAATGAGATTCAAATTTCTGTATAATGGCTTCCCAAACGAACTATGCAGACTGCTTTACTATGTACGCAATGGTGCTGAAAAACAAACAAAAAACATTTAGGATCCACTTTTAATTCTATTTATCTGTCCTAATCAACACCATGCAAAAGTCTAAAAACAGTACAAAAAGAACCGTTTTAACACATGGTTGACTTGTAAAAGGATATCCACCACACAATACATGAATCAATGAAGGCCATTACAATGTCACAAAACAGTCTGGTTTGCCCATCGTGCTTCTGCGAGAGAGAAACATGAAGCTTCACATTATATTTGCTGCAGCATCGTTATCATGTTAGATCAGGAGGTTTGTCACAAAGGTAGAGGAGTTCGTTTCCTCACTGGTTAGTGGACTATTGGATATTTCACAGTGAATGTTTGATTTGAGGAGTTGAGATCCTCCTTACCGTGTTGACTCTAAGGACACCCTCTATGATGGAGAAGATAAGGTAAAGCAATCCTACACCAACCACTCTGTGCAACAATGCTCCAAGTCTCGGCCTACAGTAAAAAGGCAGAATTAATTAACATGAATCTTTCACAAAATGTCAAATTTAAGCACTTTTCAAGCACTTTCGAGGTTAGCACTTTAACAGTTCAATTCAAGTTTATTTGTATAGCGCTTATCACAATAATTATTGCTTCAAAGCAGCTTTACTAAAGATGCACATTATTGCATAACAATCGAATTAAGAAAAGTTAAGGTTATTAGTTACCATAATTTAATTAATTAACTAATAACTAATAGCTTTTAACAGTTACAGTTATTTTATATAGTAAGTTATTATGTTATATATATAGTATAGTTATTATATATAGTAAGTTACTATACCATAGTTAACCTGCAGTTATAAAGTATATACATGATGTTATGTGTACATGTTCAATGAAGTGTAATTGTGTATTAGGTGTGGGGTTGGGTATCCTTTGGGGTTATTTCGATAGCAGTGCTAAATCGATACTTTTAAAACGGTACTGGTGTCAAAACAGTGCCTGAACCGATACTTTTGAGCCACAAAATTATAGGGAATGACTCTAGAACAACGCTTTATTTGACAAATTTTTTTTTTTGATCATTTTAATTGAACAATATGATTAAAGTTTAAAGTATACATCAATTCATTCATTCATTCCTTCATTTTCTTTTCGGCTTAGTCCCTTTACATCAATTCAAATTTTATATATTTGAATTGCATTAATATATTTCTTTTGATCATTTGTTAGCATAAATGCAAGATTTTTTATTATGCAATTAACATTACATAAGCTTACTGCTAATCTGTGGAAGAGCTGTCATCAAAATCAGTGAACACCTTTTTTCTAGGGTTGACACTTGAGTCATCACTGAGTACCTTTACATGGACACTAATACTCAGATTTAAATATACTTAAGACAATACTTTGATTAAGAGTCTACCATTTTTGATTACCTTAATCCGACTAAAGTGATAATCAATCTAAACAGAAGTTGAATTAATTAAGACATGTGGAGTATGCCTTAGTTGCATTATTGAAGTGCAGTACAGACATGTAAACACCCTAATCAAACTATTACCATTGTGTAGGACTTTTCACCGCTTACATAGGTACCAGTGCCATATTGGCACTGGGTTTCGGTACCCAACCCTAATTAAGTGTATGGCAAATTAAATATTTACATACATATGCATACTTCTTTATATTGCAGTATATCAGATGCTATTTGTTATAGTATTGTATTGTGTAGTATAGCATTCTAAGGAAATTTTTTGATGGCATGTTAGCCCAACATTGAATTTCTGTCATTTACTCGCATCTTAAATGTGTCATCTTTCATTTTAAATGCATATTTATTTTAATTTTATGCACTGTTCACTCAAAGTCCTTATGCAGTCTTCTTCCACTGCTTAATCAAAGGATGCAGATAAAAACATATATAGACTCCAGAGTGTTAATTTTATGTAAAAGCTAAAATATTTATTTTATTTTATTTAAATAGTTAATTATTGTTACCTAGTTAGTAAGATCAAGTATTATGAAAGAACACAATTACATTTTATGGCAATCTCAAGCGCTTTATCTAAACTCTAAGCACTTTTCAAAGCTTGAAAACACTAGATTAAAATTCAAACATTCACAAGTATTTTCAGCACCCGTACAAACCCTCAATCTACAGAATTATGCCAAATAGGACTCTTATAGTAAATGCTTTGCTGCCATTTTCACCTGATACTGACTTTAATAGGAAAAAGCATTAGACTACATTTTTTAAAAGTTGGGAAGTTGCTTGCTTATGCTTATCAATTTTAATATAAAAAAATATATAATTTAATTTATTCATGTGATGGTGAGATTTCCAGCAGTCATTACACCAGTGTTCAGGGTCACACGAATATAAACATCTATGTAATATAGTAATCCATAACATATACCTTTGAAATGTATATACAAAACAAGACAAAAATGATTTAATTGGAAGTGACCACACGGAAGAAAGCAACCTTTGGTCACTGCAATATTACTCTGGCTAAAAATAGTGGCCACTAAGCCCACGAGATGCCAGAAAGTTGCTATGGTTTCAGCACAATCAATCACCTCGTTTTCAAGAATGAGCTGACCTCCAGACGCACACAAAATATTAATTTGGGAATTAATTTACATATTTAAATGCAGTTAATCCTTAAACATTACACTGAATCCGCAGCCAACGACTTACTTGACTATTCCATATCCAAGGCTAGCAATGATGACCAGCACTCGAGCCAGCGTTCTTTTTACAGCTGAAAGCACCTCTGCAAACACTAATGCACCTTGAACTGCACACACAAGTTAATGCACTATAATGAGCACATTCACCATAGTAACATTATCAAAGATTTACAGTCACCTTTTTGAATTCATGAAAAATAATGGACCACAAAACCATACTGTACATTAAAACAGCTTGCATGCAGATTTATCTTTAATCTACGCAATGATTATAAAAAATAAAAGTAAATTATTGCATTTAAATTCTCTTCACAATGTGCAATGACCTATAAAATATGACCTATTCTGAGTGCAGTAAATGATTTTAATTGGTGTAAATGGCACTACATATGTTGCCCTACACAAAAATATTGCAGCAAATACACAGCATGGTTTCAGTTTCAAATTTAAAGGGACAGCTCATACAAAAAGCCAATAATTCACGCAACCTCCAAAAGTGTACGAGTTTATTCTGTTTGTTGATAACCAAAATGACTATGCATTAAATAAATAAACTAAATCAGTGGTTGCCTATATCTAAAAAAAATATATATTTTTAACCCTTATGTGCTGTTGGGGATTATTAATTTGGCCACATCTTTCTCTGTTTCAGCAAATGGAATGATTTTGGAGACAAATCTTATTTTGATACATATTTTGGGAAAATGGCTTTTGGGAAAATTTTTTGACAAATTTACTACCCTTTTGTTATGTTGGTGGCTGTTTTTGCCCTATTGGCTTCCATTATAATGACAACTTTTGATTGCAAAGCCATAACACCATAATATTATGCTTTCTTGACTGTTGGTGTTTTTTCCTGATGGGAAGAGATCAAATTTGTGATTTATTCTGTTGATCATCAGTTACAGTTAGGGATGGGTATCGTTAAGGTTTTAACGGTATTACTACTTTTATTGATACCACTTATCGGTTCGGTACTTTAACGGTTCTCTTATCGGTACTTTTTAAATGTTTTTTTTCATGAAAAAATTATAATAAAATAGAAAAGAATTATCAACATTGTTTTATTATTTTGTTTTTAATGTAAAATAAAATGAAACCAATAATTATAAAACAAATAAATATTTTTTCCTGTAAAAGAATTTGCAATGGTTTGAAGGAAAATGACTTTTAACCACTCTTCTCGAGAAAAATCTACATATTTGACTTCTCTGGCAGAAGTCGGGACCTTTCTTGGTTTATTGTGCTCCCTGCAGTAGAATTTCTTATTTCTTTCTTTCCTATAGTTTCTTAATAAGCAATGTTTATTATTAGGCTATTCATATGCTATATTTGTAAATACAGCTGATGTAAAAGCATTTTTTGTGTTTAAGATTTATTTAGGCTATGCAGAAAAAATACATTGTACACGTTTTCATTGTAACCGAATGTGTGTGTTTATTTAACTATTAATGTTATACTAATTTAGGTGATAGACTGCTGGCATAACGATGTGGATGATGTAACACTACTGTTAGTAGCTAAGCAGTCAAAAACGTTTCATTACTTTTCATTGCAGTTAATGCACTTTTGAAAGATACTTTCACTTAGCCAGATTGTTTGCATTTCCGCTTATACAAGAAAACAACTTGTTGCGTTTGTTGCAACGAGCATTGTCGCTGTCCACTCGGGAAATAAAACCCATTTGGTTTACTCCGTAAGCTTACGAGCTGTGTATACACACACGAGTCTGTGTCGCGAGCTATGTGTGTGTGCTTAGCGCGAGCCTCCGCTGAGTGCGCATACAGCTGAGAACTGTGAAGGCTTTTATACTTGACGCGTTTGCCGGAAACACAAGCATTTCTCATGTGAGATTGCCAACTGTGCAGACGAATATCAAATATGACAAATTAGAAAAAAATGTATCAGTTAAATTATGCTACTGTAAGTAATGTTTATTCAGCAATAATGCTCCAGTACCGATAGCAGAACCATTAACGTCAGAGCTTATCAATAGTTCGGTCTTTTATAATTTAGCACCGATACCGATAAAGTACAGAGTTTCGGTACCCATCCCTAGTTACAGTGCAAAAAAAAGCATGAGACAGTGCAAGACAGACCTTGGCACAATTGCCCTGATAAGTCTGAGAAAATTAAAATAAGCAGCTCAGCTTTCAGAATATAGTAAACACAGTAAGGGTTAATAGTGCCAACTGATAATCATCAGTAGGGTAGCACAATATATCGTTTCAGCATCGATATCGTAATGTGCGAATCTGCAATAGTCACATTGCAGAATCTGCGATGTTGAGTAGGGATTATAATAACCAGCCACCACATTTTACATATGATTATTAAACTTCCATATCTCAATACTGTAAGATTCCACAGAAAATCATAAACTACTGTTTATTTTATTTATCTTTAATCAGTTTTATTCTTGTAATTAGTTTTTTTACATTTGACGCAGATACTAACCTTCCAAATAATCCAAATCAATCTAAAATCATGATTTTTTTCCAAATAGAGTTAATAAGTCATCTTGTGAAATTATATTTATATTGCAATATATATTGCAGACAAACAAAATATCGCAATGTCATTTTTTTTCCAATATCGTGCAGCCCTAATCAATAGTAAAAATTTAAGATTTTACCTTTTCACAACAGGAAAGATTAGTCAATTTGAACAGTATAAAAGAGTCTAGGTGTTTACAGGTATGGACTAAAAATAGAGGGTGAGTTAAGGATGACAGTATTTTCCTTTTTGGGTGAACTATTCCTTTAAGTTGTTTGTGACATAAACAACTGCATATAATGAAACATTTGTAACTTGTATTACCAGAGTGGCCATCATAACGAATACTCTGGAACTCTGCATAGTAGACCGATTTTTCAAGCATGCCCAAAAAGATCACTCCTCCGATCCAGAATTGAATCCGCAGCAGATCTCTCCAGTAACAAGCTGAGAGGGCCAACCACAGAACTCCCATGATCACGTAAATGATGCACATCACCATGTAGAACTGAGGACATTGAAACACAAACATAGATGGATGAAGCTTCTGTAAACAAAACAACCTTGAAAAACTCTACAAAAACACGAAACAGAGCCTTAATGGGTTAGTTCACCTCCAAGAAAAACATTGGTCATGATTTACATACTCTCATGTAATTCAACAACACCTATAAGAAATTACTGATTTGAATTACTTAAATAAATAACTTACTGATGTGACACGTAAGAAGGAATCTTACTAGTTACTGGGCATAAAAAACTGTCCAAAAAATGTTTGGACTTAAGTGACCAAATTAGAATGCTCTAAATATAGTTTATGGTAAATTTTTAAATATTTAAATAAAAAACTAAATTAAATGTGGGCATCATTTCATTATGTATCATATATATATATAATAGCTAAAGATGAATGGATTTCCTATGGGGCTGGAATGATATGAGGATGAGTAAAAAAATTGTTTATTTTGGGGTGAACTAACCCTCAAAATAATGGAAGTTAAGCAAAGAATAAACAGAAAATGTGTGCTCACAATCATCAAAGGCCATTCAGAAGCAGATATGTATTCATAGTGGCTTTTCATCTTGATCTCCACTATAGTTTGTGGGGAAAAATGGAAAATATTAATGCATTCATAGAACTATTCATATTAAAATATTCAAAATACTACATATTTGTAAAAATTGTTCGTGTCAAACATATCATTCAAAAGGGTGTCAAAGCTATCATTTTTTTTATTTTTTAGAAATGTGTGTTTTACAACTATTTTATTGGTACATAAACTTCATTACTACTGTTAAGCTAAGACCTTGACAAGATATTATATCCTTACGTTGTATGTTCCATTTAGTGTCTTTTTCAGGTGAAACGGCATCAATTTTAATGATGAAAATGTAAGGGCTGTCCTCCCAGGTTTGTGCAACTGCATCAGGTTGTTTAGACTGTTTTTGCCACGAGCAAAACAACAGAAATGCATGTAAAGTAGGAGCCAAATGTAAAAAGTACTTGTGAGTTTTGATTCTGTACAATAATACTCACCGAAGTGTCCACTGATGTGTTTTTGCTTTTCGGGGCATTGGATGAATTTGGTGCAGCAGCCTGATTGTGCCAACATTTAGAAAACAGCAGAAAAAAGTAGAAGTGACTTTTGGCAAGGCAAGGCAAGGCAAGGCTGAATTTAAATACACATCAATAAATAAATCATATTATGGAATTAAGATGAGAATTTAGAGCCCAAAAGAAAAAAAACTAAATTCTGTAATTATTTACTCACTGTCATGTTTTTCTCATGGACGGTTAAATAACTATTTTCCTCATATTAAAATAAAAAAATTATATAAAAAAATAGTGCACAAGTGCTAGGGAAAACTATCATTATCTTCATATATACAGTTTAAGTCAGAATTATTAGCCCCCCTTTTAATTATTATTATTTTTTTTATATTTCCCAAATGTTGTTTCACAAAGCAAGAAAATTTTCACAGCATGTCTGATAATATTTTTTCTTCTGGAATAAGGCTTATTTCTTTTATTTCAGCTAGAATAAAATAGCTATATTTGTTTTCGATAGTCTACAGAACAACTATCGTTACACAATAGCTTGCGTAATTACCCTAACCTGCCTAGATAACCTAATTAACTTAGTTAAGCCTTTAAATTGCCCTTTAAGCTGAATACCAGTGTCTTGAAAAATATCTAGTAAGATATTTTTTACTGTCATCATGGCAAAGATAAAATAAATCAACTATTAGAAATAAGTTATTAAAATGGTTATGTTTAGAAATGTGTTGAAAAAATCCTCTCTTCGTTAAACAGAAATTGGGGAAAAAAATAAACAGAGGGGCTAATAATTATGACTTCAACTGTATATTTAGCTTTTGTGAGGCATGTGAGGCCTACTAAAGAAATTACAAATCAACCTCTTTTGTCTGTCCTTTGTTCTCTGCATCCCTCTTTCGTCTTACTTGCGTGTCAGCTGTGGTTAACTGAAACACAACAGAGAGCACACAAGACCAACTTTTACTTGTTTTCTATATTTTATGGCAGATATCCCATTTCAAATATCTTTCTTCTTAAAATGATTCTGCCATTTCCTATTCTGTGTTCAAAAGCACTCAAAATAACTCAACTGGTTAGACCAGATATTTAAATGAACTACAAAGTTTGCTTGTTGTTGAAGCTTTAGGCATTAAAAACCTGTCCGTCAGACATCTAATCTGTGTCAGATAACCACTGACCAAAACGTTTTAAATAGCTCTCTGAAATACTGGATTTTATTTGGTTATTCTACATTGTTGATTAACTCGCTATTCGCCAAGTGATTTCCTACATAGCTACATCAGTTTCACATATTACTTCATGCTCTCTTCTCAAATATATTTTCCATATTGACATTTTTATTTAGTTATTAATAAGTGAATTCCTGACGACTCTGCTGGCTTATTTTGCGATAATGGTCAGACTAAATCCCTTATTATGCGGTGTATATATATATATACGACAATGTAGAAT
>CAIGQZ010000379.1:13205850-13262090 GCA_903798205.1 Danio tinwini
TATTATTATTATTATTATTATTATTATTATTATTATTATTATTATTATTATTAGTAGTAGTAGTAGTAGTAGTAGTAGTAGTAGTAGTAGTAGTAGTACAAGATCCAACCAAATATATTTGTAACATGTTTTGTTTAATTTTTTGTTATTTGAGACTATTTCAAGCAAAATTTTTAATTGTTTATTGCGATTTATGCGTTTATTATTATTATTTATTTATTTAAATTTCTAACCATAAGCACTCTTTTATGCATTGATTTTGTGCCTGTGTGATTGTGTTAATCATCTTTTTGGTTGATTAATGTAATTTTCTTATTTATGTACTTGCTTATTATTTATTAACTAATTATATTATTTATTTATTTAACTAAATCCAAAAGTTATATACATTTTTTACAATATTTCTTTTATTTTAGTTTCTTGAATAAAGGTAACGTTATATATGAATCAAGGATGCAATACAACATTAGTACACTAGAGCGCGCCTTAATGTCATGGCTATGACGCAACGGTCGCAACGTCTCTGCAGTGTTGTTCGTAAAACCCGGCTAATTTTAGGACCCAGCGTTTGACAAAGTGACCTGGGTGTGGAGCTGCTTAGCAAGTCAAGAACAACTCGCCATCGGTAAACTGCTTTACTTAATTTTCATAACCTTACTTACGCGGGTCGTTTCTTCTCTGTGTACTTTTTTTCAACCCATTCGTCGTCGTTGTTCTGGTAAGTTATCATCTATTGCTAGTTAAATGGATGCAATTATTAATTTCTGATGTGCGTCAGGATTATAAAAGGGCCTGCTGCTACACTAACATTACAGTTAAACCTAAAACATAAGAACAACCCTATTAATATGCTATAATTCATGTTTTCATATCAATTCTACGCAGGTCACATAGTTTTAAGTGCTAAAATGCATGAAACGAGTTGTTTGTTTATTGTATTACCCTTTCAAACAGTCATTAGTTATGTTTACGTTTGTTTACTATTAATATTTACTGGGATAACTAGTGTTTTAACTAAATTTGTATAATTATTATGTCTGATCTTATGTTTAGATAGTCTTTTCCTGCCTTGAGTGTTCAAGATGTTTATGACCAAAATAATTAAAGGGCTCGTAGATGTTGTCAGGTACAGTATAACCTCTATTTGCTATTTAAACAAAACAGCTCGATTTTCAGCATGTAGTCATTGACTTGTATTTCTGCCTTTTTTTAATCCCATCACAGCAACATCGACCAGTTTGTTCCTTCTGACCCTGTAAGTTACATATATATTTTAAATGGTTTCATAGTGTTTGTGGTTGAGTTAGGGGTTGTGCCATGTTGTTAAGTAAGCACTTCCTGGAAATACAGATAAAGTGGTCTATTGGTTTCCTACCTTGGCACATAAAAAAAAGTTAAATGGACTTCTCATAGAACTTAACTTGTCTGATTTTCCAGCCTCCTCCCAAAAGACCACTTGCATATGCAAGCCATAATGAAACTGATGAGGAGAGACAGTTTCGCAAAGTGTTTCAGCAGCTTGCAGGGGATGTGAGTACATCTATCCTTCTCTCTCTCTCTCTCTCTCTCTCTCTCTCTCTCTCTCTCTCTCTCTCTCTATCTCTCTCTCTCTCTCTCTCTCTCTCTCTCTCTCTCTCTCTCTCTCTCTCTCTCTCTCTCTCTCTCTCTCTCTCTCTGTGTCTGTGTGTGTACACTCTTTATCTGTTCTTTCCAATGTTGTTTTTAATTTCCATTTTATTGAAGTGCTGCAATGTTGTTGAGTGCATTATGATGCAGTTTCTAATAAGTCCATGCAGACATGGAGTAATGGAGTTTGGTATGAAGTTGTGCAACTTTGAAATGTTGTCAATGCATCTTATTGTGTGCTCCCTACATGCTTGCATTTACAGAACATATTTCAATCCTTTGATTAAAACATTTTCTCTACTTGGCCCTAGAAAGGCATTACCTTCATAAAGAATTTAGAAACTCCATTTATTAACCATACACCAGTATACAAACTGTAAATGCATAAAGGTATTTGAGTAGGATTTTAGTACAGATCAGACAGATTTGAACACGTTCATCAGATGTTCCAGTGTCAACATGGATTTTTCCAAAAGGGATTGTCTGCATTCCATTCTTCACTCTGCCCTCCACCATGGCTTTCACTCCCATTTATTTGCTTCCATACAGATTTGTAAATCTCATTCAGAGTTATTTAACCTCAAACTGACAACCCGTGCATAGTTATACAGTGCTAAACTGGTTCAGGGACTAGATCTATGACTGGCTCTTCCTTCTTTTCACATTCCTGCCATTGTGAAGAGGACTCTCCCATTTGGTTTGGTCTGTGACTCATCAATGGGTGTGGAAGCCTGCTTTACTAAAGCAGTGGAATCATTAGATGCAGGGATACCTTTCTTTTTACACTGGTGGAAAATTATAAAACATAATATTATAAAAACAACATTGAAGATATTATGAAGCAGTTTTTTTTCTTAGCCATAATAAGTATAATGTCTTTCTTCCTGAATCTCTTCCTCTATTTCTGCTGTCATGACAACACTTTTCAAACAACCCCATAATAATAAGTGTGAACAATAAGGGTGTAGCTATAAAATATAAAACAAGTACCTTGCAAATGTCCTAAAAAACTTTTAATCCTATTTTATTTTTAATTTTATTTTACTTTTAATTGTATTTGATTTTCTATACTTTAAGTCATTCTGTGGATTACTTGTATAAAGTATATACAGTGCTCAGCATATATAAGTAAACCCTTCACAAATCTATCTTTAAAATTTATATTTTTTAAATCGGAAGCTAAACAATATTGTATTTGTGCATATACATTAGACTAGTCAGTACTGACGCCAAATCTAAAGCTTATCTAACAAAATAACTTACTGTATGATAACGGTCCAAAAGCTAGCACACACAAATTTCTATGTTATAGAAAAATGTTAAATACTAATTTAAAAGAAGAGGAAAAATCAAGAGAAACAAAAAAAGAAATAAAAAAAATTTTGTAAGTTGTAATTTCTTTGCAATATTTTGCTTGCATGTAATTGTATTATCTTTTAATTTCTAAAGATGTTTGGTGACTAAAATATTATTTTAATAAATATATCTGTTTAATAAATCTGTTTTGTTTAAATACACCAAAATACATTGCCTATATTCACTGAGAAATGGATACAAATATTCATTTTCAAAATGGGGTGTACTCAATTATGCTGACCACTGTATATCTCTATGTTTTGGACAGTTCTCCATCTCAGTACTCATTTGAAAAACAAAAATTTAATAGTTGAGATTTATCTATTTAAGTTTTGAAACCAAACAGTGACCGCTCTGACATTTTTTAGAAATCATTATTCATTTCCTCTCATCATAGGACATGGAGGTGAGCCCTAATGAACTGATGACCATCCTCAACAAGATTATTTCTAAACGTGAGTTTCTTCAAGCTTGATTACACCTGGTATAAATGGGTTTTGGTTGATTGGATTCCAAGTAGTTGAGAGAGACACATTCCAGTTTACATTTTGTAAGTTACAAAAGTGACTTGCCCACTTTTGACCACTTTCCTAATTTTTATGAGGCGAGGGTTTATGGGCAGGTAAATATATGGACTTTTCTTATCTTTTGAACTTATATTGTGAAATATGCTCACATAATTTGCACATAAATGTGAAAGAAGGCGAAGGAAAGCAATACTACAGCGATCACTGTGGATTTGTGGTAGAATCGGTACTTGAAAGAGAACATGTTGTTTCACCTTTTAAAGGGCGTCTATGGTGAAAAATCTCCTTTTCAAGCTGTTTGGACAGACATATGTGTATGTATGGTGTATAGACTATCATATTGGGGTGATATAAACACACCCAGTCCTTTTTTTTCAATTTAACAACATAAAAACGGTGGACCAATAGAGTGGAGGAACTATGACATCAATTTGTATGCAAAAACCCAGAAGCGAATTAGCATTTTAGCAGTTCCAGTTCCCTCATCCCAAAGTCAATGGGTTTTTGAATGGGATTTCAGTTAAATCGCTTAAATAAGGTTTGTGGCTAACACAAACTGAAAATACTTTCACGTTTTATTGTACGACATAAAACACATCAGTTACATCACACTCATGATTTTTTAAATCGGTTACGCTTCTTTAAAAAGGCGGTTGCTCTCAAGTTGCTAAACGGGACTACAGCAGGTGTCGGAGATATTATACGTCATCGAGCTGATCTGGTCTGAAACGCAGCTCACTTGCGTTGGGCGTTTGGATTTGCCTGTTATTTAAGTATTTTCATGAATAGTATTTTATTGTTTGTAATATTTTTCTAAGTAGGAATTGATATTGTGTAGATAATGCCTTCACTTGTAAAGACTGCCAAGACAGATTAATTTGTTGATCATTTATTTTAATTAAACGATATTATGAAGATACTGCTTACCAGTGCAGTCTGCCTCTTTCCTGCTCTTAGTAATGCAAACGTGTGAATAAATGTGTAAAAAAATACATACATATTAACTGTCATTTCATTTGATCAAAGGATTTTTCGTCTGTTTTTTTTCTTCATCTGAACACGTTTAACTCTGTCATAACGGCAATATTTACACTCCTTCAAATGTATAGCATATGTGACCTTATAGGCTGCTTTTCGCTGTACTTCGGGACAAAAAAAGAATATTGAATGTTGTTCTGTCCATGATGGCAGGCATTTGATAGACTTGTCCCTCACGCCTCGTTTATGTTGTCTGTTACTAAGCGGGCTGTATGCACGCGAGCGATGCGTGCGTGAACTTTGTTATGACATTGTGTGTGACTCATCCTTGCAACTCCACAACATGCATCAAATACTCATTGGTAAAGTTCTTACTGTAGTTTTTCCTCACAAACATTACGTGAGATCTTATTCCTTCGTGTTTTTTTGTTGTCTGACGCAGCCGAGGGAGCCGCTAACAGGCACGTGGAAACGGTGGGTGTGAAGGACTAGCCTTAAAGGCGCAGTATACAAAAAATCTGATGGGTGTTTTGAGATGAAACTTTACAGACACATTCTGGAGACACAAAAGACTTATAATAAATCTGGAAAAAGTGGTAACCTAGGTGCCCTTTAAGCCAAAGTTCAAATTTAATTTAGGAACGTTTAAATCCTGTCTGCTTGCCACACAACATAAACACAGCCTGTAATATTTAATAGTGGGTCAGGAGCTGGAGAATAGGAGGCTTTTTGTGGCTGATTGAGTTCATCATTCATGCAGTAAGATAACAATCTATAGTATTTAAATACCAAAAGTGGACAAGCTTAAAACATTTTAGATCCTGTTTATACCTGTAATTCCACTTGTGATCAGATTGACCAATACACATCTTAATACCATATGTAAATATTTAACATGTATAAGCTGTCATTATGTTAATCATGCTAAGATGACCCCTTCACCACTAGATGGTGATCTGAAGACAGATGGTTTCTCCATTGAGTCCTGCAGAAGCATGGTGGCAGTGATGGACGTATCCTTTTATTCATTCACGTTAGCAGTAGAGCTAAGTATTAATTTTGTGAACAAGTGCACATACTTTACATTGGTTTTTGCCTTCATTATCTGCTCTCAGAGTGACAGTACTGGAAAATTGGGTTTTGAAGAATTTAAGTATCTTTGGAATAACATTAAGAGGTGGCAGGTACAAACACTTTACTATGCTTCATTTACTTTTGAGGTACTTTTTGGACAAACTATTTAACTATCTTTGAAATTCCAGGCCATTTACAAGACATATGATGCCGATCACTCTGGTATGATTGGGTCTAATGAGCTGCCTGGAGCTTTTAAAGCAGCAGGTGAGTACAGTTGTCTGTATTAAATGGGGCCTCTTATGTTTTTACACTTGAGGCTTCATTAATGCATAATAATGTTTGAACATGAAAACCATCTGCAAATTTACATAGCACAAAGTTCCCTCCAAAATGGAGTGTATCAGTGAGCACTGTTTATGAACACCCTTAAACACTTCAGCTATAGACCTGAGTTTAACTCTGGAATATACACTCCACATTATCCTGGGTTAAAAAATCCTGCCCAAGGGCCTGGCTGAGTTGTGATCATAGATGTAATATACACATTTAATTTCTTCTTCTGACTGCTTTGTCTCTGTGCTTTCAGAAAACCCCATTGACCTTATTCTTCAATTGTTTTAGAACTTCCGATTCAGTTTCCTATGGGGAGAAATGACTAGGAATAACAAACGGCAGAACTACTTGCTCTACAAACAAGTGTGCCCATGACTATACAGATAAAGCAGAATAATATAATAAGAAAATATCAGTTTGCAACATCAAACAGTGTAAGAAGCTGTTTTTGACGTCTAAAAATGAATAGAAAGTGAATGAGACCTGAAGTCTCAAGCCAAAGAGATTCATATGGCTGCGTCCGCTCATACGCAAAGAATAAGGTCAATACAAGGGGTCTAAACTTCTTGTTAGTTATTGTCAGAGAATCCAATGCATACAGTGTGTTCAACTTGAAGCAGCATTGTGCAGACTGATCTGTCAAAGTATTGCAAGAGCAATTCAAAAGCATACAGCTCTCTAGTTGCTCCACAATGCTGCTTCAAGTCAAACATACCTATTTGCTTGCTAAGTGTGACGTCGCACAAAGCAGCTTCCATGTTAAAGCGCTGTATCAAACTGTATGGGGAGACTCATCAAATGGTAATAATAAACATTTACAAAGCGATGTAATACTTTCGAAAATCACGATTGCAATGAATACATTCATGCCTAATATCCGATGGCCAGAGAGTGATTAATTTTTTATAAATTGTTGATTTTTTTTTTTTGTATTTCTGATGCAGTAGGTCCAAAAATCTCTTCTGTACACCATGATTTTATATGAAATTCACTTTATTGAGTGATATGACTAAAAAAGTGGTCATAAACTAATATTTTCTCAATTAAACTGAGTAGCGGCTTGGACCCGGAAACAGTATTCCATATGTCACGACTTAACAGGCGGATTGGCTGTAAAGGCTTCACCCTCTTCTAGGAATGGGGGGTGGAGAAGCAGCAGCAGCAGCTCATTTGCATTTAAAGAGACAGACACACACACACACACACACACACACACACACACAAACATTTCACGCAAAAAAAGGGAAATTACAGCAAATTAAAAATGACAGCAAGCTATCATATAGAATGTTTCAAGCACAGACACCTTTTGGGGACACCCGAGACTTATATTTTGGCAATGGGACTATCATTTTTCAATGCATGGTAATTTAAACTAAATGAAATGAACTAATGTATCTACCAGTCTTAATTCACATGCAACAAGTCATAGTGTAATAGAGTGATTTGTTCAAATGTTTTTAAAGAGATAAATTTATTTTCCCATCTTTAGGCTTCCCACTCAATGACCAGCTTTTCCAGCTGATTGTTCGTCGATATAGTGATGAAAAGGGAAACATGGACTTTGACAATTACATTGGCTGTCTTGTGCGCCTGGATGCTATGTGTCGTACGTTATTTTATCACGGTCTACTTATATTATTAGACTTAACATGAATTGCATCACTAATGCTTTGTTATGTCCAGGTGCCTTCAAGACACTCGATAAGGACAACAATGGCACCATTAAAGTTGACATTCAAGAGGTACTTTATGCTAGCTATAACTGAAGACCACAATTCATCACTTCTCCTAAATCAGCTCTTATAAAACTCCTTTGTTTTTGTTTTTTTGTTCACAGTGGTTGCAGCTGACTATGTACTCCTGATTGATGCACAACACCATCTTGATTATATTCTTTTGTCAGTTATTCTTTGCAGCCTGTCGTTGCCAAATGTCTTTGTGTTTTAATGACTGACATAATGTTTAGTTTCATTGTTAGCATGACAGCATGATCATACAGTGCCTTCACACTAGGTGGCAGCTTTGTCGCAACGCTAGACAGAGTGTGTTTACATTGCTGTCTCTAAAGGTTCCAATTTATGCCACATATTCATTTTTTATTCCCTGCCAATTTTCATTTATTCCATGACTGTGGCTTCATATTGATTTCAACCAAATATTGAATAGGTTTTAGAGTTGAGATGATCGCTTAAGGACATTCCAGGGCCATATTATTTAATAACTGGGGAAATGAGTCCGCTGTCAGTTTTGCAAACGTATTACTCTGATGCACAAATAAATGATAATTGTTCTGGACTTACAAAAGGAGATTTTGACTCATTACATGTGCAAACACCAGTTGCTCAGGCAACTCAAGCTACCCGCATCAAGAGCTGAGGTAGGAAATGACTGACGGTTGCAAAACCCAATTAAAATCCCCAGCGCGAGATAATGCGTGCCACTACAGCCAATCAGCTTCGTGAAGGGGCGTGGTCTTAAGAGTTACCTGGGATGAAAACAACTGCCTGCTCTCGCCGAGTACATGATGCTGAATCAGATCAATGGGCAAACACAGGTGTTGAGCGCGAGTTGGTGAACAAAACGATCTTTGTTTTTGATCATCCTCAGGGAAAATAACGCTTAAACGTGTACCTGCTGTCATACGGTGAGTTATATTCATTTTTTAAGTAACCGAACTTATTAAAACGTGTATTAGACATTATGGCGTCCATTTAAGCTTTATGGTTGTATTAGGATGCAGACTGTTTTATGTAGTTTTATCCCTTATTTTATAATTCGGATATGATTAGTGAGATTACATAAATGATTTAAGAAAGTTTTAGTGATCAAATGAAGGCAAATATTATATATACCAACCGTTACACTTTATTACAATAAGGTTTGTTGACATTGGTTAACATGTTGACCTTGGTTAATATAATTTTAAAATGTATTAATCTTAGTTAATATTAATTTAACAAACACAACTAATAATTAAAAAAATATTCGTATTATTTGTCAGAACTAGGATTAATACAGAAAATTAACAGTTAGTGAATGTCAGGAAATGCAAAACTTAAATATGGCTTTAATATAATAAACGGTGCTGCACTAATCACAGTTTAACCATGGCATTTGTAGTAAAAATGGCAATCAATATGCCAAAAAATGGTTGGTTACTACACTATTATTATAATAAAACCCTAAGGGATAAACTAATGGACCAGATTATAAAGTGTTGTCAGTTAAACATTATATATACACAAATAAAGTATGTAAATATACGGTACAAAAAATTGTCTTGACAGATTGTTATTAGCATCATCATTCAATTACAGCTCACAACGTTACATTATTAGTAAAGATTTTAAAGCTAATTGTGAATTAAAAAATTATAAGCTACCTTTGCGTTTGGACAGTGGTCTTTTTAAAAATGAACTGATGAAATCACTTCATTAAGTGCATGTCCACCTGTGGTTTAAAACCCATGGGAAAACCCACTTAAATTATATAGTGGCTTGCTTTGCCCTGGGGAATGTGATAAGATAAGTAAATCTTACCCTTTTCAACAACATTGATTTTATTAATGTCTTAATCCCTCCCTCCTTTTTTTCTTTCCGTTTCTTTTTTTCTTGGTATAGTGTAAATCATGGTTTGTAGACTAATTAACTTTTTTTAAAGAAAAAGAAAGAAGCAATTAAAGGCAATAAAAAATATAATTTTAGCTTTGATAAATAAAAATTAAAGTAACTAAATTCCAGTGAAGTTAGACTAATGCATTTTTTGTATGTTAACCATTAATAAGTTAAATAAGTTCTGTACTCTTCGGTAATATATTTCTGGGTTTGATTCCACAATTTTCCAATGCAAACTCTATATGGACCATGTTTACATTGGTGTTTACAGTGCTTATATTACAGTCCCCTGTGTACTGAAGCACAACCAGTATGATCTTTAATTAGTTATGTTGTGATGGTCTAGAGCCAACTGTTTCTTGCTAAATAATTAAGTTTTTTTTATAATGCACAGGATATCCATATGCCATGGCATGATTTATTGGTCCACATGTGAGCAGAGATTTCTAGCAAGTCAAATATCTGCATACTAATATTGTAAACCATATTTGATGAACCCAGTTAGATCAGGCAGACTCCATGTACATGGAGTAAGGAGTCTGTACTAATATATAGACAGTATTCCATATTAAAATAACAAGACTATAAATAAGCTTCTGATAATTAAAAATTAAATTAAGGCAGAATATCATTTCAGTTTCCCCTGGGGAAATCTCTAGTATTGTTCTGTGTGTGGGAAAAGTTATAAATATCATATGGGTTCTCAATTTAAAGATAAATCATATCAAAAGATCAATAGCACGCAACATAATCATAGTGTAAATTCCTTTTCATCCTGAACAGCTTTGCCGTTAGTTCCACTTCTGTGTCAGTTTGTTTAAAAAAAATACACAATTTAAAAAGACAATCAACTAGTATTGTTTTTTTAGTTTTTTTTTTTTTTTGCTCAGCCTCTTAATACCATTGTTTATACCACAAACCTGTTGATTGCCTAAATGAAAAAGTTATTTTTGCTGCCATAATAGGCTCATTGGCAAACAGGATGTGGCCAAATATATTTATTCATTTATTCATTCATTTTCTTTTGACTTTATTAGTCTGGGGTCGCCACAGCGGAATGAACCGCCAACTTATCCAGCATATGTTTTACGCAGCAGATGCCTTTCCAGCTGCAACCCATCACTTGGAAACATCCATACACACTCATTCACACACATACATGGACAATTCAGCCCACCCAACTCACCTATACCACACTTGGACTTGTGGGGGAAATCGGAGCACCTGGAGGAAACCCACGTGAACATGGAGAGAACATGCAAACTCCACACAGAAACTCCAACTGACCCAGCCGAGGCTCAAACCAGCGACCTAACCTTCCAAACCACAGTATACCTTGAAAACGAATATTGTCCCATGCCTAAATACGTTACACACTAATCCCATTCAATTATACATATATGTGATCTTTAGAGTCATGCTCATAATTAAAATCATACATTATTTATTATTTATAATCAAAGAACTACTCCAGCAAATAAGCCTCACAGCTATGTTTAAACAGCCTACCGCCGTCTTCCTTCAGCCACGAAATAAAGGTGCAATGCCACTGTGACAACTTAAACACAACCTCCAAACACCAGAAACCCCAGGATTGGTTACATTTGTCGAGCTGTATAATTTCCCACCCTAATGCTCGAGACGCAGGCTGATTCTGAGACGCACCTAGCAATTAATAAATGATAGTATTGGTGCTGCGCGAAGGGGGGGTCTGATTTTCTGCCTTGCTGTTTCTTCTCTGTCGTACCAGACCAATTATTGCTGTCAATCTAAGGCATGCTGTGCTTATAAAGCCTTTGCTCTAAGAATAACCGCATCCCTCGACCTGTCCTCCCCCTTGCTGTATTTGCTCAGTAAGGATGGCTGCCGACTCCACCATGAGATCTGAAGTGGAGGAGTTACAGAAGAAGGCCAATCAGATGACAGATGAGGTAATACGCTAACAATCAATAAAGTGACAAACTTCAACACTGACTTGCATTGATTTGTGTGGAACTTGAACTGATAGTGTGTGTTTTTGCAGGCCTGATTTGATGAGGATGCACAACTCATCAACAGGCCTAGAGTGATGACATCAAGTATTTTCCATTAGGGTTACTACAGGTGTCATTAGTGGCTATGGTGCATAGCAACCTGGATGATGACGCTAAACTCTGTTATATATGTGCCTGCAGTATTATTATGATTCCCATTTTACTGACGTAATGAGTAAATGGTAATGAAGCTGTTATTATTTGCCAGATTTTCCATTGGGGGTTGTGTAATGGGTAATGAACACTCTACCGGTCTTTAATCGCATGACTTAGGCCAAGACACACTGTGCTTGTTATTATATCTAATCATTAGATAAATCAATTTGTGCACATTAGATTGAATGAAATAGCTTTATGGTTCTATCTGTATTATTGTCTTCCTCTAATTAAAACTGATCTTATAGGCTCTGATATGCAATGCAGTATAAGACAAACATTGCAACATATTGCAGTGGAAATATTAAATATAAAATAGCTTTTTCATTGACATCAGACTGTAGTTTGTTTGATTTGACTAATGAGATTCAGTTTTAAATACTGTATGTTTAACATTGTATTTTCAATTTGTACCCAACAGTCTCTTGAGATCACCAGAAACATGAAGCTTCTATTGGAGGAGGTGAGTGATTAATTATTCATAACTGCATGCATGCATAATATGTCTCATAACTGCAATGAATTCATTGTGTGATCATCATCAGCACTTGATGGGGATTTTGTAAAGTTAACTACATCTGGAAAGTGCACTGTCAACATGGGACTAGGTATGGGCCGGTATAAGATTCTGACGATATGATAACCTTGGATAAAAACATCACAGTTTCACGGTATTGTGATTACTGCTCTAAAATATATTATTTTTAAATGTCTGGCTAAAAAATAAAAAAGGTTGAATAATTCAAGTGAATCATTGACTTCTGCTGTCTTCAGTAGTTTCAAAAACACTGATTTCTTTACCATTTAAAACAGCATTCTTGGATATCTTTTCTACTGGAGATAAAGTTGTCCTAAAAAAATAAACAGAAAAAACATAAATAATTTATCTTACATATACCATAGGAATGGTATTCACCTTATTCTCTATGTACGAGCGGGTGCAGCCATTTGAATCTTGAATTTGGCTCAAGACTTCCAGTCTCATTCACTTTTATTTTTTAGACGTTTTTTAGACGTTAAAAACAGCTCGTTTTGCTGCTTGATGTTGCAAACTGATATTTTCTTATTATATTATTCTACTTTGTATAGTCATGCAAAGTCTTGTTTGTAGGTCAAGTGGTTTGACCGTTTTCAGCCGTTTATTATTCCTACTGTAGTCATTTCTCTTATAGGCGACTGAATCTGAAGTTCTAAAACAATCGCAAAAATGAGCACACTTCCGCATTGAAGAATAAGGTCAATATCAAAAAATTTTGGTGGTTTTAAAACCTTGACTTTTCCAAACCACGATATACCTGGAAAACAGTTATCGTCCCATGCCTACATGGGAAAGATTTAGTTTATGAATATTTAATTAAATAATTATTTTTTCCATTACATTTTTTAAAACCTCCCAGTGAAATCACAGTGTGTTAAAATGTTATGTTATCTGCAATGTTAATAAATGTAATATCTGCAAAAATTACTGAAAAAAAGCTGTATTGTACATGCCAGGCCAGTAGGTAATACTTTTTTTTTCAGTATTTTCTCACTTTTCACTGCTCAGAATTTTTGTTTTGGTAGTTTACAGTATGTATTTTTGTTTTAAGCTAAACCTTACAAAATTTTAACCACTTGTTGTGCAGACCAGTGGTTCCCAAAGTGGGAGTCGGGACCCCCTGAGGGTTTGCGGTAAAAGGCTGGGTCACTTGGTGATTTCCAAAAAATCTAATTCATTTTATTAAACTATTAGAAATACCATATTTAGTCCATAACCTACAACATAAAAAAATAGTAATTATCTATTAATAGATACATTAAAACAGCCTTTAATTTTTTTTCCATTGTATTGCAACCCCTGGGCTGATTACATTATATTAAAGACACATCAATAGCGTCAGATGCATCAAATTGATTTTATGGCATCAGATTCAACTTTCTGACAACATTTACAGCACTCACATACATCAAATTTAAAAATAAACAAAGAATAGACTTGGGCCTATATACACTTTTCTCAATCAATCAATCAATCAATCAATCAACTTTTATTTATTCAGCACTTTAAAACAACCATGGTTGACCAAAGTGCTTTACACAAGTAAAAGCAAATTATATATATATATATATATATATATATATATATATATATATATATCAATAAAATCCAACAAACATTAAAACATAAAGTGTCAGTGCTATGCATTAAAAAACAATTTAAACAAGTGGGTCTTATGCTTGGCTTTAAAAAGTGGCAGGTCAGTGATTGTGCGAAGCTCAATAGGAAGGGTATTCCAGAGTTTAGGACCTGCCACTGCAAAAGAGCGATCACCCCCACTGCTTATATCTTGACTGCGGGACTTCAAGCAGAAGTTGGTCAGTAGATCACAGAGCTCTGCTGGGGATGTGCATGTGCAAAATTTCACATAAATAATTAGTAGCAAGGCCATTGACGGCATTAAAAACAAACATCAAAAGTTTAAAATCAATTCAGAACTTAACAGGGAGCCAGTGGAGGAAATAGAGAATTGGTGTAATATGCTCACTTTTTCGACTGTTGGTTAACATGCGAGCAGCAGCATTTTGCACAAGCTGCAAACGATTAAGACATGACTGATTAACTCCAACATAAAGTGTGTTACAGTAGTCCAAACGCGAACTAACAAAAGCATTGATGGCTTTCTCAAGATCAGCCTTGCTCAGGAAGGGCTTGACTTTAGAGAGAAGGCGAAGCTGAAAAAAAGCTTGCTTTAATCACTGAATCAATCTGCTTATCAAATTTTAGATTACTGTCTAGTCTCACATCCAAGTTTTTGACCACATGGCTGAGTTGAGGAAACTGAGCTAGATGCACTGGAGATGAAATGGCTGACCTCTTAGAATTGTCAAACAGAATACACTCGGTTTTGTCTTCATTTAGGCAGAGAAAATTTTGTCTTAATATCATTAAAACATTTGTTAAAAGAATCAAGTTAATCTAAAACGTTTGGTGTAACAGGAATATAGAGCTGTACATCGTCAGCATACAGATGAAAAGAGACATTGTGATTTAAAATAAGTGAACCTAAAGGTACAAAGAGAACAAAACAGAGCCCAAAATGGATCCCTGAGGCACACCACAAGTCAAAGGGGCAGATGAAGAGAAGTCACCAACCATAACTGAAAAACTGCAACCAGTTAAATATGAGGTAAACCAGTCTAAGACTGCTATGACGCGTTTAAAGTTCATCATAATCTTAAATCCTTGAAAGTTTTTAATATTTAGATAAAAAAAACAAACAAACGTATAAACATTAAAGTATTATATCAACTTTGCTTTAAATGACAAAAAAAATAAATAAATTACCACTTATGAGAGGTGTTCCTAATGCAGCGTCTGTGGGGCTGAGAGTAAATTTGATGTTATTGTCTCCTCTGGCTGCCGTCATCAGTCTTACACATTTTTTTTCCTTTTTCTGAAAGTCTTGATAACACCATTGTGGAGTTTTTTGTTTATTATAAAATTATTTGTTGTACTGTCCGATTCACTGCGCTCTGAGTTTACCCAACTTTAATCACGTCTGCTACTAAGAAACCTGGAAATGTGAAACGGGTCTATTGGTGTGCATGTGCCGTTGCATGCGAGTTTTGTATGTTTATAACCACCTCAGAGGACATTGGGGGTCTTGAGTCACTGGTATTGTTATTTTGGTGGTCGCGGCTTGAAAAGTTTGGGAACCTGTAGTGTAGATGAATGCCTAAAACAGAAAAAGTTTGTAAAAACCCACAAAACTGTGCAATATTTTTTGGAATAAATGTCAAATTAAAAAATATTAAGCTATTAATATTATTTGTAATTGCTTTTAAAATGTTAAATTTGCTAGCCATCTCAAAGTTTTGCTCCTCACTGCTAGAATAATTATAAAGAATCTTTAATTCTTTCATAAAACAAAAAAGCAATCATTTGAGCATAGCGGACCATTTGCGCCAAACAGATCTTTTCTTAAATTACAGTGCACAAACGAAACACCATACAACAATAGCACCATCACAAACTTATATTCACAATAAATCTTTGTTCAATCCAAAAAAATGGAGATGAATTGTTTTCCTCAATCATTTTTATTATTCTTCAACAGAGTAAAGATGCGGGGATCAGGACACTTGTTATGCTGGACGAGCAGGGAGGTAATGAGTTCCTTCTATAGTTAAATAGAGCTACACAATGAACTAATTACATACAAACACATCACTAATTGTTGCATCTATAGGAATTATGTTAATGCTACAGTATATTTACAAGATGTGGGAGTATAAACTGTGCTCTTCATTCTTTATTTTCAGTACGACATATATAAATACAGCTATATATGTTTCTGTACATATGGAACCTTCTATGTCTTTGTGTGTGCATGCTTGCAAATATCTCCCCCTTTCGATTTCCCTGCTGCCTTCCCCCATCTCCCCCGCATGGGCAGAACAACTGGACCGCATAGAAGAGGGCTTGGATCAGATCAACAAGGACATGAAGGAGGCTGAGAAAAATCTGACTGACATGGCCAGGTGTTGCGGTCTGTGCATCTGGCCATGTACAAAGTAGGTCTCCTCCCAGACACCTGAGCCACGGCTGGGTGGTCAATGATGTCACCTCTCTGCCCATGCATTTGTCCCATTGGATAAGCTGTCCTGCTTTGATGTCGCTTTATATTTGTCCATTATAGCTGTTTTGTGAGCAGAGGTTGATGCAATACATCTTGAAACATTTGAAACTAACACCAAAAGTTGTGTAACCCATGCTCGCATAACAAAATCAGTGTTTTTTATCCATACTCCTAAAGTTTTTCTGTCATTTTTAAGTTCATGTTTGTTTGTTCGGCTTGTCATTTTGAGCTAGAGCTGTTATTGATGTTCAGGGCCGGATTTACTAAATGGGGCGAATTAATGTAAGACTGCAATCCCATAAAGTGCAAAAATGAAACGTTTTGCACAAATTCAAGTTAATGTAGCTTCATAATTGATATCTGTGAATAACAACATTGCAAAAACTAACAGTAAAAATCACTGAATGAAATAAGTTAGTTCAGCTTAAATACTTTTTAAAAAGTTAAATATTTTTTTCATTTTGACTTAATGAAAAAGAG
Organism: Danio tinwini; assembly: GCA_903798205.1. Lineage (NCBI taxonomy): Eukaryota > Metazoa > Chordata > Actinopteri > Cypriniformes > Danionidae > Danio > Danio tinwini. The sequence continues at coordinate 13,222,653 of CAIGQZ010000379.1, forward strand.
TTATGGTAACTTATAAACTGATTATATTAAGTTATGGATTAATCGATTATTTATATATATATATATGTTAACTCTAATGCTAGAAGCAATACCGAACCATTTGAGTAGCTATATAGTTGTTTGGGAATAATTTGTTCTATTAACTGAACTTAATACTATTTTGATCATTTAAAATCTTAAAATGTTAAAGTTACAACTACTCCAAATGTTTGACAATATCAACACAAATAATAAATGTGTATATGAATCAATAGATATAAGTTTACAGTACTCAAACCATTTTGCTTCAAAACTGAAATGGTTTTCCACAATTGGTTTTCTCAAATAGTTTGACTTACAGTAATTTATTGGGTTTTGCAATGAATGTTAAATAGCAGAAAAACAAACTCTTTTTTTTCACACATTCTTTTTGTGTTCGCTTGATATTTGGGATTTTTATGAATAACACAAATATCTATAACTCATTAGCGTGAATCTTATCAATTTTCTCATATAAGAACATTATATATAATGTTGCGCCTGAAACGGTAACTACAGTAAGGCCAGCTACAAATATTACAGATATTAATTATATTTCACCACATATACAGATTGTTATTAGGTTTTTTTATTGACTACCCCACACAAGTCATCTGCCATATTGGAACAGTCAATGCCAATCCATGAACAATCAAAAGCAAATTGAACTGTAGTCATGTACATGTATGAATATCTACTGTATATCCTTTACATCACAAGTGTTGCTGTTTTTTTATCCAGTTTTTTTTGTTTTTGTTTCTACACTCACCTTGCAGATTGTGTGTTGCAGTGGCACAATTGAACAATCTTTTTTAATATCTGTATCTAAAACAGACTTTAGATCTCACACAATGTTGTGGTTTTGTGGAAAACTCATAGATTTTTCCTGTGAGTGACATAGAGTTGACAGTTCCAAGATGGCAGACATACCTGGACCATCCAAATGTATAGTTTCCATATCTTTCTGATGCTATTTTTTTTAACTGCATGTCTTAAGAACATCTTGATAGTTGCGTTTTAACACAAATAGTTTTTATTTAGTTTGTGCACCAAAGGTTTGTGCTGTTAGTAAATCTGGCCCATATTGTTTGTGAGCGTATGGTGCTTCTTGCTAAGACAACTGTTGTGTTTTTTTGTTTTTTTTTGTCTTGTCCCCATTTTTTAACCCACGAAACCTCCATACTTTATGATCCACCATCCGTCATCCAGAGCAACTGGAGCGGATTGAGGAAGGGCTGGACCAGATCAACCAGGACATGAGGGAAGCTGAGAAAAACCTTACAGATCTGGGCAAATGCTGTGGTCTGTGCTCCTGTGATAAGTATGTGATGTTTGGAGAGGCTCGGCTTCTAGTGTGCTTGCATGAAAACTTTGCATGTATCGCAGCCATTTTGTGCCATGCAGTGGTTGCTAGTGTAAACTCAAGAAATCACAGTAAAAACTGGTTGGCAGGGCTTTTCTTTCTAGGATGTATTTGTGCTTCTATCTTGAAATATTTAAGAGAACTTAAAACATTTTTAAAGGGCTAAGAGGAGGAATTTACAAGCAAAATCACTTCATTTATTTGAATACAAGAAGTGTATTACAGGTTTTTAAACATTTCTGATTTAGACTGTTTTTATAAATTGTCAGTTGTGTATCTTAAACTTTGAATCAAATGATATATTTGGTGCATTTAGCAACCAAAATACAAAAAAATAATCAGAACAACAGGAATGTAAATGTAAACAAGACCAAATTCTGTTAAAACTCTTTTTTTTTTCTTCTTCAACAAATCACTTTACCACATACCCTCAACCTTGGAAAGACATATCCACTTTTTTCCATTGTATAAAAGTGAAGCCAAAATTGTCTATGTATGGCTGCTGTCATCTTTTAACACCAGAGTCTGCGCAATATAACAAGCAGCTGAAGCTATGGTATTAAATTCCCAAACCTCATTTTTATAGAATAAAATAATTAGCTCAGAGCACTCTTAGTAGAAAAACAAACACTTGATCAAATATGCTATACCTGAAATGACAGGAAACAAAACATAATTAGATTTCTTTATGTTCATGTCCACTTAGTTTACATCAGGGTTGGCCAAACTCGGTCCTGGAGGGTCGATGTCCTGCTGAGTTTAGCTCCAACTTGCTTCAATACACCTGCCAGGAAGTTTCTAGTATATCCAGTAAGAGCTTGATTAGCTGGTTAAGGTGTGTTTGATTAGGGTTGGAGCTAAACTCTCTAGGACACCGGCCCTCCAGGACTGAGTTTGGACACCCCTGGTTTACATGGAGCAGGTGGTGTTATGACCTATACTGCAGGCAACCACCAGGGGGAGATAAACTATTTTGGCTTTACTTTTCAAGACTGGCACACTTGTTGAAAACTCATGAGCCATGACTAAAGAAGTCAGGCCAACTCCAACCAAATATTATTTACTGTGGTTTTTTATAATCTTTTGTGGGGTGAATTTGAAACCAGCTAACTGTATGCTCAGAGTCAGCACTGAACTCTACTGAAACAATTTAGGCAACCTTTGCCTAAATTTCACAGATCATTTCTCAAAGTTGTGGTTGTTTGATCGGAGGTATGACTAATTTGGTACTTTTAATGTTTTTTTTTGGTCTTTTATGAACGGTTTCTCTCAGATTAAAGAACTTTGAAGCAAGTGGAGCATATAAGAAGGTGTGGGGTAATAACCAAGATGGAGTGGTGTCGAGCCAGCCATCTTCTCGCGTAGTGGATGAACGGGAGAAGATGACCATGAGTGGTGGATATATTAGAAGGTGCCTTGACCTTTGCGCTCTTTAGCAATGTTGAAAGTAGTTTAGGCTGCTTAATATTTTTTATGGAAAACTGTATTTTATGTATTCATTAAGTCAAACTGGGCATAGTTCACCCAGAAATGTAAATTACCTCATAAATTTATCTTATTTATTCATATTTTTTGTGGTTTTAAAACCTTTATGAGTTTCTTTCTTCTGCTTCTTTACTAGAATGTCCATGTTAAGCTGCTTTGTACATGGCTGTTAAGATTCACACAATCTACATTGTAAAAGCGCTATAGAAACAAAGATTAATTGAACAGAACACAAAAGAATGCTGTTTGCTGTTGGCACCCATTGACCTCTATTGTAGGAAAAATATACTATAGAAGTCAATAGGTGATAACTACCAGCGTTTAAAAAATATCTTGTGTTCAACAGAAGAAAGTGAAGGGTGAGTAAATGATGGCAGACTTTTCATTTCTGGGTCAACTGTCTCTTTAAGAATTAAGAATCAAATCAACAATTGAATTGAATCAAAATGAGAGCTTGCCAATCGAATACAAATCGGGACATCTGAATCTATCAGCCTTAATTTCCACAAATTTATTAAACAGCAAACAATGTTAAACAATTATTAAGCAAATAGTTATATTGGAATAATTAGAGTGAAGCGACATTGAAAATTGGTGTAATAATTCAGACCAGAAATTACAATTGAAATATAATCGCATAGAAAATGGTTGTATTAAAATATCATTATGTAAATCGTGTGTATCATAGCATTACTGTATTTTGTCATCAAATAAATTAAGCGTTGCAGCATAAGTTCCTGTTTACAATTGGTCATTATGATATTTTTAATGTAGTAATTAGTGGATGATGCTAAATACAAGTATAATCAAAGCCTAAAACAGTTTTAAACTTTTTTTTAGTGTTCTCTTCATCAAAGACTCAAGACAACAGTGATTGGATTTACTGTTGGATTTACTGTTTGACAGAGTGACGAATGATGCAAGGGAGGATGAAATGGAGGAGAATTTGGCCCAGGTTGGCAGTATCCTTGGCAACCTCAGAAGCATGGCACTCGACATGGGCAATGAAATCGACACCCAGAACGTCCAGATTGAATGCATACAAAGCAAGGTCAGTGTCTGGAAGGCAAATCAAAGAGCAGCTGAACCTACTTCTATTAATCATTCTTTGTTTTCTTCTCTTGCAGGCCGTGGTCAATGAATCACGCATCAATGAGGCCAACCAGAGAGCCACAAAGCTAATAGCAAGATAAAACATAGGATTTTGTTGTGTTAAACACGTTTAAAGTCGTCTTTAGCAAAATGTGCACATGATAATACAAATTATATGTTTAAATGATAGCCTGCTGATATGACAGTAAGAAATATTATTAGGCTCTGACAACATAGCTGTACTTACATTAAGGAAAAATGGATTGAATGTTTATAATCTGATTGTGTTTGTAATTTAAGCATGTATTGTACATGAAAGTGCTATCATTTAGTCTGCTATCCTGGTTTTTGAAACCTACAGAACACTTGTGATGGGTAATAATGGCTCACTATTCAGACAAAAAAGGTTTCTAAAGTGTCTAAAGTTTTATTGGTAAATGTGATGTCTTTTGCCTATTTTTTTTTTATTTAATAAATTTGTTTTAAAAATTAAATCAGTTTCTTCTTCTCCTGGAGGGTCACAATCCTGCAGAATTTCATCCCTGCTTTAACACACTTGCTTCTATGTTTTAAACAAGCCCCAATAACTCAAATAGTTTGTTATTTTTGAAAGACATTTATACTTACAAGTGTCAGGTTAAATTTACCTGTATATTGCCTTTATTTTATTGTGCTATAATCCTCACACTGTTTTATTAATTTTTTTTGTGTTTTATGCTGCTAAGGAGTTCCTTTCTTGCAGAGAGTTGTAGCCAGTTTTAGTCATAGTTGGAAAAAGAATGTGATTTATGGATATTAGAGACCTTACACACCAATGGTGAGTCTTATGGTGAGTGTGTTGCGCCCTGGGTCGCTCTGTAATAATAGCTATGATTCCATCCTCCTATTTTTAATAGCATTTTGGATTATCGCATAAAAACATCTTGATAGAATTGACAAGATGTGCAAATATTTCGAAAATGTGCATAAAAAACATATGCTCATAAATGAGTAGGATAAACCTTTTATTTGACAAAAAAATGCATTAACTACAGTGGAAACACTTTCACCAAGTACGTTTTAGGATGTGGATAAAAAAAAGTCATGCGATTTTGTTATGTGATTGTGTGATGATAAAAATGTATGCGATTGACAGCATTAATGGAGAAACCAGCAAGCCGACAACATTGTAAAACATCTGAAATTTTGTTTTGCTTATTTTAAAAGGCCTTTACCAAAACCGCCATCACAGTGGTTCAATATTATTATCTCCAAAATAATTAAACTTCCATGTGAAGCTGCTTTGACACAATCTACATTGTATAAGCGCTATACAAATAAAGATGAATTGAATTGAAGTTTTTCGAATAGATTTTTATTCCAAAGTAACAATCAAACATTTAAAAACATTAAGATTTGTTAATATTTTTGAAGGATGTCTCTTCTGTTTACCAACGCTGCATTTATTTGATCAAAATACAATAAAAATATTCATTTTCTTTTCGGCTTAGTCGCTTTATTAATCCGGGGACACCACAGTGGAATGAACCGCCAATTTATCCAGCACATGTTTTTACGCAGCGGAGGACCTTCCAGCTGCAACCCATCTCTGGGAAACATCCATACACACTCATTCACTACAGACAATTTTGGACTGTGGGGGAAACCAAAGCACCCGGAGGAAACCCACGCGAACGCAGGGAGAACATGCAAACTCCACACAGAAACGCCAACTGACCCAGCCGAGGCTCGAACCATTGACCTTCTTGCTGTGAGGCGACAGCACTACCTACTGCGTCACCCACAATAAAAATATGATGTAAAATATTTTAATAAATCTTAAAAATTAATTGTATTTTTGTGTTTTTAAGCTGAACTTTCAAAAAAAGTAAATCAGTTTCATCTCCTGGCAAGCCACAACCCTGCTTTAACACTTGCTTCTAGGTTTCAAACAAGCCTGAAAAACTCAAATAGTTTAATCGGGTGTGTTTAAATGTTAAATCTATAAACTCAGGGTTGCCACCCTCCAAGAACTGATTTTAACACCCCTCTGTTAGATGCTTAAACTTATACCAAACACAGAACATTCTATTTGTTTATTTCTGGGAAAATACTCCAAAAAACTAACTTTATATTGAAGGAGGTTTTTTCAAGACAACTTTAAGAGAGCCTAAAAGAAACAGGAACTTTCTATTCATCTAAAATAAGCTTGGCTAACTAATAAAGAATGTTCTGGGAACCAGAAATAACGTTTCAGAAAGTTCTTTGCACACAAAACAGATAGCTTTTATTATCATGTTTTTATAGTAAGTGTATTTTTGTGACGTTGATTTAATACTGATCGATTATATGACCACAGTTTTACTACAAATATTGGTAGAAACTTTTGTGATTTTGTGGTTAGCATGGTTTATTTACAAAAGGCTACCATATTCTTTTGGGGCTTTATTTGTAAAAAAAACTTATGGTTAATCACAAAAGTATGATAATCATAAATATTTCTTTAGCTGAAAATCATTTTAAAATGATTTAGCATTGTTGGAAAAAAAGAAGCTAGCTGCCATTATTTAGCAGTTATATTTTGCTTTTATCATTAGCCTACTATTTTTTTTCTTCTGTGGAGCACAAATGATGATTTTAGTCTGAGTCTCCATTTTACTTTGGTTTACATTTTTTGATGAATCTGAAGGTTAATTAATCTCATTCTCCAAACTCGCCAACTATGTTTTACAGATAAAAGGCAGCGAATGTGTTTGGGAAGCGCATGAATGTGAATGTTCACTTTGTGGTGAAATATCTCTTTAAGAGAATGTCTACTTAGTTTTTTTACAGACCCATGCAGACATATTTGAGGAAATCTCACTACACCCACCTACCGGTTGCTCGAGGCGATTGCAGTGCCACTCCCCTTGTCTGACAGAAAAGCCCAAAATGGTGGTGCTATTTTCCACAACCACCTCATCAGTGAATTGTTCAAATTATGAAAGTAAAACATATTTAGTTGGCGCACAGATTGCTGCTTTATCATTCGTATGGTTGTCAGTCTGAAAGATTTTGCTGATCGATTTACGACCTGCAGACCCCAAATAAATGACAAGAGGCAACACGATCCAATGTTTTTCCTTCAATCAGTCGCTCCAGTTGTGTAAAGGCCTTCATTTATTCTAGACTGTTACTATGCAGAATGGCCTTTCATGAATTGTCAAAAATCTTATTTTCATCCATTTTATAATCGTCTTGCACGTTAATTTTAGTAAGCATAAATACATTTTTGTTCAAAGCATTTTTTTAAATTATGGCTTATTTAGCTCTTTACAGTAAAATACACTATACACACGCATCTATCAAATTCTTGATGTTTTTAAATAAGAAATACACTCACAAGAAGCAATATTTAATCCAGTAGCTATATATCTAGCTGAAAATGTTATATTAGATAATAACAGGCTATAACAAAACATTTTCCTTGATTTACAAATCAATACAATTATATATCCAGACTACTTGATATATATTTTTAAATTTCACACTAGGAAATAACAATTTCTAAATAAAACAAAAAATCCAGATGTTTCTGTAACAACTCTTTCTACACCTTGAAAGTTACTAAACACTGTATACTACAGTGGGAAAAATGCGTACAAAACCCGTAACTTCTACGATAAGATTACAGAATTTACGATAAATTCCCATTGTATGTGAAAAAATGGCGACTTAATGTACTTTTCTTCAACTGTGAGTTGAACATTTACACGTTCAGCCTGGGCCACAGTGTGCGTGTACGCGTGTTTGTGTATTCCACACAGGCATAGGGCAGGATTACTATAGAATGTTGGCGAACTATCGTTGTGGAGGGGGAAAAACACGTAGAGCTGAGTCTGCGCGACGCAGGGGATCACAGCCTACGAAGTTTATCGGGCAAGACTACAGCGACAAATCCTAGGACACATTCGGCCGCGGCGTAGGTAATTAACACTCCATTCATCACTTATATCAATGGCGAGAAAGTTTATCGCCGTTTCCAATGCGCGCAGTTAAGATTTGACGTCAAATTCGTTCGGAAATGCGTCTACGAAATGTGTGCGTAGTCCATTTTCCTACTCGGCATGCAGGCTAAAGCTGCGAACGGTATCCGTTTATATAAACTCATTAGCATTTTTGACCAAATTATGGCTAATTGTAAATCCGAATCGAGCTTTTCGCTATCGCGTGAATGTTTTTTTCGCGTGCTCTTTCGTAAATGTGAGATTTGAGCGCTTGATGTTGATGCTGTATGTCCGTGATGGCGCTCGCTCGGTTCTCTCTATGCTCCTTTTGCTCTCTGACGATTAAGGCAGGAAAACAACAAAGAAGCAGGAAGCATATGGGCTCACCGGCGAGGCGGTGTGAGATCACGCCGCAATTAGTTGTAACAGTTAATTTAAAGTAAAAGGATCCCAGAAAAATGTGAATCTGTGCTTTGCCCAGACAATCTCTTGTCTGTGCATGTGCTGTCATTTTAAAGAGCTGAACAAGAGACTGTCATCGCATTATGAATCATGGATTATTTATAGTATAATTATTAGAAAAAGGGGGGTTTCTTCAAGCATCAAAACAGTAAGTGAAATGCTGCTTTAACTGTGTTTAAAAGTAATGGCTGTCATACATTTCTACCATTGTTTGCTGATTGCAGACACAAAAATCCCTTTCATTGTCAAAGTATTTTTGTGCAAAAGTCTTGTCAGGCATATTTAGAAGAAGAATGTTTTGTAAAAGACTTTATTAAAGGATTAAATTTACTGTGTAGCCCAGAAATATTAATATTTATTAATGTTTTAGTGTCTAAAATTACACTTAATTCATGCTTATAAAAATCCTAGTTTGCCTAGTTTGTCAAGAAGATGCTTTTAATCACTTAAAATATTAAATTTAGTTTGAGCGCTTATTATTTTAGTAAATTATTAACTTTATATTTTCTTTTAACCTGCTTTTTATTCAACTAAAATGCCTTTTGTGAATTAGTGACTATACTAAATAGGTTTTTCATTCATTCATTTATTCTCCTTTGGCTTAGTCCCTTTATTCATCAGGGGTCGCCACAGTAGAATGAGATGCCAACTTATCCAACATATGTTTAACACAGCGGATGCCCTTCTAGCTGCAACCCAGTACTCGGAAACATCCATACACAGGGTATTTGCAGGGTCTTAAAAAGTCTAAAATCTCAAAAACAAAATTTTAGGCCTTAAAAATTCTTAAAATTACTGAAATATTGTGTTGTAGATCTTAAATCTTTTCAGAACAGGTCTTAATTTTGCTTTGTCTATGTATAGCTACCCAATCTGGCCAAAACTCATCCAATAAATAAATAATAAACTTAACTTTTTATTTAAGAATGTACTACTCTAACGGTTTAATTATATTTTTTACAGTAACATTGTTTAAATGTTTTTCATGTATTTACTGCTGAGGAAGCTGACGTGGACAGACTGTTGTGCATACATTTAGTTTTTAAAATTTTTTTTAAGTTTTTTTATATTTAAGGAAGGTTATTTTGTAAAAAAGTGTATGTATACAACTAGCGCTTGATTGTTTTGACAATATTTAAAATATTTTGCTTAGAATTAACTAAAATATTATTTTTTTCATTATTCAATTATTATTGCATTATTAAATTAATTAAATTATTAAAAAAAGTTTGTCATTGCAAATAAGTCTTTTCCAACTGGGCTATTTGAAAACCTCCCTAGCGTTTAGCGCTGTATGAGTCTAGAATTTCATTCATAATGGTCTTAAAAATGTCTTATTTAACTTGCAGAAACCTGCAGAAACCCTGATACACATTCATGCACACACATACACTACGGCTAGTTTAGTTTATTTAATTTACCTATACGCATGTGTTTTGGACCGTGTGTAAATCATAGGTCTCAAACTCTATTCCTGGAGGGCCGCAGTTTTGCTTCAACCCTAATCAAACACAGCTGATCCAAATAATCGAGGTGTTCAAAAGAGTCATGAACACCTTCATTAGTTGGATCAGCTGTGTTTGATCAGGGTTCGAGCAAAACTGCAGAGCTGCGGCCCTCCAGGAATAGAGTTTGGGACCTATGCTGTAAATAGTCTTATGCTGTCAAATGATTCTTGTCATAAGTACCTTACCAGATTTTTTGGTAAATGATTACTACAGTACACAGTGAAATGTACAGTAGTGTTTATTTTTTGATTAGTGTTTATTATTATTATTATTGATGTCTATACTATTATTGATGTCACACACAATCTTCTTTTTAATAATTTTGAGTTTAAATAATTATTCATTTTTATTTCAGCCATCTAATCTCAGCAAATCGTCTGATGGATTTTGTGTAGAAACCCTGCTTGATTTGATTGCGATTGGTAACACAGCGAGGGATTTTTGGAAGGAGGAAGGATGTCGGAGTTTATGCCGTACCCGTACAGAAGGCCGGGAGGTGCTTTGATGCGCTTTAAGAAAAGAAAGTCACGCTTCACATTCCAAGAGGTGGAACTGCTGCTCAGCGAAGTGCAGAAAAAACGCCATATTCTAGTTGGTAAGACATGCTGTTTTTTGCATTCGTATCACGTAACACAGCAGAACCTGGCAGCATTTTTGAGAGTATGGAAATTATGATTTACATACACGAAGGATAATAGTTAATGTTAGAACTTCTATTGGGACAACTTTACTCGTAGCTGTTATTGAAATAAACAGTGTATTTTTTTTCTTCACACTTCCATTGTTAAAACAATCTGGGATCTCATGGGTGTTCCTTTAAAAGCTTGTGAATATAAAAAAAGTTATAAAATTCAAGGCCCTGTAAATCTTTTAAAAATAAAGTACAATAGATACAGGTCATTGATACTGGCTGAATTTATTTTGTGCAAGGTTTCTCGAAAAAAAAATCCATATTATTCCCTCTGGTCCACTAATGTGGTATTTCTCTAAATATTTTGTGGCCAATGCATTCTGGCTTGATTGAATTACGTTAGTTAAGTATTTCCTGCATGATCTACTTTGTGTTGTACATTGCAATGATGTTCACGCTTGAACAAAGGTTGTGATAATCTGTTGCTTTTTTTGTAATATTTTAGCAGTAGATTATCAAAACTTTTGTGCAAGCCTGAAGGTCATGGCAAAGTACAAAGGTTGTAATAATCAGTTGCCTAAATATATTAAAGTCATTTTATTAAATTATATTTGATAGGCATTTATGCTTACAAGTGTCTATAATGCCTTAATTATTGTGCTATAATCATCGCACTGCTTATGTTTAAGTGATCTATGTTGCTAAGAAATACTTTTCACCCACTGTGACAGTGGTAACCAGTTTTAGTCACAATGATAAAAGAATGTGATTTATGGATATTAAAGACCTTAAACATAAATCAATGAGTAATGATGAGTCTGATGGTGTGTGTGTTGCGTCCTGGGTTGCTCTGTATCAAAAGCTATGTTTCCATCCACCTATTTTTTATGCGCATTTTGGATTATTGCATAAATAAATTCTTCATTGGCACGCCAAGATGTGCATAGATTTTGAAAATGTGCATAAAAAACGTATGTGCATAACAGAGTAAGTAACTTTTTATTTGATAAAAAAATGTGCATAAACTATGATGGAAACACTTTTACCAAATAAGTTCCAGCATGTGCAATTAAAAAAAAGTCATGTGATTTTGTTATCAGATCATGTGAAGATAAAAATTACATCAATGGACAAACTAGTGGGCCACCTACATTGCAAAACATCTGAAATGTTGTTTTGCTCATTCAAGTCCCCCAGAAATCAAAACTAACCATATGATTTTGTTAGCTCACATTGCTAGTTTTATGGTGAACAATTAATCTGTGCATGTCATTGAGAAAAACAAAATAGTTTGCCCTTCTACTCTTTAACTGAAATCTGAAAATACACTTTCTGTTTGTTTTAGGTTAAATTCAGATTAAGTATATCTTAGGAATTGGGCGTGGCTAACATATATAACCACACCGCTCCAACTGTCAGTTTTGACAACAAACAGAAATGGTGAGCAGGAGGAGTCTGTTAGGTTGTAATAACTCTACCCAAACCATTTTCCTGATCTTTCTGAAAGAAATGCCTACTTTACTACATCTATTCAGCTCGCTGTAGAAAAACAAGCTACGCCCGCTGTTTGCTTATTTAATATTCTGTTTCTCTAGGAACTGCGTCACAATATGAAAAAAATAACGGTCGCAGCTTCCGGTTTATGCGGCCTTTAACCATCATCAGAGTGTTTCATTAGTATTACCTCCAGAAATGTTTTGTGCAGCTATGCTCCCAAAGCACGGTCTAACGTTTCCAAAAGCCACTGAATGTTCATTCCATTTCAGCATTGCTGTCAGAGCTGCAACTAATTTAGAAAAAGAGTAACTTAAAAATTACTCCGCAAATTCAGTTTTTCTTTTTGATATTTGGCGCATGTTTATCAGGAAGTGAGGATCTTGTTCACTTTGATTCATTGGATGGAAACTGCATTATTCGCAAATCTTTTATGCGATATTCCAGTTTTGCACATAAATGTAATTAGCATCTTTGGATGGAATCATCTCTACTGTTGATGACTAAGATAAAAATGTCATTATTCTAGCAGTAATGCGAGATATGTAGCTTTTCAATGCATTGAAACAATTGTACCAGTTGCTTCGCAAAGTAATTCACTGTTTCGAAGCATTGTTCTAATATGCATTTTTTTTCATTTAAGTCTTACATTGTCTATTCTATTGTAGGCTCTGCTTAACAACAAGAGACAATTAACTATTACTAACATCTACAAACTTATCCGAGATCATGTAAAAACTATGAAATCTGTTCAGTAATTCACCTCTGCGGGGCGATCTGAGTGAACCCGCATGATTCATGTGGATTTTGGTTTTACACTCCGCCCCGCGTCAGAAAACAATTACATTTTTGAATTGTTTTGAAAGAGTAATGACGTAACAAAATACCTAATCAATATCAAACAACTGATTCAAAACAAAACATTCATAACCTTTTTTCTTTTTTTTTGAAGCTGTGCTTTGAAAGCAGCCAACTGAGCCTGGTTTCTCTTGAGGTTTTTTAAATTCTTCACTTTCGCCAATTGGTGAAGTTTTTTCCTCGCCGCTGTCGCCACTGCCTTGCATGGTTCGGGATCTGTAGAGCTGCGCATCGATGGAATTGCTCTTCAGTGTTTGGACTCTCAGTAGTGATTATTAAACCACACTGAACTGAGCTAAACTAAACTGAACTTAAACACTGAAAACTGAACTGACACTGTTTCAATTCACTATAAACTTCCATGTGAAGCTGCTTTGACACAATCTACATTGTATAAGCGCTATACAAATAAAGATGAATTGAATTGAATTGAATACTAGACTCTTGACCAGGGGAACGAGTTTGGCCACCCCTACTCTAGACATTACCTTTTAAAGACAAAAGCATAGTGACAGTGTATTTAGCCATATCAAAACCATAGCCATGTGAATTGGTCATTTTTACCCTCTGGCAGTTTTATGTATTCAATGACCCCTAGTGGTTAAATTGTTAAAGGTCCCATGAAGGGCCTTGACATGTTTTTTTTATTTGATGTTTGACGTAATCTCAACCGAAACATGAAGAGAGGGTGGGACATAGAGTAGCTGCTCCCCTTTAAAAAAAAAAAACAAATAGAATTTTCTTTTATCCAGCTCTGCTAGTGAGAGTGGTTAAGTTCAAGCACATCAATTGTGAAGCGTCTTGAAGGGGCGGGGCATGTGGATACTAGCGAGCATTTGATTGATCATGATTTTACGAGAATCTGAAGTAAATATGGTGACGTCAATAAAACCGTTGATGTATTTAGGCGTAAGCGACAAACTACAAGCTCTAGTCTAGATGTTTAGAACAGTTTTTAGACTTCTTCTAAACGTGAATTTTGTCACTGTTTTGGAGCACACTAGCTTATCGATATCCTAAAACTAACAACACTGATACTAAGATCTAAAAAACAATTCAATTAAATGTCTTCAACAGGAAAGTTCAACAGGGGCATTTCAAAGGATCTGAAAAACCGAACATGGTTGTCTGTGACCGAACGCATCAACGAGGTCAGCGAGTGTCATAGAGAGGTTATTGAGGTCATCAAGAAATGGGCAGACCTCAAATGCGACACCAAGCGAAGGGTGGCCGCCATGAGGGCTTCGGGAGCTACGTCAGCCCAAATCGCACAAGAACTGTCCCCCATCGAGACCATGGTGCACCAGATCCTTCAGCTGTCGAACTCGAACAAAAACATGAGCAATTTTGCAATTGATGACCAAATGGATGATGACGATGAGGACATGCCAGGCCTCTCTGAGATTCCACAAAGTTCTTACATGGCAAATGGTAGGCCTCATTCATTCGGTTTACCAATGCCACTGCCAATACCAATACCAATGCCAATGCCAGTGCCACCTCCTTTCCACACTAGTGTCGCAGGCCAAGTTGATTTGGAGCTTCCTTCTCACATGATGTTTAGTGGTGAGTTTAATTTTTTAAAAATGCAATGGGTGCTCACACCAAAAATGATATATATAACCATATAGTTTTGCACTGAAAACAATAGTTAAAATATGTCTTACAGTTTTTCCCAGTTGCTTATACACATTTACTGAAAGCATGTCTCATATTGTCAGAACTCTCCACACAAATCACAAAATACACGCATTCAGCAAAACCCTTCAATTCTCCTGCAATATCAAACTTTACATTTTAAACGATGTGATTTCTTCACAAAATGGTGTTTTGTTTTCAAATGACACAAACCATCACATGAATAGACATTTATAAGAACCAGTTGATCACTGATGTGCTTAATGTAAAACACTATGGCCACTTCTACTCCATTCATCATGACTTACTGTAAGCCTTTTTTTGTTTAGTGTTACACTTATATAGGCCTACATAAGTGCATTGTAAAAGTTTTCAGTACTTTTACACGGTACCAAATAAATTTTACTGTATTTTTCCTATAAAAACAGTGTACACGGTGTTCATCCCAACCAACACAAAGTTGCACATAACGTGGTCTACATATGCCATCAACAGAAGTATTTACAGAATCGTTACAGTAAAAAACTAAATGAAAAAGTGTGGATTTCGGTCATACACTTTCCATCCCCAGGCAGAAAAAAATTCCTCAATAGGATTGAAAATGGAGAATATGAGATTAGCTCTTATTTCTAAATTGCAACTATGTGTGACAGGTGTTTACCTATGTAATGAGTTAGTATGCAAAGTAGGACAACTGACTTTACAATTGTGAATGACAGTGTGTTCCTTGTGAAAACGAGATTTTCCTGCATGAAAATTGTGCCAAATGCAGAGAACTGTGTGTGGTGTTTTAAAAAAAAATGT
This sequence comes from Danio tinwini, assembly GCA_903798205.1. Lineage (NCBI taxonomy): Eukaryota > Metazoa > Chordata > Actinopteri > Cypriniformes > Danionidae > Danio > Danio tinwini. The sequence continues at coordinate 13,237,971 of CAIGQZ010000379.1, forward strand.
GTTCTAAATCTGCAGTTTGAGTGTAAAGCAGGAATTGTGCTCGTAGTTTAGCAGTACTGGTTCAGGGGGTTGGTGCATCAGTTACATGTTGTAGTCATTGTGTCTGAAGTACAAGTAATTGTGTGTAAACAATTGGGAAAAACTAAAAAAGGTTTTTATGTAATTTAATTAACTGGTGACAAAATACACTGTGTGATTATAAAAAACAAAACCGTATCATCTGGTTGTTTGGATACTAATCTAATTATTGTTAAAGTTAGTTCTTGGTGTGAATTGGCCCTTATTACTGAGCCTTTAATTTTTTGAGTGTTTTAACAACAATAAATGAGTTACTTTCTTTGTATTGATAGATTCAGCAGTGCCTCTTACAAGCCTCCATACAAATACATCAGGAAAAGAAGGTAAGCAGTATTTCAGGGATATGTGTTCATTTTATACGGTTTGTTATTTTCTTGTTTCAAGGTACATCTGATGCAAACCTAATTGCAATGTAAGCAAAAAATGGTACTAGTTAAACATGTTCAAACTACTTAAATGTAGTGAGCTAAGCTATCAGCTACTTTACTTAATGTAGCTTAACTACACTAAAAGCTACCCCCTGGGAAATGTAGCAAGCTAAGCTAAAAGCTACTTGGCAAATGTAGCTTTGCTACATCTAAGCTATTTTTGCAATTTTCATTTTTAAATCAAAGCAACTTAAATCCAAGTCACTCATATCTTAGTGATCAATATAACTGTCAATGAAACATATAAGGCATAATTGCTCAGTTCAATTATTTACTGCAAATAATTTGCTGTACTAAACAGAAACAAATTATTGTATATAACAGCAAGAACAAAAAAAAAATCTATAAAAACTGACGTTATACATTTAAAGTACTATAGTAATTTATAGTAAAGGGAAATATTTAGGAATAAGCATTAAATTGTATATATATTTACAACTTTTCATTAATGAATTACAAATAATGTAGTATCATTAGTAACGTATTTTTGAAAATTTTTATTTATTAATTTATTTATTTTTCCTTCCTCCTCGCCGTTGTCGCCATTGGCTTGCATAGTTCGGGACCGGATTACTCTTCAGTGTTTGGACTTTCATTAGTGAACTGAACAATTTCAATTTACTATAATCTTCTCTGTGAAGCTTCTTTGACACAATCTACATTGTAAAAGCATGAATTGAGTTGAATTAAATTGAATAGTAACTATCATGAACTAATACAGTAGTAATTACCATAGTACAGTATACTAAAGGCTAAAGTATACTATGGTAATTACTACTGTAATATACCGTAGTATACTGTAGCCTTTACTACAGTAAACTATATATATAGTATATATATAGTATACAGTATATACTATATATAGTATATATATATAGTATACTGTACTTCACTACTGTATTAGACGTCACTTATTAATCTGCGATTGGTAAATGTAGCTTGTGTGGACGCTACTGCGCTACTTGACTAAAAAAAATAGCTTCACTACTGAAAAGCTATTTGATTTATAAAGTAGCGACACGCTACTGAGAAAAAAGTAGTGTCACTTCTTGAATTGATTCTCAACCAGCTCACGGTGAATCGTTACATCAGTACTTGTCTTGGTCATGTTAGTCACTGTATGTGTTTTTCATATGTACAAGGAAAAATATATTATATTTTGTAACACTTGACTGTTTTAGTTTTGGTCAATTTGAACTTTTTACTTAATGTTTTACACATATAAAGCTAAAATAAAGATTTTTATCAAATTGCACAACATTTTAACTGCATTAAAAATATTATATTTTAATATAAAAATATTTTGGTTGAACCATATGAGATCTTTAGCTTTGTGCTTCTGATTTGTATTATACATACTCTATGCAATTATTGTGGAAAATGTTTTTAGAAAAATATAAGTATAATATATGAAATATTACAAGATAATTTATATAAATAATATGTAAAATGGGCAGAGCAGTGGGTAGTGCTGTTGCTGTACAGCAAGAAGGTCGCTGGTTTAAACCTCGGCTGGGTCAGTTGGCATTTCTGTGTGGAGTTTGCACGTTCTCCCTGTGTTCACGTGGGTTTTCTCCGGGTGTTCCGGTTTCCCACACAGTCCAAACACATGTGGTATAGGTGAATTAAATAAGCTAAATTGTCAATAGTGTATATGTGGGAATGAGTGTATGGGTGTTTCCCAGTGATAGGTTGCAACTGAAAGGGCATCCGCTGTGTAAAACATATGCTGGATAAGTTGACCGTTTATTTCGCTGTGGTGACAGATTAATAAAGGGACTAAGCTGAAAAGAAAATGAATGAATAAATATATAAAACATAAGTATACAACTTATTTATAAGAAATATAATTTTTTTTTTAGTTAATTCTAATACATTTCTATTCCTTCAGGTGGCAACATGCAATTTATCGAACCCTTAAGCCAACCAAATCAACCTCTTGTTGGCATGCCTGCATTCCTCAGCCGTCCCATTACTGAGAAGACGCAAGTTCAAGAAAAAGCCAACCAGAGCACATTTAATGGCTCTTCAGCATTTATTGTACCTTCTGGAGCCTCGTCATCACGTTCAGCTCCTGCTTGCCTCCCTCCACAGCCTGCTGCCCCAGAGCCTCGCAGTCTGCAGGAACGCCTAACCCAGAGTGCCTCTCTCAGCCTGCAGGAACAGCAGGCCACAACACAACTGATCGGGTCGCTGTCCCGCTCGCTGGAGTCACTAGCTGAGTCCGTGCAGAAATTGGTCCAAATCCAGCGTCAGTTTTCACATGACACCTTACAAATGCAGCGCGACACACTCCACGTCCTGCGCGACTTTTCCTCCAACACCTTGACTCTCCTGCAGGACAAGATGAACGGACATCCATAGCTCCTCTATGCCGCTGTGCTATGCTAACTACAACTGGGAGCAAGTTACACAAACAACGTCAATAATAAGCTGAGCATAAAGTGACACTAGAGTCTATGGCAATCTTGATTAAGTCTTTATTTTGAGAGTTATATATAAGTTGAATCACGCTTTCCCCCAGTTTATAACACAATAACCAAAATTAGGAGCTAAATATTAATAGAGACATCCTTGTATGTATCGACTGAATATTTTATTCAGTAGACAAGTGGGACTGTGTGGACCAATTGTGTGCTATTATAAGTAATTTAATAATGGGCAAAATGTAGGCTATTTAAAAACTTGAGTAGTAATTTAAGATGATTATTCTTGTGGTGCTTTTTAATATATTGCAATGTGGCCGTTTTATCTGGTTTTAATTTATGTAATCTGTTTTTATTAAGGTTTTTTTTCTTTTCTGATGGCTCTAGAGATTTTAACCTTTTAAATCAGTTTTCGTCTCAAGCGTTGCCTAACAGACCTGCTGTAAATGTTTTGATCCTTTAGCCTTATGCATTGTGTTTTATTATTTGTGGTTTCTCTTAACTTGAATTTCCAAAGACTCGTTATCATGTTTTATTTTTGTTTTCTTCCTGGTAGGACTTTGAATTCTGTTTGAAGGCACATTTATCTTAGATGTAGCTCCTATGGACCTGTGTTAATCTCCCAGAAATGAAAAGTCAGCACACTGTTAACAAGTCACACTTTAAAACCTTACGGAAAAGATTAAATAAAACATATAATTTGAAATATTACTCAAAGTGAAGCTGATTTTTGCTTTAACTTTTTTTTTTGGAATAGATTTTTATTTATTTCTTTTCCACTTTTTTCCCCCTTTCTCAAAAAAAACTGAGACAAATAATAAGGAAAAGTTGGGAAATGGAGTTTGTTTCCACTAACCACTTTCATTTAAGTTAAAATGTTTTGTTTTTTATTGAGACTTTCATTGTCAGTTGCTTCCAGCTATTTTTAGATACCTTATTGTACTTCATGCTACAAAAATTAATCCATAGAGCTATTATACTCACTGGCCACTTTATTAGGTACACCTTCAGACCTGCCTTAATCCTTCGGCATAGATTCAATAAGGTACAGGAAATATTCCTAAGATATTTTGGTCCATATTGACATGATAGCATCACGCAGTTGCTGCAGATTTGTCAGCTGCACATCCATGATGCGAAACTCCCGTTCCACCACATCCCAAAGGTACTCTATTGGATTGATTGCGTTTTGGTGAAGGGAGGCCATTTGAGTACAGTGAACTTATTGTCATGTTCAAGAAACCAGTCTGAGATGATTTGCACTTTATGACATGGCGCATTATCCTGCTGGAAATCGCCATCAGAAAATGGGTACACTGGTCATAAACGGATGGACATGGTCAGCAACAATACTCAGGTAGGCTATGGCATTGACACAATGCTCAATTGGCACTAATGGGCCCAAAGTGTGCCAAGAAAATATCCCCCACACCATTAATTCACCACCAGCAGCCTGAACCATTGATACAAGGCAGGATAGATCCACGCTTTCATGCTGTTGATGTAAAATTCTGACGCTACCATCCGAATGTCGCAGCAGAAATCAAGACTCATCAGACCAGGCAGTGTTTCTCCAATCTTCTATTGTCCAATTTTGGTGAGCCTGTGCAAATTGTAGCTTCAGTTCCCTGTTCTTAGCTGACAGAAGTGGCATCCAGTGTGGTCTTCTGCTGCTGTAGCCCATCTGCCTCAAGGTTTGATGTGTTGTGCATTCAGAAAGGCTCTCCTGCATACCTCTGTTGTAACAAGTGGTTATTTAAGTTACTGTTGCTTTCTATCAGCTGGAACCAGTCTGGCCATTCTCCTCTGAACTCTGGCATCAACAAGGCATATGCACCCATAGAACTGCAGCTCACTGGATATTATCTCTTTTTCAGATCATTCTCTGGAAACCCTAGAATTGGTTGTGCGGGAAAATCCCAGTAGATCAGCAGTTTCTGAAATACTCAGAGCAGCCTGTCTGGCACCAACAACCATGCCACTTTCAAAGTCACTAACATCACCTTTTTTTTCCCATTGTGATGCTCAGTTTTAACTTTAGCAGATTGTCTTGACCATGTCTACATGCCTAAATGCATTGCGTTGCTGCCATGTGATCGGCTGATTAGAAATTTGGTTAAGATATACCTATTAAAGTGGCCGGTGAGTGTATATTGTATTACAAACAATGTTTTGTGGTGTCAAAAGTTAGGCTAAATCTTTTCTGCAATTTGTTGTTATTCTAGCTATTTTGCAAATGAATCGGAAGTCTCGCACAAATTATTTCCGTGTTGCAAAATAAGGTATAGCAATATAATGAAGGCTGTTTTACATCACGTTTAGTGCCTCACTAACACATTGGATGGAAAAAAAAGTGACAACACACCATTGTAAGCTTGTGCACCTGATTTAATATCATTATGATTAGATAATAAAAATGTGCACAAACGAAATATAAAACTTCCCACTAGATGTCACTCTTGCACTTCTGTGGCCGAGTGCAGGACAACATGTAAATAAACTTCCATTTTTACAAACCTAGCCCTTATAAATAAAATATGAAGTCAGTCATAATTTGATCTGCTTGATCCATAAGACATTTCACACGAAGATAATAAAATATGGTGGTAGAGAGCTGAATAAAGTTAGAATGTAGCTACAAATAATTCCATGCACGCTGGCAAATAGTGTGCTTGTCTTATGTTCGTTTATTTAAAATGCAAACAGATTTAAACTTTTTCAACAAAGTTAACAACAGATTTGAGCAACAGATGTATAATAGCGTAAATAGCATTAGTCAGAAAATGTAATATACACATAAAGAACCCACACTTAACTTTTAAAAAACATTTTGTGTTATTCTGCCTTCACTGGGCCTGATCATTTTTAAGGAGCCATTATTAAAAGAAACATTGTGATAAAAAGACTGTAAACATTTTTAGTTACTATCATTTCCATTTTAATACATTCCACTATTTTGTTAGGATAATTGGCGGTTTCCATCAACCCTGTAAGGTAATTCATAAATCTATTAGTTTACAATTCATGGAGACATGCAAACGTTACATCGCTGATATATAACGTTTGTTTACTTACATGTTTAGCTTTTCTCTCATCAGTTATCAAGCTGTGCTCAGGTGTCTGTGTAATTCACATCTTTTCTAAAACGCAAAAAACATAAAAAATACAAAAATATAAAACATGCAGCTAAAGCATATAGTGTATGCTAATGTACAGTAGAGCAAATGTACATAATTTGTAATACCGATAAATAGGTTGAGAACATTTTTCAAATTTGAAAAAATTCAGATATAATAAATGGGTAAAAAGTTATATAGATATAGATATATAGATATATAATGGTTTCTAAAATAATATTACACAGCATAATTCAATTCAATAATATTTTTTATGAGCATTAAATCTGCTTATTTCTGAAGGATCATGTGACACTAAAATTGACCAGAATAATCATTCTGATGCTACAGCTTTGCCTTCATAAGGATGAGTAACATAATAAAGTATTTAAATAGAAAAGTGGTCTCAAACTCAATTCCTGGAGGGCCAGAGCTCTACATCCTCTTGTTAAGTGGTGACGTGTTGGGGACGTAATACTGTTTCCGGGTCTAAGCCGCCACTCATTTGAATTGACAAAATATTTGTTTATGATCACTTTTTATTCATATCACACATTAAAGTGAATTTTATATAAAGTTATAGTGTACACAACAATCACTGGGCTTGCTGCATCATAAATACCAAAATTTTAACAATTTATAAAAAATTGATCACTTTCTGGCCATCAGATATTAGGCATGGACATATATATTGCGATCGTGATTTTCGAAAGTATTACATCGCTTTGTAAATGTTTATTATTAACATTTGATGAGTCTCCTCATTTTATAGACCTGGAAGCCCCTTGTCACACTTAACAATCGGATAGTTTAGCCAAAGTTCCTTTAAGACAAGTCATTTCACTCTGTGGCCATCTTTGAAATGCCTCTCGGGCAGTATGCTCGGGCATTCTGTCTGAATGGGCAAACATCAAATTCTCCAAAAGTACTTGCCAAGTTTATGAACAAATTAAATTTTAGGAATCATTAATAAAACTAAACAACAACTCTCTCATAAGTTTCGTTTCTAAATGTTTGAATCACACAAAATCTGCAGAAACTCACGTCTTGTCCAAGCCCCTCCCTGGAGTTTTGTCAGTCTATACCAGGGGTGGGCAAACTCAGTCCTGTAGGGCCGATGTCCTGAACAGTTTAGCTCCAACTCTAATCAAAAACACCTGCTTATAGATTTCTAGTGATCTTGAGGACAATGATTAGCATGTTCAGGTGTGTTTGATTAGTGTTGGAGCAAAACTGTTGGAGCAAAACTCCAAGACCGAGTTTGCCCATCCCTGGTCTATACCGATCGATGATTTGCTTTTGTACTAGAAGGCGGGCTTTATTTGCGATATACAATAGCGATTAATGATTGGCTCCTGTACTAGAAGACGGGCTTTATTCGCCATATTGACCGTTACACTTTTCTCCTTTCAAAACAATACGAGTAACATGTCTTGTGTATTCTATAGTCTTTGGTTTAGCTCCAACCACCTCCAACTCACACCTGCTTAATAGTCTCTAGTAGTCTTGAACACCTTGATTAGTTGCATCAGCTGTGCTTGATTAGGGTTGGAGCAAAACTGTGCAGAGCTGCGGCCCTCCAGGAATCCAGTTTGAGACCCATGTACTACAATATTGCTGTTTAAACTGTATTCTTTATCGAAGCCTTGGTGATCCTAAGAGGTGATTAATACTAACAAAAAAACTTCTGAACTGTAGAGAATTTATTCGTTCATATTTATATACCAATTATCAAATGAGCAACAAATAGACTATTCCTAATGTTGGTTGTCAACCCTGAGACTGCGTAAATGTGTAATATCAGTTTTGTACAGTACCTCGTGCCATTCGAGTGTCTTTATAGGAAGAGCCAGATGACAAAGCGGACAGGTGCTTATTTTTTCTAGGTCTGTGTCACTGTTTTTATCTCCCTTTGTCTTGTGCCGTGATGAGAACGAGAATTCTGCAGCATCTGAATCACTGTTGTTTCCAGCTTTGGGCTTTTTGTCATCATCATCATCATCATCATAGTTATCAGCAAAAGAGTTCACATACTGTAAATCACGAGGGCAATTTTCCTAATAAAGAAACAGTAACAAATAATTAAAAAAGTTACCAATACATTTACACAATTTCCTGAAATATATCAAACACCTTTTTATGTATTTGTTTAATTTTGTACCATGTGTATCTCCAGGCTAGCTGAGGGAATGTATTGCAGACAATTATCACACTGCAACCGGGTCCCCTCTAGAGAAAACAGATATGCTAAATCAGTATTTTGCACTCAAAATATGGCTGAATTATTAAAAAAAGGCTTTAAAGCAGTGCTGGATTTACTTTATGGTTGTCTGATCTAACAGGTAATATAATCTAAGTAATATAAAAATCTTATATATAATATAAAAATATACAGATAAGCTAAATCAGTATTTTGCACACAAAGCAGGCCTGAATTATTAAAAAAGACTTAAAAGCAGTTCTGGGATTTCTTTATGATTGTCTGATCTATTAGGTATAATCTAAATACTATAAAAATCATTCATTCATTTTCATTTCAGCTTAGTCCCTTTATTAATCTGGGGTCACCACAGCGGAATGAACCACCAACTTATCCAGCATATGTTTTACGCAGCGGATGCCCTTCCAGCTGCAACCCATCACTGGGAAACATCCATACACACACACTAGGGCCAATTTAGCTTACCCAATTCACCTATACCACATGTCTGTTTCCCGGAGGAAACCCACGCGAACACGGGGAGAACATGCAAACTCCACACAGAAACGGCTGACCCAACTGACCCAGCCGAGGCTCGAACCAGCGACCTTCTTGCTGTGAGGCGATCGTGCTACCCGCTGCGCCACCGTGATGCCTAATTTAAAAATCTTTATATATAATATAAAAATATACAGATATGTTAAATCAGTATTTTGCACTCAAAACAGGCCTGCATTATGAAAAAAGACTTAAAAGCAGTGCTGGGATTACTTTATGGTTGTCTGATCTATTAGGTAATATAATCTAAATAATATAAAAATCGTTATATGTAATATAAAAATATACATATACTGTACTGTATGTTAAATCAGTATTTTGCACTCAAAACAGGCCTGAAGTATTCAAAAAAAAGATGTAAAAGAAGTGCTGGGATATCTTTATATTTGTCTGATCTATTAGGTAATATTATATAAAAAACTTTTACTTTTGACAACTCATTTATCACATTGATTTAAACAGGCATATAGGTATCAATTTGGACACTCCTCGTCCTTTGGAAGTGCATGCAAAATAGATTAGCTTTTGCAGTGAAAAAAATAGCATGCCTTTTTTATTGTTTGTAGACGTTGTTTTTTGGCATTATGTAAATTTTTTACAAAAACCAGCATAGGTTTGTGAAGAAGGACTTGCTTCAGTTACTACATAAAAAAAACTACAGTATTTAAACTAAATGCTTTATTGTTTTTGAACCAATCTAGTAAAATACTTTAATTGCTCTGGTATATCTATAGTTAAATTACCCAATACTGTACTAGGTTTTCTACATATACTACAATAAACCAAAACATATGACAGTATTTAAAGGGATAGTTCACCCCAATATGAAAAAAAAATGACCTCATCAAACTTTTAAACTTTTATGAGTTTCTTTCTAAGATATTTGGAAGAATGCTGGTTGCTCCTAAGTACTATCAACCTCCATAGTAGGAACAAACACTATAGAAGTCAATAGGTTATAGCAACAAACATTTTTCAATATATCTTCTTTTGTGTTCAACAGAAGGAACACCAAAAGGCTGCATCTAAAATTGCTGACTACTCGAGTATGTACAACATTCGAATTTTAACATACTACATGACTGTTAGAAAAATACGCTGTGTACAGTATGAATAGGAGAAGTATGAAGGGAATTCGGATGTACTATATCCTCAATTAGTCATTCTCACGTGACCTTCTAACGTCAATTGCAATGCTTCACTAACCATCATTAGTTCTCTCACACAGCATTATGGGATAGCATAGCGTCTACTGGATACACACTTCAAAATCTCGTTGGATGTAGTAGGTCAACCGGGTAACTTCTCGCCTACTGTTTTTCAAATACTATGAATTTGGACAGACTACTCAGCTCACATATTCTTTTTAACATACTATATTGTAGGGAAATATGCGATTTCAGACGGAGTCATAGATTACAAAATTTAAATGTATGGGTGAACTATGCCTTTAATACATAATATAATATAACAAAGAGTTGTAAATACTATAATATATACAGTAGTAGGGTTGCACATTATATCGTTTCAGCATTAATATCACAATGTGATCATTCGCAATAGTCACATCGCAAGTACACACAATGGGTTTTAAAAGCATTCTGGCCTAAAAATGGTAGTGTTTTTAACTTTGACAAATTAATAACGATAAATTCTATTGAATAGTTTATAAAAAAAAAGACTATGCTGTATTATTTAACATTTGATTATTGAATGACTGTACACCTGAATACAGTTTGACTCCTCGAAAACTATAAAACGCTGATTAAATAATATGTATCTTTTTCTTTATTGAATTTATCTATGCCTGAAGATTGTTACTTATATTTTATGCATATGCCTCCCCTACAGAATCATCACAAACAATCTAGCTGTTCAACACATCTGGTGAAATTGTATTCATATCGCAATATATTTTGCAGAATAAACAAATATCGCAATGTTAGATTTTTCCAATATTATGCAGCCCTATAGTACAATACACTTTCTGAAGTTTCACAAACTAATTTCGAGAGGAGCATGTGATAGGATTGACTACAGCTGATCTCTATCACCCATCACTAACTAGTCAATCGGATCATTTCAAATTTAATATAAATATCCAGCCTAAACTTCATTCCTCATCTTCTCTTTGGACCCCCCCCCATCCATCCCTTCTCCCTCCTCCCTCCACAGCAAGGAAGTCGAGTTGGCTCAACGCTACCAGTCGACACTCTCTGTGCAGAGTTTGCATGTTCTCCCCGTGTTTGCGTGGGTTTTCCCCGGGTACTCCGGTTTCCTCCCACACTCAAAAACATGCAACTACAGTTAAAGTCATAAGCACTTACTAAGTACAAACTAACATAATTGGCGGTCTATTCTCAGAAAGTTATCGAAAACTACCTGATCTCGTATCCTTCCCAATGCTTATTGACCAGGCGGGAGCCTTGGGCTCACCTATTTCTGAGCTCAGGGTTCTCTCCCGGGACAGCATGCCAAACTAGCTAATATAGTCAAGCATTATCTAAGTGTGAACTCTTGAAACTATAGTATGATCAGGGTAATTTTTTCTCACTTTTTTGGGATAGCATTTATCCTGCACTTTGATATTTTCAACTTTGCTGAGCTTTTGCATTTGCTAACAGCTAAATTAAAGTACATACAAAATAAAAAGGTAATATCAAAAATCTGATAGCATATGCATAATGTTTGAAACTAACCATCTGAGTCAGATGAATCATCTTCGGAGACTAAATCCCTGGACATTGTCTGAGTGGTAGCAGGGCAGCTTTGAGCGTGATCAAGCTGGTCTGTCATTTTGACATACTGGTCACAGTCAGAACAGCGCTCTGTGCGACTCCCGCAGGACACTTTGTGCACTTTCAGAGTGCTCAGAGGAAGCTCAAGCTGACAAAACTCACAGATCTCAGGCCTTTCTGGGCATTCATCTTTCTGAAAGATAGAAACAGCAGACATGGAGAGACAACAAAGGGGATAAGTGAGAAAACACTCAGACATTACATTTTGAAAGACTGACTCAAAAAAGTATAGGTGTGATATTAAATATTTATCACCTCATGGTCCAGCAGGTGCCGTCGCTCCATCTTTTTCTTGCACTTCTTGCATTTTACCTGCAAGATAAAAAATATATCCACAGACACTGTGTTTCAGAAAGGGAAGACTGCAATGATGAGTAATGAGTAAGTCAAGTGGAACACATTCAGCAGGAAAATGCACCACAAATGATCTTTTATGACACACAGGGCCAAAAGGCTGTAGAGAGCAGATGAGATCAGAGTGTTAACTAGTGTTGAGTGGTTTGGTTGTGACCTCTGCATGCTGTTCAGTTTTGTGCTCCTCCAGCTGATCTCGATGGACAGTGTCACTGCAGTCAGGGCATTTACACAGAAACCTCTTGCAGTGTGGTTCATGCAGGTCAAAGTTTGCCTTGGCCACATCCTTATTGCTGCATGAAAACATTAAAGAGGCTCATTAGAGACATTGGAGTATGGAAAAGCTGTTTTGTTACTGGAGAAGTTTAAAATCATAATTGAACACTAGCATTTTCACAAAATTCACTCCGAACTTAAATGACTATGGAACACAAAATATTTTTTGAAGAGCACCATGGTCATTTTTTAAAAACGTTTTATGAATGTGCGCAAAATATGATAATTTGTTGTAATAATTGGTTGCCATGTTGTGTTCAAAATGAGTGATGGCATTAATTCAATGTGACCTTGATTAAATAAAATTAGCAAATAAATAACAGGCCCGTAGCCAGTCTGGTGAATGGTGTGGTTCAGTTTTCTTAAAAAGTGGACCTTTTTGCAGTTATTCGCCTCATTTTCTATTTAATTAGGAAGTTTAAATAGGTTGCATTTTAGTGACATTTTAAGCACATTTTTTTTTGCTGGATTAGCTGATTGGATGGACACCATAACTTCAGGTTTTGATGTATCAAAAACATTTTCTAAAGATTTAGAACGAAGAAATAGCAGAACAATACTTTTTTTTTTAAATACAAATTAATTGCATCATATATCATTAGAAAAAAAATTGCAATCTGTTAAAGTTTTAAATTAAAAACAAGCATATTGACATTTAAATATCATTAATTTAAATAAACTGGCCAGCACGTTCAATTTTCCTCAGTCTACCTCTGAAGCGACAGCCAACAGAGGATTTTGCTTGGAGTTAAAGCTTTCTTCGATGGGTTATATCACAATTTATTATGGCATAGCAGTCAAAATGGGACAAATGAGCTCATGTATGGGACAAATTCTAGACCTTTGTCAGTGAGGGGTGAGTCTTTTAAACCAGCCGAACCCCCCCCCCTGCCTATGGGCCTGAATAAGTCAGTATTCATAATTCGTGGCATTGAAAAAAAAAACAGTGAATGACTTTTATTTTTAGGTGATTTTATGTTTTTTTTTAAATAATTGATTTCCTAATTTTAGCTCTTTTATGCTTTTTTTTACTGTGACATTGATTTTAATGTGCAGCATTTTGCATGATTATTTAAAATGTAGGAATACTTATAAAAAATAACTAATAATAATAATAATAATTATCAGTATATAACAGATAACATTAATCCACAGGCCCAAACGACAATGCAATTTAGGATATTTATAGGCTGTTTTTGAGCAACTGCATTTCAGACAGTTGACAGTGCGAGGCTAAGAGAGACAGATCTTTTTAATAAATCTATTAAGCAAAAGATCTGAATGATTCGAAATCTTTGGTTCAACACAAAGTGAACCAGACACAAACTAGTTTAGGCTATTTGTATGATTACATGCGTTTGCGTATAATGTTTCGTACATTCTCCAGTTCTCCGTCCCTCCAAATTACACCTTCTTTGCTCAACAAAAGTCTCAAGGGATGGAAGCACATTAAGGTGAGTAAATGCGGGCTGAAATGGGCGAACTTTAACCTTAACGATCAATGTAAACCACCTGAGAATGTTTACGTCATTAGTAATAGTTGAAAACCCCTTAAACCCCGCTTAAAATGTAGCAAATCTCTAAACAAATCTAAACAAATCTCAGTTTTATTTTATTCAATTTAAAATAAACTAAATCTGTCGAATATTACAGTCTGAACTGGCTCTATGGGAATATACTTAATTTGATCACGCCATAGTTTTAAACACCGTAAATAATAGCCTTATCATTTGAGTAAATAAGAAAAATATGTTTTTGTTTTCGTTTTGCTGTTGTTACTGTTATCAAACAGAAGCATGACGTCGAGAATATGTAAGTGATCTTTTAACACTCGACGACATTTACGTAAATAAAAGTCTTACAGAATCACACAATAAGGTTGTAAAACACTCACCAGTGAGTACATAAAACAAGCTCCTCTTCTGTGTCCATACTTAAACTAGAAAGTGAGACGACTTGGGACTTATAATTTCACTTATCCAGAACAGAAAGCGGAACTGAAACTTACCAGGTGACGTAAACATCTCTTTTTCTAAACGAATCTTGTTATGTGTTGTGATAAAGAAATGCAGACACTTCACTTGACATTTTTAACTTACGTTTAACATATGTCTCATATAGTATAAATAATACAAAACTCCTGCCCAGTATTTGCTCCACAGTAACCAGGTAGCCTTAATTCATTGATGGCTCATCACCATGGTTACAATAATGCAACTATATTTCTGTACAGCACTGATCTGTATTAAAGAAATGTCAGTGTGTATATCAACGGCACACACACACGCCACATTACTGGGTTTATTTTTGCTTTTAAAACTAATCAATTTTTCACAGCATAGATTTAGGATAGATTCAGGTGCTGGAAACATTCCCTGAAGAATTTGATGCATATTTCTAATAAAAGCATCACACAGTTGCTGCAGATGCCTGCACATCCATGAATAGAAAAAAGGTGACATATATAATTAGTTCCAGTTTATTATAACAACTCTTGGCTTTAACAAAAATTACCCATGGAACTTAAGTATATATTGTAGCTACCTAAAGGTAGAATAAAATATTCAAATATTAAAGTCTGCATTAAATTAATCCTTGAAAAAAATCCACAGAAAATCCACTTTGCTTTCACTCTGCAATGGCAGTCCTTTTCTGATGACATCAGTTTGACAGCTTGGGTGAAATATTGGAAACAGTTTTAGCCATGCCCCTCCAGTGGCCATTTTGCTGAGAGTGACAAATGAGATGAAGAACGCATAAGTAAAACCCCACCTTCGACACAATATTCCATTTCAGCAGGAAATACATTATCATACCGGTTCACAAATACTTTATTAATGATTGCCATTATATTAATAATGGACCCTTTTCACAAGACTGTTAACAGTCATCATAATCTTAAATCCTTTAAAGTTTTTAATATTTTGATTTGTTTTTTAATGTATGAACATTTATATGCATTTATGAATGTATTATATCATCTTTACATCAAATTACAAAAAATAAATTACTGCTTATGCGAGGTGTTTCTAATGCAGTGTCTATGGCGCTGAGAGTAAATTTGACGTTATTCTATCCTCTGGGCCTGGTTTTTCAAAAGTAATCCACTAGGATTTTGGATAACCGATTGGATCAAATCTTGAAAATGGGATTTCATGCCCAAAATGTAATGAAAACTTAAAAAAATGTATCAAATAATACTATATTTGGATCATGCAGCAGTATCTTACAAGATATCCTATTTATTCATAAGGTTTTAATTGTATTTGTTTATCCATCAGGTAGGCTTTAACGTATTCAGCCTTTCACTATAGGCCTACAGCAAAGTAGAAAGAGTTTGGCCTCATAAAATAATCCCCCAAACAGCTGTCAAAATTTACCAAAAACAATACATTTCATTCTATCACTAATTAAAATATATATACTCATCACAATGGAAAATATTTTTGTTTTTAGAATATTTATTAGTGAGGTATGCTATGATAACAAATAACAAAAAAATGCAAAGAATGGCAGTTACTGATTTTTGAAATCACTTTCAACAATTACAAAAAGAGACTGAAAGGGCAGAAGCACAGCTTTGCTGGCAGAGGAACAACTGACTCTGACCAAACCAAAGCAAACCAAAGCTCCTAAAGGTTACGCTCAGACAAGCTGGCCTCTCCACATCAGATGAGGAAGTCTGAAATTATTGCGGAGTTTTTGGCATTAAGTCTTTTTTAATTCAATACATCTATATTTGAAACTTTTATTATTATTATTATTATTATAATTTTTTTTTAAATGTGTGTGTTTTCATTTCAAATAAAAATAAAGTTATATTGACCTCACACTGCTATTCTACTTGTTGCTCTTTAAATATCTATAGTTCTACATTGTGATTTCCTATCCTGTTTGAGCACTGGTTATCCAGATTTAGTGATCCTGAAAAGTTCCTCTCCGGATCAGATTGATCCAATCCGATGTTGCAAAAAGTTGTCTCAAAAAGTAAGCTGGATTAAACTTAACTTAAGCTGGATTTAACTTAATTAAGCTGAAAAGAGTCTATAAAGGAAGTGGAGTTATAAGTGGAGTTATAGGGGTTATAAAAATCAGTCAGACAAATATAAGTTTAAAAATTTACACTTTCCCCTTACTGTTTACTTTTGCATGTCATGGTTTTTGCCAAGTATGATGCGATCCTGGATTAACATCTATACCCTACCCTAAACCCATTCTCAAAATCAGAGGAGAATAATAGTTGGATGACAATCAAGTAGAAGTGCATAAACCTAACCGTAAGCCTAAACTCAACATAAACGGTAAACGTATCCCTTAATTCTGATTGGCTGACTGGAATGTTGTGCAGGATCTACATGGATGTTAATCCAGGAACATGTCCTACTAGGTGAAATCAGGTTGGCGGTTTACTTTTATGCAAGGCATACAGTGACCGGTGATATTTATGTGATTTTATATATATATTAGTAAATCTGACCATTCCAATGCAATATACCACTAAATTAAATTCTGTAAATGCAATGTCTGTCTCTGTACAATTTTGGGGTGTGTATCAGTCAGTTATTTTAATGCATTATTAACAAAATGCTGATTCAGACTGTGACTGTGCTACTTTACTACTATGGATGGATCCATGCTTTCATGTTGGTTCTGACTCTGAATGTTGCACATGTCAAGGTTTGATATGATGTGTGTTCAGAGGGTCTCTTCTGCTGAGGGCTGATCTTGGTTGAAACGAGTGGCTATTTGAGTTCCTCTTGCCTTTCTATCAGTAGCCTTTTATTTTTTACCTCTGACATCAACTAGACATTTTTACCCACACAATTGACGCTTATTGGACATTTTCAGCTTTTCACCTTTGAATGGGGGTTTGTATATAGATGAGTGGTAGAGCTGTGGCGAACAATCGTTTGAAAAATCGATTTTGCATTGATTCAGAAAAGGGCTGGACAACACTAGAACAATATGCAATATTGTTGTTGAGTGTTGCAATAATGATATACGTTGCAATAATGATATATGTTGCAATTACAATATAACTAACTTTAAAAAATGCAATTTTATCAATATTTAAAAAATAATAATCATATTATAATAAACAGGTAATTATTTTCTGAGGTAAATCTAAAAAAAAAAAACATTTAGACTTTAAAACACAACAAATGATTGAACCTCAGCAGAACTTCTGACTCTTATTGCTTATTGGCTGTTGTCATTTTTCTCCCTAGTTTCCCAGCATTAGTATTTTCAGCTATAGGTTCACTAGATATATGAAGATAGTAAAGACCCCATCTAATTGGTCATATTTGGATAAACAACCTATGTATGTGGCACACAAATGCTTGGCACATAAAATTAATACAATTATATTTTTGATATATTCAGCAGCCCTGATTCAGAGATTTAAATTTATAGCTTTTCTCTGAGTCAATTCTCCCGAGCTTATTTTTTAACAACAGATGGTGCTGTATGCTTTACAAACATCCATACCCTGCATAAATCCAGTTCCTTACAAAGTTTAGCAAAGGTTTAAGCTAATTTCAAGAGAATTCTTAGTGAGCTGTGTACATTACTTTTGTGACATAAAAGCCAGGTTACATGACTCAGCTGAATGCACAAGCACTCATCCTTATGAGCATTTGAGTGTATGGTTCAAACTAGCTTTGAGCCATTTGTTGTTAAATACTAAGCTCAGAATTAATTAAAGAGAATAGCAATGCATGTTAAATATCGAGTTCTCTATTAAATTTTCCACCACAGCTCTAATAGATAAATATGTTTTATACAGTTAATGTCTGTACCAGAAAAAAATATGTTAATATGATGCTCAGCTTTTTATCTTTCTTTATGCAGCTTCAAATGCACATAAAGGACTTGCAATTTAAAGGAATAGTTCAGCCAAAAGTGAAAATTCTGTTGTCATTTACTCATCATTTATTGTCTCAAACCTGTTTGAGTTTCTTTCTTCTGTTGTACACGAGATACTTTGAAAAAAATGCTGAAAACCTTTAACCATTGATTACCATAGTATTTGTTTTTCCTATTATGGAAGTCAACAGATTCAGGTTTCTAACATTTTTCAAAATAACTATTATGTCTTTTGTGTTCAACAGAAATTTTGAAACCACTTGAGGGTTCGCAAATACACTATCTGACAAAAGTCTTGTCGTCGATCCCAGTTGAAAGAGCAACAAATAATAACTTCTAGTTGATCATTTGGAAAAGTACCAAAAGGTAGAATTTCTGATGAATCATCCGTTGAACTGCATCCCAATCATCACAAATACTACAGAAGACTTATTGGAACCCACATGGATGCAAGATTCTCAGAGATATCAGTCAAGTTTGGTAAAGGAGAAATCATGGTTTGGGGTTACATTCAGTATGGGGGCGTGCGAGAGATCTGCACACTGGATGGCAACATCAACAGCCTGAGGTATCAAGATATTTGTGCTGCCCGCATTACATTACAAAACACAGGAGAGGGCAAATTCTTCAGCAGGATAGCACTCCTTCTCATACTTCAGCCTCCACATCAAAGTTCCTGAAAGCAAAGAAGGTCAAGGTGCTCCAGAATTGGCCAGTCCAGTCACCAGACATGAATATTATTGAGCATGTTTGGGGTTAGATGGAGGAGGCATTGAAGATGAATCCAAAGAGTCTTGATGAACTATCTAAGCTCTAAGCTCATGGGAGTCATACACAATAATAAATCTTTTTTCACTGCACCAAGACTTTATATTCTATACTGTACATTATTTCTGTTAAGTGACAAGACTTTTGTCTAAGCAAAGGCAGACCTCACTGTCCTAATTAATAATTAAAAATCAAGGCATGATCATATTTTATTTTGGTAAAAATAAGCGCAATCTAGAGGCCTTTGTCTTTCATATAAGCCACTTCTGATACCAAATAATCAACTAGAAGTCAAATTATTATTTGTTGTTCCTAAAACTTGGATAGGCGACAAGACATTTGTCAGGTAGTGTAGTGAGTAAAATAAAATGAAATTTTTGTGTGAACTATCCCTTTAACCTCAGCAGTCATTCTGCTATTGAAAGAAAACTTTAATGTTATATTAATTTTGCATGCATCTCAGCTCTAGATTTCACCTTCCTGAATGAAATATAGCTAGCTCATTTACAATGTGTACACCACACATTAGTCTGGATCAGCTTATGGTCCCCAGTTCTCGTATAATATCCCTTTAGTGAAGCATTGGGAGTCTGACAGACTGTTGGATGGATCTCCCTTGTTGGCCCCATCAGCAGATACTTGCTTATAATGACTCACTAGTTCAAGATTTTATTGAGCTGTTAGTTTTAAAAAAGAAATGTTTTGAAAATAATTGAACAAGGCTTTTGTGGGGAGGCCTCAGAGACACCAGGCATTAGCAGCTAATGGATGTTTGTCAGCAGAAACGGCACAGCTGTGTCACGCCAGGGGAAATCACAGTAATTACGCTATTGAGTTTAACATTTTTTTCACTCTTGCTGCAGATGGGTGTGGACAGGGAAGTTTACACAGACCGGTTTATTCTCTAATTCTCCCTGAGTGGCTCATCTGTCACCTGCAATCTGATCAGAATTGTGATCAGCATTAGCGTTAGCATTAGCACCTCCACAGTCAAACACACACAAGGGCAACCTAGCCTAATGCTGCTTTACATAAACAAGGCAGCTATTATGGTGCAGGATTTGTATGCTGCAGGCCTGTTTTGTTTTATGTGTGTGTGTGTGTGTGTGTGTGTGTGTGTGTGTGTGTGTGTCCTTGTGTTATGTAATATTAAAGTTCACAAGTCCTAGTCAGACCAGCCAGCATAGAGAAGAGAGATATTTTAGCATCAGTTCTACATTTACAGAACATGGAGGAGTTTCTGTTTGGCACCTGTCTTCTTTTTCTTCTGCATCATGTTCTTAGTGGTTATATTGTAAGGCTTGAAGCTTACGCTGCTATTCTGAACCAATAATCAGAAACAGAAAGCAGTTGAAGGATGGCATATTTAAATCAATTAATTATCTGACTCCATTGTAATTATTCTGAATCCATTAGTTGTTCTCATTATTGATAAAGAGAAATAATCTTAACGCCTTAAAGCAGGCAAAGTTGTTTATTAAGTTAAATATACAGACAGTAGAATGAAACAAACAAACATAGTGTATAAAGAAATTAGCTGTAACATACACTGCTGAGCAACAAAGACCGTGAAACTGCCTTTTTTAGCATATGAGGCTACGCACTGGTGTGCGGGAGATGCAGATTAAAAGCCATTCTCCCAGATCAACAGTTACCTTTCCTTATTATACCCTGAGCAAAGCATGTCAAACATGAATGAAAACCAACCCTCAAAACCAGCTGAACATGAAAGCAAAGTTGAGGAGTTAAAGTGGGGGAGAAGTACATTAACATACTCTCCACAGGCCATAACTTTGTAATGTTTGGTGTCATTTGACAGTTTATGACTTCAGGATTGTAGTGATGAAATTAACAGAGACTTTGATTAATTGTATTTTAATATACAATATATTTACCATAGTTCAGGTTACTGTAAGCAAATGGCAGAGAGGTGTATCGGAGCTGTGATGAACTCTGCCACGCCAGGAGGACCCCTCCCATGCTTAGGATGTCTCAGTAGTTCTTCAATAGCATAGAAGGAATAGCATATAATATTTTCTCAGCTTAGAATATTATCAGTCTCTAGACTGTTTCGAGTTTTATTTGGCTAGATCAGATTGCGTTTATGAGCAAATCTGAGACATCTGAGCTCTGGGTACAAAAAAGGAAATGAAACTAAATCATGTTTTATTGCGTGCAGTTGACACTGTCAAAACAATCCAGAATAAATGACCTTGGTATTGGTTTCAGAAATTATTTCCAGACGGTTGTTAGGATGGATGTTATGCATCCTGTTAGAAATTATGGATTTTATGATAAACCCCTGTCATGTTGAAGATGATGATAATAATGGTGCATTTTATTTGCATTGCACCTTTCATGTGATAATTATATTTGTTTGCATTTTTAATAAATCCAAATTTCTTATTTATTCATTCATTTTCTTTTTGGCTTAGTCCCTTTTATTAATCCGGGGTCGCCACAATGGAATGAACCGCCAACTTATCCAGCACGTTTTACGCAGCCACCTTCTTGCTGTGAGGCGACTACCTACCACTACCTACTGCGCCACTGCTTCGCCACAAATATAATTAAGTAAATAAAAATACTTTCATATAAATTATTGTGATTACAATACTATGTATTATTATTCATAAAATATTAATTTAATGTAATATAATAAATTATGTACAAATGTATTTGCATTATTGCATTTATTAAACATTTAAACAGTAAAACTATTTTATAAAATGGATTAAATGCTTTTTTAAAATAAATGTTTTGCTATATAACTCAGAATCAGAAAGAGCTTTATATCACACTTTATTTTGATGGTCCGTTTGTTGTATTTAAGTTGCATTGCATCTACATGCCAACTAATTCTCATTAGATTATAAGTAGACTGTTAGGTTGGGGTTAGGATTAGGGTTAGTGAAAGTTGACATGTACTTGAAAAGTTTCTTAGAGTCAGTTAAATCTGTTTAGCAGCAGTATCAACAGATATTAAGCAGTCTAATACTCCAATGGACCATCAAAATAAAGTGTTACTAAGCTTTATTGCCAGGTATGTTCACACATATGAGGAATTTGTTTTCGTGACAGAGCTTCTACAGTATTACACAGGACAAAAAACTGATAATAAAAATGTTTTAAAAATAGAAGTAAGTAGTGACTGCAAATATGCTAATTGACAAGTGCATACAGGTAGCCTATAGACCATTTCAATGTGGTCATGTCATTGGCCCATGAACATTTCCTGCTTGTTAACAAACTATTTCATAACTGTAACGAGAGGCAATTCAACCATAACTTAATATTAAAACAGCCATCATTACATTATTTATCAACATGTTCTCAGAAGCTATAGAAATAGAAAATGTAAAACAGGAAATACGTTGGGACCATTGTTTTTGTTTACATGCCTCAAAATGGTCTACCAACGTTTTATGTGAAGCTGTTATGTGCAAATTGGCATGTAAAGTATGTTGTGAAATAAATAAGTGTATATGTGTATATAAAAAGCAGTGATGTTTGTTTCACAATTACTATCATAAAGTGTTCATGAGATGGATTCCCTTGAGACTGTAACATCTTATATCAGTTTCTGTGAAGATGTTTGCATTCCTACCAGCATTCAACTCAAATACAACAATGACAACAAAAGATAAAATGTTAAAAGATAAAAAAGTTAAAAATATACATTTTGGCTTTAATTTAAAACATTTTAAATTAGACTGAATCAGAAACAATCCTCTAAAATAGTATTAATATGACTACAGCCCTTCTTACGCTGTTTTTTTTTTGACATATACACGTGAATTAAACTAAAAGCTGATGGCTTTCTTTTCAGAGAGAAGTCACACCTCTGGCTGGCTGTCAGGCTTTGCAGTGCCATATGTTCATTTTTAATTCCCATCAAATCGAGTCACATGAGTGCAGGGAAAAGAACAGGTTTATAAAACGTGACACCCCATATTGAAATTGCAGTAATTTTCAGGTTAATGCTATATATACATATGTTCATCCGTCCAAACCTTATGGCAGAACATTTCCAAAGAGGGTTTCCAAGGCAACCCCAGAAAGTGCACCAATTAGAAGGCGCAATGGCTCTCAAACACTAAACTGCCAAGCAATTGAAGATGGAGACAAGCGCTCTAAACAAACAGACAAATGAAAGAAGCAGGCCACGTTCAACAGGTTCTTCAACAGCAGATTGCATTTGCTGCTGCTCCAGCCTGGTTTTTGCTGAGATGTGGGGTGAGAGTGGATCAGGGTTTATTCTATTTTCTTGCCTGTTTTTCAGCTAAAAACAGAAAACTTCTTGTACATTTTTCCATTAAGGCAGACACAGCAGGCAAAAACACCTCATGCATTTTTTTTCACACACCTGTCAATTTTGAGATTTCATCATTTCATAAAGTGCTTTTTCAGTCTAATGGAAAGAAAAAAGTGTTGCACAACATAGCACATGATAACTGTTTGTTTTGTCACAACTTATCAATATATGTCTGCAGATTTTTGGATATGTTTTATATATATACAGTACATATTTCTGATTATATTCAGTCATTCATTTTCCTTTGGCTTAGTCCCTTTATTCATCAAGGGTCGCCACAGCAGAATGAACCGCCAACTTATCTAACATATGTTTTACACAGCGCATGTCCTTCCAGCTGCAACCCAGTACTGGGAAACATCTATGCACACTTATTTACACACTACGGCCAATTTAGTTTATCCAATTCACCTATATCACATGTCTTTGGACTGTGGGGGAAACCGGAGCACCCGGCGGAACCCCAAGCCAACATGTTTTAAACTCCACACAAAAATGCCATTCAAACTCCACACAAAAATGCCAACTGAACCAGCAAACTTTGTGCATGCTAACCACTGAGCCACCGTGTCACCCATTTCTGATTATATACAACATTTTATTCTACAGAATATTTTTTGCAGCATGTTCTGAATTATTTAAATCTTTTATGTGTACTCTATACAAATATTTTGTCAGAAAAATTGTAAGCATTTTCAATCTGACTTGTTCCAGTGTTTTTGTGCTCGAAATTTAAGCAAAAGGCATGCTTAATTAAGGTAGTGTTTTTTTTGGCAGTGTCTTGCCTTATTACATAATTTTAGAGAATTTGGTTTGCTGATCTCAAAAGCAGAAAACTAAATTCTTTCAAGTTCAAGCCTTAAAATTGTGCTAAAAATTACTAATGTATTATTATTATTATTATTATTATTATTATTATTATTATTATTATTATT
>CAIGQZ010000379.1:13271590-13293264 GCA_903798205.1 Danio tinwini
TATATATATATATATATATATATATATATAATTTTTATAAATATATAATTTTATAAATATATAATTTAAAAATATATATTTAAAAATATATATATATATTTATGTATAATTGATTAACAACATCAGAGCTCACAACAGGTCTGTCTTAAAAGGTTTATTGATTTTTCTTACAAATCAAATTTCCCTATGGAGAAAATGAATGGAGGTTTTACTTCTGAAGTCCAACTGTTGCGCTCTATGAGATTTCCGAGTGGGTGGAGAAACAGATCTATTGAAAAAAAGTTGTTACTGGCTTTCAGGGATGAGGATTAAAATGAACCAAAACACACTTAAGGTTAAGGTTATTAAAGCGAACTACCTTTTTATTTATTTATTTATTTTTTGATGCATTATGGCCTGTCAAGTAGGACAAATTTTCTTGATTCCTTGTCATTTTTGGAGCAACGTTCTTATTAGTCAGTCTCAGTTCACCTTTAAATGACATGGCATCTTTATATTTTGCTCTGAGTTTTACATTTACTCCTATTGAACTGAGTTGAGTTGCATGTTGATGTTGGAGGAAGTTCAAAGGCCATTGAAAAATGAGATTCTGGAAATTAAATGGTTAAGCGCCCTTTTTCCACTTCCTGACACTTTCTATTCTTTGTTTTTTCTAAGTTATGATTAACCTTGAATTTATTCCAGAACTGGCTCTAAACCTGATTCCATTTTTTTTACCTATTTTCTCATCACTCATTCAAAACATGTACGACCTTCACACTTCTTTATCACAGAGGAAATACCGCTGGGTCTCTAAAGAGGAAAAGTTAAAATGTCCAAAAGAGTGGTCAGTGTTTAGTATATAGATAGTAGATAGAAGCATAGTTTGCATGTATTAATAAACATCATGCATTGTCAGCCATACACAGTTTATAAATTAAAATATAAGATGATACATTTTAAGGTGCATCCAGGAAAACCTGCCCATTAACCTGAATCATCATATGTTTGTTAAATACATCTCAAAATACAATAATCTGAAGATGGATTGACAATATACAGTATTCAGTGGTACCATATTGGTTATGAAAGTCACAACATGAACTGGATGTTGTGATGTTTTTTTCTTCCATATTGTGAAGTGTATAAGAATGAGACAAGACAAAATGTAGGGTAAGACTTTAAGAAAAAATTGATGATAAATTAAACTGGCAGCTGTAGTTTGCAGAATTTTACTGTTTAAAATTTATTAGAAGCATTTCAATTTGTGTTAAAATATCATATTGCATTAATGAAAACAATATTAATACACCAACAGTTTTGAAGTATTAACAACTACAAAGTATCTATTATGTGATGGACGACCTAAAATACACAATCACATGATGATCGAAAGCTCATCTCAAACAGCTTTTCTACAAGCAGAGAAACATGCAAATGTGTAGACTTTGCTCCGTGTCATTCAAATCAACTGAACATTGTCATGGGAACACACATGACACTAAAGTAATGCAAATATTGTTTATCAACATGAAAGTAATGTAAGCATTAGTTTACAAATTTTGACAACTTGCATCTACATGCATACATATTGTACATCTATGTATATAACTGATGAGAATAATACCCTTAAAAACCCTAAAAGAACCATGTTAATGTCTGCAAAAAAGTGTTATGTAGGGAATTTTGGTAAAGGCAATTGACCATGTATAGTAAGGAAACTTACCAGGTAACAGGTTTTTACTGTAGAATTTCTAGTTTTGACCATTTTCTATAAATAATCTGTTTTATTGACATTTTTATTAGGTTTAATCTGTGTATTTAATAAAGAAATTATTTAAAAATAGTGTTAATATACTAAAAATATCTATAAACGTCACTTTGTTAAACTTTCCAACCTCATAATTTGAATGTGTAAAATAAACAAAAACACACATGAACCACAACGGGAAATTGTTCATTTTTACAGTGTGTATTGTGTTTATTAGTAAAATAGTAATATTAATAAAATAATAATAAATAATAATAATAATAACATTTTAAAACACAAGTAATAAATATAATAGTATTGTTATTGTTAATTTTTTTATCTTTCATTGCTTCCTTTTTTGTGATTGCAAATATTAATTTACTTTTATAATTAAATCAAATATTAATTCATTTTTTTAAGCTTCCCATTTCTAGTTACTTTTTAAGTTTATAAAAAAACTTAAAAGTTTAATTAAGTTCATTAATTCATTTATTCATTTTCTTTCGGCTTAGTCCCTTATTTATCAGGGGTCGCCACAGGAGAATGAATCACCAACTATTCCAGCATCTGTTTTCCACAGCGAATGCTCTTTCAACCGCAACCCAGTACTGGGAAACACCCATACACACTCACATTCACCCATACACACTCACATTCACACTCATGCACTATCAATCAATGTTAGTTCATCCAAATCACCTATAGCGCATGTCTGTGGATTGGGGGAGAGCATGCAAACTCCACACAGAAATACCAACTAGCCCAGCCGGGACTCGAACCAGTGACCTTCTTGCTGTGAGGCGACAGTTCTAACCACTAAGCCACTTTGCTGCCCTTTTTATTTTTTATATGTAATTTAGACAAAGTAATATAGAATTGTAATATCCGAAAGGCAGAAAAGTTTTCATTTGTTTAGAAGTTGAAGGTTTTTTTTTTAACATTGACAGGTTTTATTTACCTTCATGCACAAATCTTTTGTTGCTCCTGTGTTACCTAAAGGTGTAAATAACAAGAGGCAGTCGGGGGTTCTGTAGATCAGGCTGTTTGAACCCACGCTGAGTCATCGCTTTATAAGCTTCTGACTTGACGCCGCAGGGAACGGCCTTGAATTTGTCTGCTGTTGACAGACTGCATTCTGTCTACCATGACGCTACAGCTGTTAGCTGGGCTCCAGTGCACTTACAGAAATGCTGTCTGTCATATTTATTTCTGTGTGTGTGTGAGCAAATCCTTTTTAATCAATCCCTGTGACCAGTCATGAAACCCTTTCCATCCGTTATGAATCACAAAGCTGGTGAGAAAAGTTCAAGTGATGCTCATCTGATTACCACATATATTGATGTTCCGCCACAGCCAGCATTAATCACTACTGAAACGGATGTTAATGCAAGGGTGCGGGAGAAAAGTGCATGTTCACAGCGATCATGATTTGTCCTCTCTTCGTTTTAAAAAGCTCTCAAGGGAATGAGGAAATGAAAATGAATTGTTTTGAGCCGTTACATCTACTTTCATTAGCAAAAGGCATTGCTATTAAATTTCGACCAAAAATGTCATGCTCGATGAACAACACAGATGAATAAGTAGGTGTGCTTTGTGTGTATGTAAGTGTTTGCAATTGTTTTGGTGCACAGACACTTGCTGCGTCCCAATTTGCATACTATCCATCCTTAATAGTATTTGAAAATAGAATTAGTATGTCCCAAATCGTAATATGTTAAAAAGAGTATGCCAAAGGTTCCTGAATGGTTTACTATTTCCAGTAAAAATGTAAAGTGTAGAACCGTCTATACTATAACCGCTGATATCGCCCACAGTACATTGAGCGTTGGAAGTGAATTTGATTAGAATTATAAACGGTGAAAAGTGAAAATAAACTACAAACATGATGGACACGCAAGACCAACTATCAAGTAGAGAGGCTGTGTGGATGATTAACAGGGCTCATAACTAAGCAACATAACGATCTGTTAACGAGGAAGTAGTATGTCCCAAAGCTTGCATACTCTTCTGTTACACACTCAAAAGTATATATTTTTCCTTCACAAAAAAGAACATACTTTAGGGCGTAGTTTAAGTATGTGAATTGGGACGCAGCAACTGTGAGTAAAGGACGTCAAAACAAGATGTATAGGGGGTCAGCCCTTTAATAGCAAGAAGTTTGCAAGAAATAGCAAGGAGGCGACGCAGTAGGTAGTGCTGTCGCCTCACAGCAAGAACATCGCTGGGTCGCAGGTTCGAACCTCGGCTGGGCTGGGTCAGTTAGCGTTTCTGTGTGGAGTTTGCATGTTCTCCCTGCGTTCGCGTGGGTTTCCTCCGGGTGCTCTGGTTTCCCCCACATTCCAAAGACATGGGGTACAGGTGAATTGGGTAAGCTAAAATTGTCCGTAGTGAATGAGTGTGTGTGGATGTTTTCCCAGAGATGGGTTGCGGCTGGAAGGGCATCCGCTGTGTAAACTTATGTTGAATAAGTTGGTGGTTCATTCTGCTGTGGCAACCCCAGATTAATAAAGGGACTAAGCTGACAAGAAAATGAATGAATAAAAATACATTTGACCACTCCTACAATGGTTCATACTATTTTGAGTGCATAAATGCGCCAATCAATCTATGCAAGAAAAACACCATTCGACAGTATGAAACTGGCAGATCAGAGCACCAGTAGATGTTTCAAGTGCTCAAAAGACACTTTTCTTGTAAAATATGTGTTTGTTTTTACATCCTAAAAGTAAAGTCAAATTAGATGCTTAGTTTTTTATAGTTTGACCTACAGTAACCTCTGAAATAGCTAATCAGATGTTACTGTAGCTCAGAATACACTAAATATACCTCAAAACACTGAACACTGAAATACATTTTATTAATGAATTAATGAATTCAGTACCTGTACAATTCACAAAACAATTCAGGTAAGAAAAGTTGACCTTTTACATTTTCACAAATTACAACAATAATAAACATGAAAACATTGGATTTCATCAACCGTATATGTTAAACGTTTAAAAACATTTTTCTAAATATATCTTTGTTTATTATTTGGATTGTTTGTATGAATATTTTAAACAATATTATACACTGTAAAAAGTGAAGACTAGTTGACTTTAATTAAAAAAGAGAGTAACTTGTTGCCGTACAATTATTAAATAAAGAAACTATGTGCATAATTTTATATGCACAAAGTTAAGTCAATGGGTTTACTGACTTTTTAAGTAAAATCAACTTGTTACTTTTAAGGCAACAGGTGTACTCACTTTTTTAAAAGTAAAGTAACTAATCCCATTTTACAGTGTAACTATTGCTTTTAGGTTTTCACTTTTTAATTTAGCTTTTATTTTTATTATTTTTTTTACAATTGTAACCCACCGGTCCTACTGCACCCAATCCGGTCTGAGCTGGGATTGAACCAGCGATTGTTTTGTTTTGTTTTTTGCATGGGAGTCGGTTGCTCTAACAAGGAGACTAAGGGCTCACACTAGGCTATCCAAACCATGCCTGTGCGTGTTTCCCAGTTCGTT
Source organism: Danio tinwini (assembly GCA_903798205.1). Lineage (NCBI taxonomy): Eukaryota > Metazoa > Chordata > Actinopteri > Cypriniformes > Danionidae > Danio > Danio tinwini. The sequence goes on from CAIGQZ010000379.1 coordinate 13,276,832, forward strand.
TGACAAGTGTGAGTGCTCCGAACTGGGACCAGGCGTGGTTCAATTGGCCGGCCCTGGCACTGTTGGAAAAGGTGTGTCAGAGCGTGGTTCAGTTGAGCTTTGCCGCGGTACACTTGTAGTGTAACTTGTAGTGTAGCGAAACTGAAGACGCAACGTCACTTTTAAGGGACTGTTACACGTGGATTTATTAATCATTCTTACTTTTCAATAAATGTAAACTGTCATAATTTATAAAAGACGCAAACCCCTTACTGCATGTCAGCTGATGCCTTCAGAAAACCTCGTAATACATGCAGCAGGAGGACTTTTATGACAACTCATGAGCGTCAAAAGTTGTGTATCTGTTCAGCAAAAGATTTGACTGTATGTCACTGCATCGGAAATGGCTCAAAATAATACTAAACAATATTAACTAAAGCAATCTCCACTGTGCTGAGCCAGAGCCCTTCTCTTCTGTTAAACTGAACAGTCACATCATTGATGACGTAAGCGTGCTTTGGCTCTGAAGGTAAAGATGCAGTGTGAGTGCAAGCCGTCTCGGGAGAGGTGTGTGGGGACAACCGATCTTCGGCACGGTTCAAGGCAACCGTGCCTAGTGAGAGTATGCCCTAAGACTGTTGCTAGAGCACCTTTTGAGGTGAGAGAAGTGATGGTGTCCTTCCGCAAATCTTAGACAACAGCAAGTATAGCAATATTATGAACTAAATTTAACAAAAATGACGTGCCACAACACCTTCAGTGCAGTGAACACTTCTTTAGACATTTTGCATATGCATTTTTTTTTAGTTTAGATCTGTGCAGACGCTTTTAATCATAAAATTGCATGTCAAATTGAATCAAGATGATCATAATCATTACAAAAAATTGCATGCACAATCCACCCACCCTCAGTGTGTCAGTTGCCACCTTTTATTTTTTACTAAGGAAACAATTTCACTCAGAATTAATTTCTGTAATAATTATAGAAATTGTCAGCAACACGTTCCAGTCTTAATATAATTGAATCCATTTTCCAAAGATTAAACCAAGTAGCAGTCATTTTAAGCAAATCTGGCATTGGGCTAAACCCAATAGGAATGTGCTTATAGTTAAACTGTGTCAACTGGAGCGGAAATGACATAATTCATCCACTAAAAATCACCTTGGGACCAATCGGTTAATAGTCATTACATAAATGATGCTGTGCTTCCTGTTCTGGATATAATGGGCATAGTTGGCATGACCTAAAACACACACACATATGGGTTTTCATGTTTTGCGATGCGTTCCCATAGATGTCATGATTTTTAGGGTTAGCCTAAGCCTAATTTAAGATGTGCCCATGTTATACAAAGTTGTGTCCTGATATGTCACAAAAGCATGCGTGCATACACACACACACACACACATGGGTTTTTTTCATGTTTTATGGGGACTTACTATAGATGTAAGGATTTGTTTGAAATTAGAATTAAATGAAAGAAAGTTGTGTTATGATATGTCACAAAAACATGCACACGCACACAGACACAGGGGTAGGAGGAGGCTTTAGTTTTCCTTCCCTCTTGTCCTTTATTCTTCCCCCTAGTGGCCCAAAAAAGTCTGCTCTGCGTCACTGACACAGAAAGAAATAGACAGAGAGAGAAAGTGCCATACTCAGCATGTACAGGTGGAAAAGAAGTTTGTCATTTGATGGCCTTGGATGGTAGGATACATTTTTTTTATTATTATTTCCTTCTGTCCTCCAATGGTGACTCAGAAGATGCTGAAGCTAAGGAACAGTTGAGATCAGCGCATGTTTATTTCAGCTAGAATGAGGTGAATCTGTTTGGAGTTTTCTGATCTTTGTTTATAGAAAGCCCTGCATGTATTCCTGTATGCCTATGTATGATCTTACTTGATGTTTAGGATGGAAGATTTTTTTTACTGGCTTATTTCTTTGATATTTTTTTTCTAAGATAGTATTTGAGAGCATAGCATTAGGCTAGGCTAAATACTATTATTTTTAATACTTATTTTTGAAACAATACTATTAAGATCACCATGGCGGCATTTGTTTGATCAAAAATAAAGTAAAAACTGTTTTCTATTTGATTATATCCAAAATTAAAAGACCTTTTTAACTTGCCAAGCTGAATGTTTTTTCCCATGTAATCATTCAGAAATCATTTTAATATGCTAATGATCATTCTGATATTTCCCAAGAAGTACCATCAATGTTTAAAATAGCTGTGCTGCTTAATTTTGTTTTGAGGCAAACGTACGTGATCCATTTTGTCTTTCATTGTCACATTTTGTGATACTTTAATGCCTGTAACATTCAGTCAGTTTAGTGCCGAGGTGCCCAAACATTTTCTTATTAAGGGCCAAAAAACAAACTTGACTGATTGTGGGCCAAAGGTATATATAGCAAACTGTATTGCATTTAAGTTTATATGGGTCATTTCCTTATTTATTTCACAATATTTTAAAATAAATGGCAAAAAATACTTTAATAGATTTACATAATGCACTATATCTTACAATGATTTTATTACAATAAAAAAAAAAAATCTTGTTATAACACAATGGAATTCAATGCTGACTAGTAAAGCTGCCAATGTCTTGTGCATTGTCCTCTATCTGTCAAGTGTTTTACATAAAAAACAATAAAATCTCACTCATTTACAACATTTAATTGAAACATTTAATTTCACCTAGCTTTTTTGTATCTATTTTTTTTAAAGATAATATACATCCCCTTCACTCAGCTTTTGAAATGTTACCATCAGGACGCAGGTTTAGAATTCCTAAAGCCCGAAAATTCCAAAAGCCATATATCTCAATTGCAGTTGTTGTCTTAAATCGGATCACTGTTTAAAGTGAATGGGGTGGTTATCAAGAATGATGTGCAGTAATATTTATGGGGCTAATTTGCTTTTTAAATGTTTAACTTTTGTTGTTGTCTTGATGAGTGTTGTTATTGTGTGATTGTTGTATGTATGCAACTGTTGTCTTAAATCCAGTGTTAAAGACAAATTTCCTTTCTGTGCCAAGGAGATTGGACAATAAAGTTTAAACTAAACCTAACAATAAAACAAACTAAATGTCAAGTTAAATCAGAAATGACAATATCTGTTAAATCTATATAAATGAATACCTGTCACTCTTCCTTTTTTGTTAGATGGGACGGTGGGCCAAATTTAGGGTTACCATGGGCCAACTTTGGCCTGCGGGTCCTAGTTTGGGCATCTTTGGTTTCGTGCATTCTTGCTAAATACAAATTTAAACCTTTTAATTAATTATTAAGTAATTAAATATAGTGAACAGAAAACACTACATATTTCACATTCATTAGTATTGAATGTCCTTCATCTATTTATCATCTGTAATGTTAAATCATCTTAAAATCCTTTTTTTTTTTTTTAACTAAAAACCGCATTAAGATTATTAATAAATACAAATTTGACATATACACTTTTTAAAATTTATTTTTAAATCCATTGGTTTGGTTTGTCCATATTGTACCCAAATGGAACATGCCATTAATTCATTCATTTTATTTTCGTTGTAGCCCCTTTATTAATCAGGGTTTGTCATAGCAGAATGAACCGTCAACTTATCCAGCATGTGTTTTACGCAACGGATGCCCTTCCAGCCACAACTCAGCTCTGAGAAACACCCATACACTCTGGCATTCACCCCCACACATACACTACGGCCAATTTAGCTTATTCATTTCACCTATAACGCATGTCTTTGGACTGTAGGGGAAACCCACACGAACATGGAGAGAAACTATACAGAAATGCCAACTGACCCAGCCGGGGCTCAAACCAGCAACCTTCTTGCTGTGAGGTGACAGCGCTACCCACTGCACCACCATATCGCCCCTAGATACATCCCAACATTTCTAAAAGTAGTCTGTTTTATCTCTTCAAATAAGTGCTGTTTCAGATATTTACATCGTCTCCAAGATATGAGGGAATAATGATCAGTATGCATAGAGTTGAACAGTTCACCGAAATTTTCTATTGAGTAAAAAAGAAAGCAAACGGCGGAGTCATTGAGGAAATAAGATGATTATTTGTGACCAAATGTAATTCAAGAGGCGGAATGAGGGCTCTTTGCCATTCAAGAACTCTCTGCGGAGTATCTTAAGTGAAAGCTTGAAAAACAGAAACCGATACAGACCTTTTAGCATCCACGTCAATGCAGTTTGAACATGCAGACTATTGCGCTTCTAAAGGTGGTCCATCTTGGTGTGTGATGTTTTGATAGTGATGGTCAGCAACAAAGCTTGTCATGTCTTACAATACACACTGATTAGACAACTGCGTCACAACCGAAAGCCTGACGACACCGGCTTTTTTATCTCTCACCTTTTTTTTTTTTTGCTTAAATAAGCGTCACTGCCTGCACTGAGCTTAATATGTAGTTCATTGTGGAGAGCACATTTCGATGAGGCATAATCAAAACACAATCAAATAAAAATACAGACTTACAGGTGTGTTCTTGCTTTCTGCTGTGAGGGTTTTTAGTAATATACATATTTATCTGCGTGCATTCTCTTCAGTTTTATAGAGAAGCTGATTTTAGATTTGAACGTGAATAAGTCAACTCTTCTTTTGTATTCTATTGCATTGGGTTTTGTGAATGATTGACCGTTGACCCTGTGACTTGAATAGGAAATCAGTTTTCATCACTGAGCTGTAAATGTTCACACATTTTAATGGATGAGAAGTTTAAAATGTATGCAACATTTCTCTGAATGTCCTCAGGTTTATGTTGATGTATTTTCTGCAGTGTTTTGTGTGTATATTCTTGTTTTTTCATGGCGCCGGGGAAATTAGCAGCGTGTGTTTGGCTCATCACTCGTTTAGCTGAAAGATGAACCTCACGCTGCTCTCCACATCAGGCCTAATGGCAGTAATTAGGCCTCAGTAGAATTATATACACACACGCACACACAAAAACTGAGAAACAATTGAAACAGGACTAAATAGTCCCTTTATGACCCGTTCATTTAAGATCAGACACAGGCTGTTTCATCACATCTGTTTTTGTCACGACACGCAAGCATAATTAATATTTCAGACCCTTAAAAAGTGGATTTGAATTATAATAGGGTTTGTACGACAAAACATTTTATTCCATGGTCTGTTGAAATTTTATCATCATTTAACGCACAGGTCGGTTCAAAATGCACCACATTTAAACATAAGTAATAACCATAGTAACTCAAACATAGTAAACATAGGCCCCAATAGTAAACTAATGCCCCAATCAGCTTTAGTCAGTGCACTGATCATAGAGCAAGTCATTTTAAAATTGCCTCGAAACCGAACATAAAAGTGTCCTTTTTTCTTTATCGTGAAGTATATCCTCTTGAAACGGTCCTAAAATGAGAACAAAATGTAGGGTGGTCATCATTTGGGAGCCAATGGGGTTGAAGTGGTGTTGGTGAGACCAACAGGGCTCAACCTGTGGTCTGTGTGGGTCCTAATGCCCCAGTATATTGATGGGGACTCTATACTGCTCATTGAGCTCCGTCTTTCGAATGAGATGTTAAACTGAAGTCCTGACTCTCTGTGGTCTTTAAAAATCCCAGGATGTCCTTAGAAAAAGCTGGCCAAATTTGCCCACTGGCCATAATTGCCTTCTAATCTTCCCCATATCATAATTGGCTTCATCACTCTGTCTCCTCTCCGCTAATCAGCTGGTGTGTGGTGTGTGGTCTGGTGCAATATGGCTGCTGTCCTGTCATCCAGGTGGATGCTGCACACTGGTGGTGGATGAGATGATTCCCCCTAAAAATGTGTAAAACACATTGAATGTCCAGAGAGTTATATAAATGTAAGGAATTATTATTATTATTATTATTATTATTATTATTATTATTATTATTATTATTATTATTGTTGTTGTTGGAACAAAAAACAAGACATGTTGATAGATGGACGAAAACATGAATCACATGAACCAAATCATCAAACATAACAACAAGCGAGAGACATTTTTTTTCTAAAAAAGAATCTGTTATTTATTTATATTTAACATGAAAGAACATAGCTAGACAGGTTAATAACAATCTAGCAAAGATTTATAATTGTTTAATAGTTGAAATGTGGCTGCTATATGAAATCAAATATTTGAATATTTAAAAAATTCCGGTTTTGGTGTTGTAAAATGAGGATGTTGTCATGTCGCTCTCAGTATATCCTAATGTGTAGGAACCAAGCTCATAAGTGCCCTTATCAGTGCACCAATTCATTTACACTATAGTGACATTAAAACTACAACTGCTGACGTGTGTTTAGAGCATATTTCCTAACCTGTGAACTACAGCTCCAGTGTTTCTAAATGTAGCTCACCTTAAAATAGCAATTGTCATCTGACTTTACTTGGTAAAGCGTGAAAGCAATTTTTGAATGATGTTTATCCTGCTGTTTTCCATCATGAACCACTTTTGCCAAAGGGGATACTTTTTTGTTGACTAAATAATGACAAATTTCAGACTATTCCTTATGCAAATCTATTGCATGACTTTAAAATACTAGAAATACAGAGAACAACACTTTTCTTGAAGCTTGATACCACTCACTTAGCTAAAATGATATGAAATAGAATAAAATAATAGCTTTTTATGAAATTATGACATGATTAAGGGGCAGATGATTTTGAAAAAGAAAAATTGCAAATTTTAGCTTTTACAATTGAAATTAAAGCAATTCTTTAGGATGAATTCATGGCAAAATATGTATTTTTAGACAGTATTTATGGTTTATTAATCATAAACGATGTAAATCATAAACAAAGTACTTCTTTTTTATTACTCTTTATTAACTTACTTTTTTGGAATTTTCTTATTTAATTTAACAATACTACTGCAAATCAAAAATAAGCCTTTATTTCTTTCAAAGTTTCTTAAGGTTAAACAATTTTTTATTTTGATGTATTGCCGTAAAGATGTGTTTATATGCATGATGATGAGAAATTCTGTAAAATATAAAATGTGTTAAACATAATTGATAAAATGGTAAACATTTATCATAAATGATGAGTTAAGACTGATGTGTTGCCACTATCTGGCTTAGTCCCCTTTATTTGGGTCACCACAGCGGAATGAACCGCCAACTTATCCAGCATATGTTTTACGCAGCGGATGCCCTTCCAGCCACAACCCAACACTGGGAAACACCTATACACTCTCATTTACACACATACACTACGGACAATTTAACTCATTCAATTCACCTGTAGCGTATGTCTTTTGGATTTGTGGGGGAAAACGGAGCACCCAGAGGAAACCCACACAAACACAGGGAGAACATTCAAACTCCACACAGAAATGCCAACTGACCCAGTCGAGGCTCGATCCAGCGATCTTGCTGTGAGGCAACCGTGCCGTCCACTAATTTATTTATTAGATAATAAAATAGATTATACATTCATTCATTCATTTTCTTTTCGGCTTAGTCCTTTTATTAATCCGGGGTTGCCACAGTTGAATGAACCTCCAACTTATCCAGCATATGTTTTACGCAGCGGATGCCCTTCCAGCCGCAATGCATCTCTGGGAAAAATCCATACACACTCATTCACACCCATACACTACGGACAATTTAGCCTACCCAATTCATATACAATGCATGTCTTTGGACTGTGGGGGAAACCGGAGTACCCGGAGGAAACCCACGCAAACGCAGGGAGAACATGCAAACTCCACACAGAAACGCCAACAGACCCAACGAGGCTCCCGCATCCTTCTTGCTGTGAAGTGACAACACTACCTACTGCGCCACTGCGTCGCCCCATAGATTATACATTATATTATTAATAAAAATCATATTAATAAGAATTTAATGATAGTGTTTATTATTATTATTATTATTATTAATACTGATTTTTGTTGTTATTAATATTTTATACAATTTTAAATATAAAGTGTATTTACATGTAGTAATTGTTGTTGTTGTTGTTATTATTACTATTATTATTATTATTATTATTATAAAACTATGCTTGAACTACTTATATCAGCGATACAAAAATGTGACTCTCAGAGCAAGTTTTTGTGTTTGTCCTCAAATGATATTGAAATTCTTTTTTTTGGTGATTGTTTAGGGGATTTGGACTTGGGATTTATTTGTCTCTGTGGTAAATGAATAAAAAATGGCAGTAAATACATTGAAATTGAAATAGTATTAAAAACCAAGCAGCATAACAAGCTGTATTTTACAGCTAAAAATCAATGACAGTGAACGAGACTGGAAGTCTCAACACAATTTGGTTAGAGTGGGCGTGGCCACTGTAACCTAACAAATAAGGTCAATAGATTTGTCATAAATGTGCCAAATTCTGTGAAGTTCTACATTATGCAGTCACTTCCATTTCTTTTTCTAGATGTTTTCTAGGATTTGGTCTGTATTTACTGCATTGTGGCCCAAAACAATGTATTATTTGGTTGAAAAGCAGATGAAATGCATCTAGGTGTCTCAAATGCTGCAGCAAAGATTATTGACTTTTAGTTAGCTTTTTTATCTATTAATTACATTTTTTTCTCTCTTTCTCTCCTGCTCTGCAGGATTGACAAGTCCGGCATTGCCGCCCTGAGGGCCCGGTGAGTCTGTGTGTGTGTGTGTGTGTGTGTGTGATGAATGAACTTGATCCATCTAAACCTCTTTCTCAAAGGCCTGCATATTCAATCAATACATCTGCCATTGATCCAGAATTCATTTCACTGCCAGCGCCCACACTAATCTAACTTTATGTGAAGTGTTCACACATGTCTGTCCTATATGACCATCTCAACCTTCAAGTGTCTGTCAGCCGGTCTGGCAGGGATGAAAGAAAGGCGAGCGGAGGAGTGGAGCCAATAATCGTGAGCGCAGTATAGACAGAGAAAGACTCACTTCAAAGCAGCCCGCTGTGGATTAGCACAGGTGGCCTTAGTGTGTGTGTGTGGGAAAAGACAGCTTGCTCAAATTTATGAGTATACAGGATATATTCAGTATTTGCTCTGTCATGTAGAGCTGCTGCATGGTTCTGGATAAACTACCAAGATTCATGATTTCTTTTTGTAAAATCGAGATCACAGTTCTTCCTAAATTTTATTACAGGTTCTGATGAAAATGTTTTATAACGAAATATAATAATGTTATTTTAAATGTTCTAAAATCTCAGTCTTAATGAATGATCCTGCAACTCTCTAAAATATTTAATTCATTCAACTAATTTATTTTTGGCTTAGTCTGTTTTAATCAGAGGTCGCCACAGCGGAATGAACTGCTAACTTATCCAGCACATGTTTTACGCAGCGGATGCCCTTCCAGCCACAACCCATCACTGAGAAACACCCATACACTCATTCACACACATACACTATGGACAATTTAGCTCACCCAATTCACCTACAGCGCATATCTTTGGACTTGTGGGGGAAACCGGAGCACCCGGAGGAAACCCATGCGAACATGGGGAGAAAATGCAAACTCCACACAGAAATGCCAACTGACCCAGTGGAGGCTCGAACCAGCGACCTTCTTGCTGTGAGGCGAAAGCGCTACCCACTGCACCACCGTGCTGCCTAAAATATTTCATTACTTGATGAATACGTGTTGTTAAATAATCTCAATGAATTAGGCCCCGTTCACAGTTTTTGTTTTGTTTTTTTTTTGCAATGAGAGGCACCGTTTTTAAAAATTGTTATCTATTGATTGAGTTTTTAAAGGTACAGTTCATACATGTTTGTATTAAAGGACAAATTTATAATACAAATAATATTTAAATACATTTATGAATTTTAATACAATAATTGTTGTGCTGTGAAGTAAAATATAAAAGTGTGCATGGAAAGTGTCGTGCACAATGATGGTCTGAGATATCGAACTGAACTGAATCGATGGCATGATCATTGTAGCTGAACCTAACCGTCAGATCAGTGTAGATTCACACCTCTACTGACTAGAAAAACATTGTCATTTGTGTTGTTTTTCCACTGTCCAGTTGTATGAATGGAGAGGCAAGCCTTAATTCGCTACCAATCATCGAAATAATATAGTCCTTGCTGGGCTCTTTTTCAGTGACATAATGTGTTTTTTTAATCATTTCTTGTCACACCTACTGGCACAACAGTGTAAATGCTACAAACTTCATTTAAAGCATCAAATTGTTTTTCAAAAGGTATTTAAATCATAAATTTTCCTTCGGCTTAGTCTCTATTTTAGAGGTCGCCTCAGCGGAATGAATCTGAAACTATTCCAACATATGTTTTATGCAGCCGATGCCCTTCCAGCCGCAACCCAGTATTGGGAAACACCCATCACACTTATTCACACACTACAGACAATTTAGCTTACCCAATTCACTTATAGCCCATATCTTTGAACTGAGGGGGAAACCGGAGGACCCGGAGGAAACCCACGCCAACATGGAGAGAACATGCAAACTCCACACAGAAATGCCAACTGGCTTAGCCAGGACTCAAATTAGCAAACTTCTTACTATGAGGCGACAGTGCTAACCACTGACCCACCGTTCTGCCTTAGGGATATAAATCTTTACTATAAAGATTATTGTTTATATCCAGGTTATAAACAGATATTCCAGTACCTTTGTGACTATTTGAATGAATGTAACAAATAAATAAAAATACTAGATGAAAAAACTAAAGACAGAAGAAGTAAAAAAAAACATGCATGATGACCACTCTCTCTAATTAAGACACAGACTTGAATTTAAGGCTGTGAAGCTTTTATAATAAACATATGCAAATCATGCCAATTTATTAATAAAAAATTGTGGGTGATTGCAATCTTTTAATAAAAACAAATTATAATCTTGCAGCTCTACTGTAACGTTTCTTCTGTCTTAAATAACAATCCCTGATGTCGCAGTTTACTATTTATACTGATCTCCATGGAAATGCGTTTACAAAGCAAGGGCCATTACAAAAATGGTGTGTATGTGTGTGTGTGTGTGTACACAGGTTGGTCTGTCATGTTTGGTTGTCTCTGTTGGGCATAATCTAACCAACCATTTCCCCCTTCATCGCATCTGCAACTACAAAGTGAATGTCCAGCTCTCCACCTGAAGGACAGGGCCACATTAGGGGAGCCGCATAATCAGTGCCTGTTTATGCAGGTGCTTTTGTTTATGTAATAAAGCTTAGTGTTATGTGAATGTGCTTTAGAAATGGAAGGACGGAGAGGGAGAGACAGAAATAGAGAAGCAGAGAACAGTGCATTTTGGGTGCATCACTTTTAGCGCAAAGATGCCACGCAAAATTTGGTGAGTTTTTGTCTTTTATTTTTATAAATTCTGCATAGATTTTAGTGATTTATGTTGTGGTTTCATGTTTGTTTTGTACCTCAGGGTGTGATGTTTTGATGGTCTGTTATTTTAATATTACAGATAAATAAATATATATTTGAAATTATATATGGCAGGGAACACATAAAGTTGATGGAAAGTTAGACATTTTGTAACAAAAAATATCTTTGCTCTGTTCCAAAAATGATTTTTTGCAGTTTTTTTCTCCTAATACTTCCCACAAATACTATAAATGTTCACAAAATAAAAGCTATAAAATGAATGTTGGTTAAGTGGAATGACTCATTTTGTCTAAAAGTGTCTAATTCATCTCTATATTCTCGTAAATTTTGCAATCAATTTCATTGTACAAGCTTAAAGGGATAGTTCGTTCCAAAAAAAAAACAAAAACATTCAGTCGCCATATTTTCACCTTTCACTTGTTTCAAACCAGTTTGAGATTTTGTTGTTGTTGTTGAACAATATTTTAAAGAATGCTGGAGACCTGTAACCATTGACTTCCGTAGTTATTGTTTCCACTATGGATGTCAATGGTTACAGGTTTCCAACATTCTTCAAAATATCTTCTTTATGTTCAACTGAATAAAAGAAAACTCCAAATGTTTTGAAACAAGTCAAGGGTGAGCACATAATGACAGAATAAAATTTTTGGGTGAACTATCCCTTTAAAAATGGCAAAAAAATTTGTTTACTCCATAAACGGCCAGTTTACCAGGGAATTAAGTTACATTAGATTGCTGTCTTGACACAAGACTAGAGGAAAAATGTCTGGCACCTAAATGAGAAGCTGCCTGAAGAGCTTTTTCAGCTGTCACAAACAATCTCGTCCACACCGCTGTGATTTAATTATCTCCCTCATAACGATCTAATATTGGACCCAACGGCCTGTTGTACAGGGGTGCTGTGAACGGCTGACAGCAGTGACATTAAGTGACTCTGAAAGACCGCTGTCCTTTATCTATAAACTAATTTGGTCGCGGGTCAGCAGCATCTGCCCCCAAACCTGCTGCTGTGTGAGACTATAGACTTGAAATGGGCTGTTTAGCCTGAAAAAAGCACTGGGAGAACTATAAAGTTACCCCAATGGTCTACTATCAGCTTATTAAGTATGACGTCACATATCACAGTTGAAGGGTCCCAATGCTGTTAGATGGAAAAAGCAAATAACAAATGGTAGTAATATACTGGGAGCTCACAGTGTGCTGTAATATCATTGAAAATCATGATCTTGATGTTTATAAACTTGCCTAATCTCCGATGGGAAGACTTATCATGATTGGTCTTTAAAGATGGTTCAAATATTGATGTGGGATCCAGTAGAGAGACTGTAATAACACTATGATTTTGTAAAAGTTTTGCTTTAATATGTGATATATCTAAACAGAGCTCATAAATGACTGTTGAGTTTTCTGGATTTAAAAGAGGTTTGGAATTCAGGAAGATATGTGGAGGAAGTTATGATTAGAGATCTAGGTACACACTGGCTAATGTTGTCAACAAAATGATGCACATTGGATGTGGTTTTAATTGGCATTTTTTTTCAAACAAGGGTAAAAAATTGAAATAATAAACTACAAACATGGTGGATGTGCAAATCAAAGGGGTTTGAATCATTAATGTAACCTAACCTTTTTTAAAGGATTTACATTGATAACCGTTATTAGGATGTTTCGTCATTAACTTTTAAATGCATTCACTCTACAAACAAAAGGGTTTTAACACATTTTAATCAAACAATTGCTGTTTGTCCTCACACTCTAAAAAATTCTTGGTTGTTTTAACCTAAACTGGTTCGAATATGGACAAACTGAACAGTTGTGTTAAAAAAAGTAATTTAAATGTAATTTAACAAATTAAACCAACATTAAGTCAACATTTGATTTTACTTCAGGTTAATAAAACCTTGCATTTTTAGATTTCATATTTGTCCATATCTAAACTCAATTTTGTCTCAAATATGGACAAGCCTAGTGGTTGGATTGAAAATATAACAGAAAATTTTAACCCAGGGTGGCACGGTGGCGTAGTGAGTATAGCACTGTCGCCTCACAGCAAGAAGGTCGCTGGTTCGAGCCTGTGGTGGGTCAGTTTGCATTTCTGTGTGGAGTTAACATGTTCTCCCCGTGTTCGCGTGGGTTTCCTCTGGGTGCTCCGGTTTCCCCCACAGTCCAAAGACATGAGCTATAGGTGAGCTAAATTGTCCATGTGTGTGAATGAGAGTTTATGGGTGTTTCCTAGTGATGGATTGCAGCTGGAAGGGCATCCGCTGTGTAAAACATATGCTGGATAAGTTCGCGGTTCATTCCACTGTGGCGACCCCAAATTAATAAAGGGACCAAGCCGAAGAGAAAATTTATGAATGAATTTAACCCAACAATTGGATTTTTCCACGTTTGACCTGATGTTGGTTTGAATTAACTCGATGCGAATTAACACATTTTTAGAGTGCATTATTAAGCAAACACACAAGAAGAATTTTCAGCATAAAAAAGATATACTAACATCGAAAAAATGCTGGGTTATTTCAGCTCAAATAGTGGTAAAATAGGGACAAACTCATCTGTTGGAGTTAGACAAGGCCAGCTTTAACCCATCACATGCACTGTAAAAAAAGCTGGAATGAAGGAATTAAGTTAACTAATTAGTTTTTACCATTTTAAATGGACTAAATGTAAAACAACCCCCCCCCCCCCAAAAAAAAAAAAAAAAAAAAAAAACTCAAGGATTGTGTTGTTTTAACTCATTTAAAATAAGTAGTTTGAACAAACAGCAAACATATTTTTTTCAGTGTGCTGTCTCTATTTTACCCAAATTTGGGAACAAATAACCCAGCATTTTTTAGAGCAAGGAAATTAGTTATGAAAGATACGTGACAAGATGATTGACAGGGCACAATTGCAGTACACGCAAAAAATGACTTTTGCTGCTTGTTCAAACGACTTATTTAAAACGAGTTCTTACACTTTGTTGGGGACCTTATTTATTTTATGTTTAATCCACTTAAATTTGTAAAAGTGATTTAAGTTAACTAATCATTTTGTGTTGTAACAACATGAAGGAATTGTGTGGAACCCAACATTTTTTATAGTGTATCAGTAAGTAGTATGAGTCTGACCCAATCTTAGTATGAAGGGCGTAGTATACTGTGAATTGGGACGCAACGTGTGTCTATCAGGGGACTGAGGGCTGAATGGCTGTTTGAGCTGATCTGAGGTCAGAATAATGGCTCAGTGGGTGCAGTGTCTTTTGGGATGGCGCTTTGTCTGCAGCTGTCTCAGTTATGCCCGCAGTCCTACAGGAGGCAATTAGAGGCATAGACCCACCACAATTACACATTACACCGAACAGAGAACAACAACAGACGTTGTGGAGACGAGTTTGCTCCCGTGCCGATGTTAAATGTCAAGGAGCATAAATTTTCCCTCTGCTCTGACCTTCTGCGGTTTTTATTTTTCTTTTGCCATTTTTAATGAGTTAATCCATGAATTAATTTCTGCCCGGAGACTCCATGTAGGCTACGCAAATACATATTTGTTTATATAAAAATTTGCTAACCTGTTTTGTGCCTTGAGGCCAAATTAGACCTTTTGTATGATTTATGAGAGCAGGATGAACTTCATTTGCATGCACTTGCATAATTTCTTTATAATATGTTGCACTTGCACATGTTTGGCAGCAGAGGGCAGCAGAGATAAAGACATTATGTATTCACATAAGCAGGTTTTTAATTATTGTCCTCCAGAGGGCAATGTTCTGGTGGATATTGAAGGACAGTGTTTATACTTATAAAAGTTTTTGTTTCCAAAGCAACTGGCAGTTTTCAAGTTCTTCATTATATCAGTGTGTGTGTGTGTGTGTGTTTCCCTGGATTGATCTCCTGCCAGCATGCCAACATTACCAGCTAGCAACTGAGTGTACTACCTGTTGAGCAACTTAATGCGCTGATATTAATTATACACAAAGGTAGTTGTAATAAATAATAACAACAATTTCAGTATTATTATTATCACCACATATATTTATTCCCATATATATTTATTCACACATATATTTAATTAACACATTTCAAATGACCATGACCAATAAATATAATACTATCATTTTTATTATTAAATAAAAAATAAAAAAATGGAAAAAATATTAACCCTTTAACTGCCCCACCAAGATTTTTTTTTTGTGAATAGCATTTCTTAACTCCTAATGTTGCTAGTTAACACACTCAATGCATTTTTTTTCAACACATCCCATAATTTGTAAAATATCAACCTCTACCAAACGGTTGATATATTGGTTCATGGTAAAAGTACCAGAATGAATACATATACTATAATAAATCCGAAAATATGAAGTGTAAGACCAGTTCATTTAAAAACATAATCAAAATAAATTAAAATTAACATGATTAATTCAAAATAAAATTTTGAATACTAAATCATTTTTATTTTTTGAAGTATGACATAAAATATTTCAGATTCTCATTTAACATGTTTTTTTTTTTTTTTTTTTTACAATGAAACCAAAATCGAGTAGTAGAGAGTGGAGTAGTGCAACAGGATTATGTTTGTTTGATTTTTTTTTTTAAACCAACAATGCTGTGTAGTGTACATAAAAAAAATCCAGATTTTCATATCATGTCACTGTAATTTTCACAGTAAATTACATTAGTACCACTTTACGGGATTTAACTGTAAAAATTCACAGTAATGTGTTGTATTCTGAATTTTATTGTGAAATAAAATATTGTTTATTGGTTACATCTTCACTAATAACTTGAAAGAAAATCATCCTGTTTTGAAACGACATAAATTTTCACCTTTAATTGACTTCATAAGGTTAGCATGGAAATATTAAATACTTTTCAATGAACATAACTTTGTGCTTAGCCAAAAATGTAATAAACTGGAACAAAAGTAATTGATTCATAAAACCGAACACAGAAATCATTTTGGATGTTTAACAAAGTCAGTGTAATATCAGAATGACTAGCCAAGGAAAGCCTGCTTCACAGTAAAATATAGTTAATTTAACAAGATAATACTGTGAAATCACAGTAATAGACTTTATCTACTGTGAAGTTCCACTGTAATGGCTGTAATTTCACAGTAATTTAATGTAATAATATCATAGTAAATTACTGTGAA
>CAIGQZ010000379.1:13293664-13310161 GCA_903798205.1 Danio tinwini
AGATAAATATATATGTATATTTAATTTTACATGATGTTTAATGATGTCTCTAAGTTCTACTTTTAATATAATTATTTACATTGCAAATAATTGTATATTAAAAATAACATAATTAAACTTAACTTTAATTATAATTTAAATAAATTTAGTTGAAGTAATATGTCACTTAATGTCATTTCAATTTACAAACTGAATTGCTGTTTGATTTTGCCATCCCTTTTAGTTTCATGATGTGATTTTTTTTATGAGGAAAAAAGTTAAATAAGACATAATCCATGAGTTTACTAATGCAGCACTACTTAGTTATTGGTTAACAAGTGAAGCCAGCAGAACAGTTGTTTTAGAGCAGGTTATTGTATTATGATTTTATGAACTATTAAAAATAGCACAGGCAATAAAGGGGATATATTATGCCACTCTTCATAAGACATCAAATAAATCTGTGAAATTTTACCTCAAAATACACAACAAGGTTATCAAATTTAGCTTGTCAAATTTCTATCTTTGTTTATTGATTTTACATTTATGTAGTTGTTTTGGAGTAAAGTTGATTCAGCTCAACGTATTACTGATTTCTGATATTTAAAGATGCCTTCTGATGTGCTGACTTTTGCAAATGAACATGATACTATTATTAGTACAATTCTATTATGCTCACAGAAAATGTAAAAAGCCTTTGACCTGACTATACAGATTTCAAAAAATCTTTTTAAATGTCTTCAGTGCTTTGGGTGCCATTCATTGGCATATCAAGTTACTTGTCCTTTTTCACCTTTTCAGGGTAGATGCATAAGGGACCAAATTATAGCACAACAAAAGCAAAAAAAGTCATGATTTTTTTATGAAATGTCCCCTTTAAGGACGTCACGGTGGCACAGTAGGTAGCTCATCGCCTCAAAGTAAGAAGGTCACTGGTTCAAGACCTGGCTGGGTCAGTTGGCATTTCTGTGTGTAGTTATCACTGTGTTCACGTGGGTTTCCTCTGGGTTCTCCGGTTTCCCCCACAAGACCAAAGACATGCGGTATAGGTGAATTGAATAAGCTAAATTGGCCGTAGTGTACTCTATGTGTGTGAATGCAGGAGTTTATAGGTGTTTCCCAGTGTTGGGTTGTGGCTGGAAGGCAATCCGCTGCATAAAACATATGCTGGATAAGTTGGCGGTTCATTCCTCTGTGGCAACCCCAGATTAATAAAGGGACTAAGCCGAAAATAAAATACATGAATGATCCCCTTAAAAATTTAGATTTTGTCCTGAAATAACATTCATTCATTAATTTTCCTTTGCCTTAGTCCTTGATTTATCAGTGGTTGCCAAAGTGGAATAAATCACCAACTACTCACAGCCATATAACTCTGCAGCCCAAGACCGGTTACTCACTTAAGCTAAGCAGGGCTGAGCCTGGTGAACATGGGAAAACTAGGTTGCTGTTAGAAGTGTTGTTAGTGAGGCCAGCAGGGGGTGCTCAACCTGTGGTCTGTGTGAGTCCTAATGCCCCAGTATAGTGAAGGGGACACCATACTGTCAGTGAGGGCTGTCTTTCGGATGATACATTAAACTGAGGTCTTGACTCTCCGTGGTCATTTAAAATGCCATGGCACTTCTCTTAAGGAGTAGGGGTGTAACACCAGTGTCCTGGCCAAATTCCCTCTATCAGCCCTTACCCATCATGGCCTCCCAATCATCCCCATCCACCGAATTGGCTCTATCATGGTCTCTCCACTCTATTAATAGCTGGTGTGTGGTGAGCACACTGGCGCCGTTTCCTGTGACTGCCGTCACATCAAGTGAATGCTGCACACTGGTGGTGGTGTGGAGAGACCCCCTCCTCATAACTGTGAAGCGCTTTGGGTGTTACATTACATTACATTATATTACATTTTTGTCCTGAAATAACTCATTTAACAGGTATTTATTGTAAAGACTTTCACTATCTCCTTTCAAAATGTTCATTTGCAATCATAACACTCTTACCTCATCCTTTAAATGAGCGAGTTTTTCACTAAAAAACAGGGCTTCTCATATTGAGGGCACAACCCAGTGTCTCTCCTGGGCTTCTCTCTCTTTTGACAACAGTGTATATCAATACATCAGAGACCATAGTAGAGCATTTCAGACCTGTTGTCATGACAAACACAAACACCACACACCGCTCATCATTGGCTTTGATTGGCAGCGCTGAAGTTCGTCTTTGGGATGTTTTGGCTGTTTTCCCCCTGCTGTTCAGCTGTTTTGGATGATGCTGGCATTTGGCGTATTGCTCATGCCCAGACAGCTTGTGTTATTGTTATTAGAGCCACTGGCGCAGATGCTTAATGATCATCATCAACTGTAGAATTGGGATTTTTCTCCTCACCTCCTACTTTTTCCCACTTTTGCGCTCACAAACAAAACAGCGGCCGCCAAAATCTTGTCCTGTTGCTTTAGAAGCAGCTGCCCTCCTCTTCTGACAAATATTTACTGCTCTGCCCCTATTGCACCATTCTGACGGCTCTGATAAGGGCACCATCTGGCAGCTTGATTTTAATGGGGCTTTTAAGGGCCATAAAGAAGCCCAGAGGCCTATTGGGAGGAGAGCTCATGCTTCTGAATAGGTGGGCATAACGGAGACCTCCGGCGGGGCCAGACTTTAGATTTAGGCCTCTTAGTATGTCGTTTTGTGGCCTGATTGATTTCGCGTGAGGGCCGAACGTCCTTGAGATGTGGGGGTTTGCTGTGATATTGAAGGAATAAATCCCACATAAGGTGCCTGGATGTGACACTGCCAGTCAGCTTTTGTTTTGAATTTGTCTCCCATGACATGCTGTTATATGTACATCTGTACAAAAACCTGAGAGCAAATGAGCTGCCATGCTAAAGCTGGGAGACTTATTGTGTACAGATATATGTATATGCGTGTGTTGAAAGGTGCTTCAGCATATATATATATATATTTTTTTTTTCAGCTATTTTTATTAGCATATTTGTCATTTTTGATTTTTTTTATAAAAAAATGAATTAAATATAATGTATATAGTGTGTTGGAGTGCTTTTGAAAATGTAAAAAACTTTTTTTTATAGCAAATTTGTTATTTTTGATTTTTTTTATAAAAATAATTCAATTTTTAACAAAAAGTATTAACATGTAATGTTATTAAAATGTAAAATATGTATGTAAAATATATAAAAATTATAAAATATATATATATAAAATATATAAAAAAGTTTTTAAAAATATATATATATATATATATATATATACGTATGCATACATACATACATACATACATACAAACATACATACATATAGAGCATCCAGTATTCATAGCGCTTCACTTTTCCACATTTTTTTGTTACAGCCTTCTTCCAAAATAGATTAAATTCATTTATTTCCTCAAAATTCGACACACAATACCCCATAATGACAATGTGAAAAAAGTTCTTAGAAATTGTTGCAAATTTATTAAAAATAAAAAAACCTGAAAAATCACATGTATTCACAGCCTTTGCTCAATACTTTATTGATGCACCTTTGGCAGCAATTACAGCCTCAAGTCTTTTGAATATGATGCCACAAGCTTGGCACACCTGCCTCTGGGAATTTTTGCCCATTCCTCTTTGCAATACCTCTGTCGCTTCCCATCCAACCTGATAGAGCTTGAGTGTACAGCCATTTTCAGATCTCTCCAGAGATGTTCAATAGAATTTAGGTCTGGGCTCTGGCTGGGCCACTCAAGGACATTCACTGAGTTGTTGTGAAACGACTCCATTGATATTTTGGCGGTGTGCTTTGGGTCATTGTCCTGCTGGCTCTGTACATTGCTGCATTCATCTTTCCCTCTATCCTGACTAGTCTTTCAGTTCTTGCAGCTGAAAAACATTCCCACAGCATGATGCTGCCACCACCATGCTTCACTGTAGGGATGGTATTAGCCTAGTGATGGGCGGTGCCTGGTTTTCTCCAAATGTAACGCCTGACATTCACTCCAAGGAGTTCAATTTTAGTCTTATCAGACCACAGAATTTTGTTTCTTATGGTCTGAGAGTCCTTCAGATGCCTTTTGGCAAATTCAAGGCGGGGAGTGGCTTCCATCTGGTCACTCTACCATACAGACCTGATTGGTAGATTGTTGCACAGATGGTTGTCCTTCTGTAAGGTTCTCCTTTCTCCACAGAAGAATGATGGAGCTCAGACAGAGTGACCATTGGGTTATTGATCACCTCCATGACTAAGGCCCTTCTCCTCCGATCACTCAGCTTAGATGGCCGGTCAGCTCTAGGAGGAGTCCTGGTGGATCCAAACATCTTCCATTTATGGATAATGGAGGCCACTGTGCTCATTGGAACTTTTAGAGCAGCAGAAATTTTTCTGTAACCTTCACCAGCCTTGTGCCTCGAGACAATTCCTTTGTCTTCATGCTTGGTTTGTGCTTTGACATGCACTGTCAACCCTGGGACCTTATATAGACAGGTGTATGCCTATTCAAATTATGTCCAATCAACTGAATTTACCACAGGTGAACTCCAATTAAGCTGCTGAAAGAATGATCAGTGGAAACAAAATGTACCTGAGCTCAATTTACAGCTTCACAGCGAAGGCTGTGAATACTTATGTAGATGTGATTTTTCAGGTTTTTTTTTTTTTTTTTTTTTTTGCAACAATTTAATTTTTTTTTTCACATTGTCATTATGGGGTATTGTGTGTAGAGTTTTTAGGAAATTAATGATTTTATTGTTTTTTTGGAATAAAACTGTTACATAAACACACACACACACACACACACACACACACACACACACACACACACACACACACACACACACACACACACACACACACATATATATATATGAATGTGGATTTACAGTACAGTATTATACAGTGTTGTCCAGTACTCACAAATCTTTAATACTGGCTAATAACCCCTATGGCTACACTGGAAAAAAAATGCTTTCATTCATCCAATAAAAAAATAGGGTAATGGTTCACATTTAACTTGTATCACTTGACCCAATGAAAAATAAATCATTTGCCTTAAACAATATTTTCTATCTTCATGAGAGCAATTTTATATAACCTGATACAAAACATATTTGTCTTGTTAAAGAAAGTCAATTAATTGAAATTCTATTTTTGTTCTAAACAAGAAAATATAGTTTTAATCAAAACAACAATTCCCATTAAATGTTTATTCATCCAATAAAAAAAAATCTAAATTTGATCACTTGAGCCAATAAAAAAAAAAATCATTTGCTCTAAACATTTTTTTTAAGTCCATAAGAGTATAAAGCATATTGAGTTTCTGTTTAATAGGCATGCACTGGCCTGTGTGAGTAACCTTAAAATTTTACATTGGTCAAAACAAATATGTCTTAGTTGAGCTCTTGATCAAACCCATTTATATTTAACTATGTTTTGAACTTAAAATATATTACTTGAAAAATAAAACAAATAATATTAAACTGAAATAAAAGATACATTTTCAATTGCATGAAGTACTTTTAGATTTTTTTTCAGTGTATTTTGTGCATATATGCTTAAAACACTGCATTATTCAACAGCAGAAGACTGAAATATCAAGAAGACTGAAGCCTTCTTTCAATGAGATACACACTGCACTGGATTTGGCCAAAATTTCTATCATATTTGCTAAATTGACTCCGACCTCTGTTGTCCTCCTCTTCCTTTTCTCTTTGTTCCTATTCTCTCTATCCCTCTTGCTCTGCATTTTTACATAAGATATGCCTGAAAAAATAGATTTATTGTGCCTCCTAAAATTGAGAGAAAACTATTAAAACCAAAGCTAGCCACTGCTTTCTGTCTGCGTCACAGATGTCAGAGAATCACAGTTGTGAATTTGTCATTTGTAGCTATTATTGCCATATTTACACTTACTTTACCTCAAAGCAGCCTCAAAAACGGTATATGCATATTCATACCTATATGCCTTGCTGCCTGTCAGTTTAAGAGACACCAGTAGTGTTGCCAGATATTGCTATGAAAAAAGATTTACCAAATTTTTTAAATTTAGAAAAAAGCATACATTGCTTGCCTTAACCTTTATCCACCCACTTCATTAACACCCTAGTTACTTATTTAACGTTGTCATATTTATTCATATTAAGGCTGGTACACACCAAGCCATTGGTCAACCATTGGGCTATGTCGGGCCATTGATAAGCATCTGTCAGCCTAGTTTGTTTGATCTGTTACTTTTACATGTCACCTTTCATTGGGCTTATGCTGGATGGAGTTTTTCCGATTCAGTGTGCAGAATCAGTGTCAGCCATCGGTAAAACAGAGAACTGTGATTGGCTGTTCAGCAAACGAATCAGAGATCAAGGACAAAAATTAAGTGACGAAACTAAGCAAATGATGCAAATCAAGGGGAAACACGAAGAAGCCAGCTGTCATTTCACCACATTCCTTAAATATTTGATACATTTTGATATGGATTTAGGGGGGCATGGTGGCTCAGGGGTTATCACTGTTGCCTCACAGCAAGAAGGTCACTGGTTTGAGTCCTGGCTGGGCCAGTTGGGATTTCTGTGTGGAGTTTGCATGTTCTCCCACGTTTATGTGGGTTTCCTCCAGGTGTTTCGGTTTCCCCTCAGTCCAAAGACATGCTCTAAAGGGTGAACTGAATAAACAAAATTGTTTTATAACTAATATACCAGCTTGAATAACTAAACAGTGTATGACTGTGTGTGTGTGTGTGTGTGTGTGTGTGAATGTGAGAGTGTATGGGTGTTTCCCAGTACTCGGTTGCGGCTGAAAAGGCATCCGCTGCCTAAAACATATGCTGGAATAGTTGGCGGTTCATTTCCCTGTGCCGACCCCTGATAAATAAGGGACTAAACTGAAGGAAAAGAATGAATGAATGAATATATGAATGAATGATATGATCTTCAGATTACCAGATATATTTGCATGAATAAATCCCTCTGTGTTAAACTAAAAGTATGGTGAAAACGGTATGTAAATGCTGTTATGCTGATGGTTTGTATGTGTGCAGCAATAGTTCCAGTTTCACTTTGTGGAACGACAATACACCACCGTATGTACTACTGTCAGCTTCAGGTGGGCTCAGAATGCCCTTTCTCATTTCTGTCGGCTGTCATCCCTCTTGTTCATGTGCGTTTTTTGGTTCAAACAAGTTCAGACACAGCTGACGCGATTATTGTCGTCGCTAGTTTTTTGAGATCGGCTTGGGGTATCTCGGTTCAAAGTCCAATGAAAAAACACGAACTAAAAAACTAGATCTAGCAACATGGTGGAGCAGAGACTGTGATGCTGTCATGATCAGCAAGTTGAGTGCCCACCAGACACACTAGAGCAGTGTTTCTCAACCACGTTCCTTAAGCACCACCAGCTCTGCACATTTTTCATGTCTCCTTAACACACCTGATTCAGATCATCAACTCATTAGCAGAGACCAAAAGACCTGTAATGGGTGTGACAGACAAAGGAGACATCCAAATCATGCAGTGTTGGTGGTCGTCCAGGAACGTGGTTAAGAAGACACACTACACTACAGGCACTCTACACATCACATCTGTCACTGAACTGGACTACACGTCCCATAATCTTCAGCGCATCACACCTGATGTTCATGAACTTTGATTACGCACACAGCTGCAGATCATTTGGCACATTACACACACTATTTGAGAAGCACACTCATGCACTTTCATTATGGGTTATTGTATTGTGTTTGTTTTGTGTCATAGTCATTGCCAGTGATTCTTGGACTGTTTCTTGTTTCATGATTATTTATCGCCTTGAATTACCCTTTACATTGTTGTTTGCACCTGTTTTGACCTCTGCCTGCCTGACGATTCTTTATAATAAAGCTGCAAGTGGACCTTCTCCTCCGTTCCTATGCCTTCATCATTACAGATGCATAAGAGCTCATTCACTTCAAGCCAACCACATGAATTTATTCAGCAACGTGATTTTAAATAATTTAACATTCAAGAACTTCCCTGTTTATTTCTAAGCATGAAAAAGTTGACCAAAGTCTGAACATTGCTGACATTATAGCTGGCTACGGGCCTGATTGCAGACAGTTTACTTTCATATTACATGGATTGTGGTATGTTTACTCATCTCCTATCAGTCATTCCTCCTCTGTTCCAGCAAGCGCTTGCCCTTCTCTGAGGGGAATCAGGGCAGGGGCTAAACAATTTTCAAAGCAAGCTTTTTCAAACCTCTCCACAAACAGAAGGATGGGCCCAAATTGATTTATGACTCAAATTAAATAAATGACATTTGCAGCTGAAGAGGAAGACAGGGTTTGGGAGGGGGGGGGATCAGTCTAGGTCTGGTTGACTGGACGCATCAGGACATTCTGTCTGGCCGAGAGAAAAAACTGACATGAAATGATAAAAAAAAGAGAGAGAGAGGAAAAGTATTGGACAGAGATTAGATTCAGAATTCTTTTTAATACTCCGGCAAATCTGTGCATTCACTGAAAGAATCTTATGTTGCTGGAGCCGCCGTGGAACAATGGTGGGCTTCGTGCCTCTTGAGCCAAATTAATTGGCGATGATAACCTGCTTTTTCCAGCACGGAAGGGCAGCTAAGCAATTAGTAGATGCATAAAGATGAGAAAACGCCAGTCGTAGTGCATTTCAGAGACCATCTTTTATATCTGCTGCAAATTTGTATTAATAAATTCACAGCACATTGATTTCAGTGCTAGACTGTTCAATTTGCCATTGAGAAAGATCCAAACAGGTTCTTGGCAAAGTCAGCATGAAATGAAATGTATTTTTTTATATTAGTTTAGTTGTAGTACTATTTTAGAAAAAAAAGTAATTTATTCCTGTATAGAAATGTTTTGTAAGAATGTAAAACAACCCAGGCTCTTTCTGGAAAGAGCAAAATACATCCCAGGAGGTATGTTTTATTTTATTTTATTTTTTTGCTGTTTTTGTTTTCGCAAATCCACCAGAGGCCACTCAGTATGCTTTATGAGATTTCAAATTTCTCTCATGAGTGCCATTTGCATCTGCTGTTCTCACGTAAATCTACCAGAGGCTGCTGTCGACTGACTGACTTACTGACTGACTGACCAATCGACTAACCCACCCTCCTCCCTCTCAAATCAAATCACTTTTATTGTCACATCATCAGCAGCACGTGTGCTATGATGAGTGAAAAGCTTAGGTGCTGGCTCCAGACAGTGGAAAATACAGATAGTGCAAATACAGCGACAGTGTAAAATACAGACAGTGCAAAATACAACAACAAAAAACAAAAAAAAAAAAAAACAGTGTAAATTTGGCAATGTTGACAGTGATGCGTACGATGGATAGGTGTACACATAGTTGTAGGCAGTATTGTTTAAGTATGGATTGGTTAAAGTGCAGTGCATGCGGGTATGGGAGAGTTTGTGTGGGGTGTGTTAAGTGTTCATCAGCCTGATAGTCTGAGGGAAGAAACTTTCCTTCAGTCAGCTGGTGCGTGACCGAATGCTGCGGAACCGTCTGCCTGAGGGTAGCAGAGAGAAAAGTCTATGGCTTGGGTGGCTGGAGTCGCTGATGATTCTCTTGGCTTTCCTCATGCACCTCCTGGTGTAGATGTCCTG
The DNA here is from genome assembly GCA_903798205.1 of Danio tinwini. Taxonomy (NCBI): domain Eukaryota; kingdom Metazoa; phylum Chordata; class Actinopteri; order Cypriniformes; family Danionidae; genus Danio; species Danio tinwini. Next base: position 13,303,236 of record CAIGQZ010000379.1, read on the forward strand.
GAGGGAGGGAAGCTCACCTCCTACTACACGTCCAGCAGTTCGCACAATCCTATCCTCTCTAAACCCAACCAATAGTGTTTTAAAAAGCACAGATTGACCTGCCCACCCACTTCCGTAAACCCAACCGCAGTGTTTTAAAAAGCAATTCAGAAAAAGAAAAGCCCCCTGATTTTTACCACATTTTCAGATTTTACCATATTCTCACCCTGTTATTTGCTTGTTTATTTTATTTTTTAGCTTTTGTTTTTGGTTTACCTGCTTTCTGGAACTTTTTACATTTTCATGCACAAACATCTGTAGGTTTTACAGAGAATTGTCAGAAAAAAAAATTGTGGCAGTTCTGTGGGATGGAAAGGCCAGAATTTGGCATAATCAACATGACAGCACGGCTAAATACTAGCCAAACTGTACTTTAGGCCCTCATTAAATGAGCATCACGTAAAAAATGATAGCCTAGAGTATCGCTGCAGAGCATAGAATTGAAAAATGCTTAATGAAAACGTGTCCATTTATCAGAAACAGAAAATAAACAAATTATGCTCGCGTTGTTCAGGCAATGAGTAAAAGGAATATTTTTCTGCATTCACAGGTTCTACACAACAGAGTTCTGAATCCGCAGGTCCTCTTTGAAATTCATCTCAAAGAAAAAAACACATGCTAAGCACCAATTCCCAAGTACAGGGGACTTTTCTTTGCAATTGAAGCTTGTTTAACACACACGTCCTCTTTGGGGAAAAATATGTAGTGGTTTGACTGTGATGTGAGTAATTGTCCTAAAATGATATGAGTAGATGATAAAAAAAATCTGCCAATGTGATGAAAATGACTTGAAATGACTTGCCATAAGAGGATGAGTTTTAGTTGCATAATATTTTTTAGGGCGCATGTCCATTAAAGCATTTTTATAAAGAAAAATCCTGTTGTTAATGGAAGCACTGCATTTTCTGTGAAACGCTGAGCACTCTATATTTAAAAAGATGCCCCAACAGTTGGAGAAGTGCTCAAATTTGAGCATTTTTAGAAAAGTGTTTTCCATTTTCAGCTATTCAAAAATGCTTTGGAGGACAAAATCATCAAAAATATTGACACAATATTACTTATGTTTTATGCAAATGTATAATGCATACAAACCATGATGTCTTTATGACCACACTGTGCCTATCTTGTTGTGTTTACATTCAGCAGGATAACACATCAATCACTCAAATAATCTCAAACTGGTTACTTAGGTAAATATACTTGGAAATTTTCCTCACAGTCACCATATTTCAATACAATACCATTGGGATGCACAGAAAAGCAAATGTGTGTCACAGATGTGCAGCCGACACATCTGTGTGGTACTTTAATAAAAACTTGGAAAAATTTAAGCACTTTTGTTGAGTAAATTCTAGCACTTTTGTTGAGTATATGATACAAAGAAGGCAGTTCTGAAGGCAAGGTGCAACCCAGAACTGTACACCTAATAAGATACCTAGTCAGTCTATATCTGTAATTATGCAAATTTTTTTATTAGCCAAGTTTCCCCTCTTAGATCTGTCTCTTGTCTGGGCTTCAGAACTTCTGTAAGTGAAAGATTGGTCACGCTAACCTCCCAGGCAGCCTGTCATATTGCCTGTTCAAAGGGTGCAGACAATTGCAAATGATAGATGACCTGCCGGCCAGTGTCCCAGATGCCCTGGGTAGGAGCAGAGAGGTCTTAATAATTACACTGAAGTAAAAAATTGCCATAAAATGATGAAGTATGAGAATGTGATTCTTGCGATAGCAGAATGTGTGGGAAAAACACAGCTCCTCAGAGGTTTGCCTGGAAGCTAATAGACGAAAGACGAGAGTCTTTTATTCCTGAGGTTTTAATCTTCGTGGCTGGGAGTTGTTGTGGCATGAGCCTGGTGGGATCAGTTTCATGATGCTACTCACCGTACCTCAGGTGACCAATCCTTTACTTGGTCCAGTGGGATGCCATCTCTCTGTAAAGTGGGATGAGATTGCAATTTAAATGTGCCTTTAAAAGATCAGGAAATGGAGCTTTATTATTACCATTACTTTATTATTTATTATGATTATACTAAGATTAGCCTTGCAGCATTGCTTTGAGATGTTTTTTTGCAATGCAGGCACATTCTGATTACGTACCCCTATATACATCTCCGGAGAGAGCAAAATACGTCCCAGGAGCTACGTTTTTTCTTTTTTTTTTGGAGTTTTTGTTTTTGTGAATCAACAAGCACCAATTGACCTGCCCAGCCCTTCCCTAAACCCAACCACAATGTTTTAAAAAGCAATCTAGACAAACCAAATGTTTTCAGATTTTACTATGTTCTCACCCTGTTATTTACTTTTTTATAAAAAATGTTTTAGCTTTTGTTTATGTTTTCCCGCTTTCTGGAACAGTTCTTCACCAGACTCGAACCCCGTTGTCACAGTCAACTACACTCTGCATCTCAAGTACGGCAACGTACATGTCGAGCTATTGACAATGTAATAAAATGAACACTAGAGGTAGTAAAACACAAATTATGGTAATGGGGCATAATACTGAATTTGAAGGGGTGTTCGTAAGACTGACATCACACCTTTATAATCATGATATGACATGTCAGGAATATGAAGGAGATATTCTGTATGCTTGTGACAACTTGACATTACCAAGATAACATAACTTGTCATAAATCTGTCATAAACATGATTATTATGAGGCTATTATAATTATGACAAAGATGTATTTGTTTATGTGAAGTTGTCCCAACAATGGCATCTCAAACACTTAGCAAATGTCACTTAAATGACAGTTGTTATAAGTGTTGCATGCAAATCTCATTTGTATTAATAAGAAGTCCTGTCATGAATATAAGGGTAATATGTATACCCTTTTACAATTTTCACTTAAAGGATAACTTATTTTATTTACCGTAGTACATGTGACAACATATTCTTTGGCCACCTTCAAATTGTAGCTAAATTTGGTTGTCAGTTCTCCTTGCAAAAATAAAGTTCAGGTAGCGACAACAGCATTTGATCATTCTGAATTATCATTTTGTGTGTACAGAATATGACTCATTCCAGAATTTACAACTATAGCAACAATCTGGTGTCTTGAGCATTGCATTATTTTTGACTAAAATAATATTACAGTGATTAAACATTCTTTATGATTTTAACTTAACCACTATCGCTAGAGAGTCTTTTTCTATTATGTTTGGAAAGTTGCTTTGCAGAGTATGGTTCTGCCATTTATTATAAGAGAACATCTTATTAAACATCTTTGGCCTCAGTCCAGTTTATATAATTGATGAAATAGACAGATGCAGATTACAATAATTTGCAATTTGGGTCAAAGGTTTATTGGGCTTTTCTTATTTGCATTTTTAGCAAGATCTGGCAACACTAATGAGTCATTGTGTTCCTTGTTCCCCTTTATCTTTTGCACTGTGCACACAGAAGGGAGACAAAACTCAGAGAAGAGATTAAGCCAACTAGTTGTTCAGTTAAAATGTACACACTACATCAAATCTTTGTGGAAAGGTACTGAGCTGTGTGTGTGTAGAAAAGGCAACCCATGGCAAGGCAAGTTTATTTATATAACACATTTCATACACAATGGTAATTCAAAGTGCTTAACATAAACAACAATAAAAGAGACAAGTATAAAAATTTATTAAAACAGATAAAAACAGATTAAAATGTGTTAAAACTGGTTATAAAAGCATAATAAAAGACATAATAGCGCAATCTGTCTGTCATAGCACAGTGCTCATATAGTAAAGGCACAGCTAAACAGATGTGCTTTCAGTCTTGATTTGAATGTGCCTAATGTTGGAGCACATCTGATCATTTCTAAAAAGCTGATTCCAGCAGCGGCAGCATAATAGCTGAAGGCGGATTCACCCTGCTTTGACTGAACGCTTGCGATTTCTAGTTTATTTGATCCTAAACATCGGCGTGATCTGTTAGGTTTGTATTCAGTGAGCATATCTGTAATGTATTGAGGTCCTTGGCCATTTAGTGATTTATAGACAAGTAATAATACTTTAGAATATATTCTGAAAGTAACTGAAAGCCAGTGCAAGACCTGAGGACAGGTGTGATGTGCTCTGATTATCTGGTTCTGGTCAGTATCTTGGCCGCAGCATTCTGGATGAGCTGCAACTGTCTGACTGTATTTTTGGGAAGGCCAGTGAGGAGTCCATTACAGTAATCCACCCTGCTGCTGATAAAGGCATAAACAAGTTTCTCTACGTCCTCACAAAAAAAAGCATCTTGCAATGTTTTTGAGATGATAGTATGCTGATTTAGTTACTGCTTTGACATGACTACTGAAACTCATATCTGACTCCATTTTTTTTTTATTTGAGATTTAAGCACTAAAAGATGAACTGACATTGATTGATTGATTTTTAGCTGCAGTGTGTATGTGGCCATTGTGTACAAAACAAAACTAGTTGTTGGTGATTGTATTTAAAAATTTTATGTGCCACTACTATGCGTTTTCATTTTATTGCGTTTCAGAAGAATGATCTCCATCCACAGATACTTGACCATACACACTCAGGCATATTTTGATGTTTCAAAGGGTGTTGGAGTAGTGTGGATGTCTGGTGTAATGTAAACAAAAACATTTTATTGTAAATGAAAATTTCAAAATCTGTTTTAGAATGGTGGTGGCAAGGTGGTTCAGTGGTCGTCTTACAGCAAGAAGGCCACTGGTTTAAGTCTCAGCTGGGCCAGTTGGCATTTCTGTGTGGAGTCTGCATGTTCTCCCTGTCTTTGCATGGGTTTCCTTCGGGTGCTCCGGTTTTTCCCCACAGTACAAAGACATGCACTATAGGTGAATTGGGTAAATACAATTGACTGTAGTGTATGAGTGTGTGTGAATGAGAGTGTATAGGTGTTTCGTATGGGTTATGGCATCTGCTGCGTAAAACATATGTCAGAATAGTTGGTGGTTCATTATGCTGTGGCAACCCCTGATAGATAAGGGACTAAGCCGACTAAGCCTAGTACATGACCATTCACACTTACTGGACGTGCACATTTTTCCAATATACAGGCTTGTTGTACTAAATAATATTCATTGTATGGTGTCCCCACTCAGTAGCATTGGCAGATCTTGCTAGAAAAAAATTACAAAAACAATAATCTTTACCTCTCAAATAAGCCACACATCGAAGTATGGTGTTCTGTACATGTTAGGTTTTCAAAACTTAAAATAAAAAGTCTTAAAGTGCAGACCATAATAAGTCTATGATCTGTAATACAACTGTAAGAATTTATATTTACACATCACACAAGGTAAAATTGCATGGTAGATCCCCTGGTATAGCGATGCACCAATACGAGTGGCTTAAAACATAGTTATTATTTTAAAATATGATAAAGATATGATAAATTATATACATTTTGTGACTACTCACTGGGAGTTTAATGAATGCCATTTATTGAATGTAATGAATCGGTCATCTACTCACTTTTATATGCACATAATATGCACATTTTATGCCACCCTGAATGAATGAATTACTGTTTATTTAGTATTTTTAGGTAACAATAACTGACACATTTTTATATTGGAGCAATAAGTTAATTTGTTCTCTTCATAGTCACCATTTTTTCTCTGCTCATCCAGTCACATTTGCAGCCTTGCAGTTTTTGACATACTGTAGTCGCCCGGACACTTAAAATAAGAGTCCAATTACCAAGATATTGGTAAATGAATCCTTTGACGCCTTTTTGACACCAATCTTGTCTCTAAATTTCTCCATAGATGTTATCGTGCCACATATCAGTGACATTTGCAAAGGTCACGCTCAAATCAAGCTTTAATTTCCATAACATTTGCATTTTCTCATTTTGCAGATGCTTTTGGACCAAGGTAACAGTGCAAACAGTCAACTGGTGTAAAAAATACAATTACAGAGAGCATATGACGCACTTAATACAGAGACAAAGCCATAGAGAATGAAGAAGACATTGATTCGGATATTAACTTTGAATCCGCTGCTCTTAGAACAGAGGGAAATGAGCTTATTACCTTCATCTGTGCCATAATGGTACTCCAGGGCAAATACAGGATGCATTATAGATATAATAGAGCAGTTTATAAAGAAATAAATGTTCATTGCATTTTTTTGTCTTCCAAACATTGTTACTGTAATTGTGAGCATGACCTCACTATCTTACATTTTCAGACTTTGTCTTTTATTTGTTATATGTAATGCTAACTGCACATACACTTTAAATTGACACTTTGAATTGATGTTGATTTCCCAGTACTGGGTTGCAATTGGAAGGCTGTAAAGGATTTGCTGGTATAGTTGGCGTCTCATTCTGCTGTGGTGACCTCTGAAATAGAGACTGAGCCAAAGGAGAATGAATGAATGAATGAATTGATGTTGACTTTTATTACCAGCAATTAGAAAAAGTAAGTACAGTGAAAACAATAATCTCTTTTTATGTAGGATTGTTAAAATATTCACAAGTAAACATTACTTCATTAGGAAATTTGAGATTTTAATTGTTTTAAAAAATCTCATAAAAAAAGAGATATTTCAGTATCTCCATTCAACATTTCATGTCCATTTGCTAATTTGGTAAATACGCATGAAATAATAGAGATATTGTGCAGTAAACTAACCATTATCACAGAAATGGACCTTTCACAAGGCCTGCCAACTCTTCTGGGTTTATTTAATGATAATAAGCAGCTTTCCCTTTACTCAAGTTTAGCACTTTTAAACACAATTGAGCATAATTTGCACGCTTATCATGCCTTGCACAATATTTTTACTTGGTATTTATCAAAGAAATTTACACTGTGTAATTGTGTCACATTTAAAGATGACCAATAAGTCCACATGGAAGACCACATGGTCCACAGAATTCAGTTTTTAGCCATTTATTTAATTATATATATATATATATATATA
>CAIGQZ010000379.1:13310561-13330301 GCA_903798205.1 Danio tinwini
TTCTGTCTAGCTTTAGTTTGTGATGGGTTGTTGGATTGTTAGTAAGTAATTCACACGAGAGGTGGTGATGTGGATCTACTGTACATTATTTTATAATAATTCAACAATTATTCTTCTTAAACTCATACCTGCCAACACTCCCGTTTTTCCCGGGAGTCTCCTGTATTTCAGACTCACCTCCCGGTTTGTCATTTCTCCCGGAAAACTCCCGGAATTTCAACCCCTTCCCTCGGTCCTTAGGTGATTGGTACAATCTGTAACACCCCATTCACATGGAGCTTCAGCCTCAACGCTTGACAGAGGGCGTGTCTGAAGTTGGGGCTGACGCGATTGCCATAAATGCTTATGTGTCTTTCACTGTTTTCTGGCTGATTTCACTCGCTTTGCTTCTGTCTCCTGCTATCCAGGGGCACAGATTCATCTTTTTTTTAATTTTTTTTTATGTGTATTTAAATAGCGTGTTTATTGTGTAGGGCCATACACCCAAAGCGCTACACAATCATGAGGTGGGTCTCTAGACACCACCACCAGTATGCAGCATCCATGATACAGGACAATGGCGCCAGTGCGCTCACCACACACCAGCTATTAGGGAAGTGGAGAGACAGTGATAGAGCCAATTGGGGATGATTGGGAGGCCATGATGGGTAATGGTCAATGGAGGAAATCTGGCCAGGACACCGGGGTTACAGCCCTACTCTTTACGAAAAGTGTCATGGTATTTTTAATGACCAAAGAGAGCCACAGAAAATCCAAAACACAATGCCCTGCTGAAAAAAAAACAGCTTAAACCAGCCTAAGCTGGTTGCCTGGTTTTTGCTAGTCGACCACCCTGGTGTTAGAGGGGTTTTGGCCATTTCCAGGCTGGTTTCCAGCCATTTCCAGCCTGGTCTTAGCTGATCAGGCTGGAAAATGAGCAGCCTAAACCAGCTAAAGCCAGCTTGACCAGCCTGGTTTAAGCTGGACATGGCTGGTCAACTACCAGCCTGTCCAGCTAAGACCAGGCTGGAAATGGCTGGAAACCAGCCTGGAAATGGCCAAAACCCCTCTAAAACCAAGCTGGTCAACCAGCTAACCATCTTAGGCTGGTTTAAGCTGGATTTTTCAGCAGGGAGCTGACTGACAGTATAGTGTCCCCTTCACTTTACTGGGGTATTAGGACTCACACAGACCACAGTTTGAGCACCCCCTGCTGGCCTCACTAAGACTACTTCCAACAGCAACCTCGTTTTTTCATGTGGTCTTTCATCCAGGTACAGACCAGGCTCAGCCCTGCTTAGCTTTACTGCTTCAGCTGCTTAGTGCTCAGTGCTTAACTTCAGCTTCAGTGAGTAACCGGTTTTAGGTTGCACGGTGATATGCCTGTGATCTTCTCTTTGCCATTTTGAAAATACAAATATTAGGCCACTATGCCAGTATTTATTTTTTAATGCTCACTGCATGGAAAGCAATGATCATCAATCAATAAGTCTGAGAGTGATTGTGAATTCACCACGCAAAAGTTAATGCTGGATCAATAAAAAAAAAAAAAAAAAACACCAGAACACAAAACAAGAAAATTTTACATTTTCTGAAACAGGATCTGGCTAGTTCCGGCTCAAATTAAGCTCTGGTTACCAAAGACATTGTTCAAATGTTGTATTACAAGACATTTTTCAGCCTTTTCTTCTCAAACCACTCATGTGCTGAGGACTAGTTTCTTGCACATTTCATCCAAAGCCTTTAGTTTTGTTTGATTTGATATTTTGACAGTATATTTTTTTGACCGACTGACTTCAATCATTCTACATATCAAAATAAAGTAAAGCATTCAAGAACTGCCTGGAACTACTTTAGCTGTGCGTTTCCCTAGAAGTAACCGAACACCTTAGAATGTTCATCAGCCAATCAGAATCAAGCATTCAACAGGTCCGTAGTATAAAGACACAATAGTACAAGACTTCCCACTAACTATCCAGTTACCAAGCCTCTCTTACCTGTCACTTTAGCATTACGCATTAACCATTTACTTTCCACATCTCGATCTGTTAACAAGTTTCACACAGATGTTTTTGTCCCCATCCAGCTAATGATTTCAGTAACACTCTGCAGTGGTCAAGTATGTAAGTGGCTGCCATAGAGAGCTTTTGTATGTGTGTGTTTCGGAGATTGTGAATGACCACATCTTTGTGTGTTCATGTGATTGAGTCTGTACGAACACACACACTTGATACAGCTCTGTGCTCATTAAGGAGCTCTGGCTCGGCTCCAGGGCCACATGTTTCTTCTGTGCGGCGCTCGGCTATTTCTATCTGCAGTGTTTGGCTTGGATTTATACTCGGCTGCTCTCTCAGTCACCTTGTCTTGTCTTGTCTCATTCTTCATACAGCGTCAACGCTTTTCTATCTAGGCTGGCTAATAGACCTATCTACTGTACACTCGTTTTGATAAATTTAGAGCGGGGTGCTTGAGACAGAGACTGGATTGATGGCAACCTTAAAAAAACTTTGTGTTCCAGTATTGTTAGCGGCTCAGTGTTAGTTAATCCGCTATTTTCTGCTTTAAAACAGATTTTAAACACAGAACCTCAGTTTTTCTGAATGAAACATTGTTGAATGTGAAATAATGTAGGGCAGCACTACAATATATGCTATATTACAGGCTAATGTTATTGATTTTTGCTTTTGCTGGCTAATATGATTTATGCTATAGGATATTATTGGCTAATTTTACTTATTCTTAGATATTGGTTAATATTGTTAATGCAAGGAGAGTTTTCACAAAAAAAGAATGTCTTGCTAGGCTAATGTTATTTATGCTAGCTGATATCATTGATGCCTAGATGAATACTGGCTAAATTTGTAGATGCTAGAAGATTATCAGCTAACAACATTTTTTGCAATAATACTGGCTAATATTATTTGTGCTCAGAAATCTTTGGATATTATGAATGCTGAGATGTTATTGCATTAACTATAGGAATTTTTCACTAAGTTATGTACTACTAGCTAACATTATTAAGACCCAGACACTGGGTAACATTATTCATGTTCAGAAATCTTTGGATATTATGAATGCTAAGAATGCTAAGTTGTGTATTAATGGCTAATATTAGTTAGATCTAGATACTGGCTAATGTTATATATGCTAGGATATCGGCTAACATATTTTCTGCTAGGATGTTATTGGTTAACATTATTGACTACTATTGTTGATGCATAAAGATTATTCTCTAACATATTTATTACTCCGATACTAACTAATGTTATGTATGCTAGGATGTTACCTGCTATTGTTTTGCTTGGATTATTTTTGCTAAGATTTTAGCTAACATTATCTACATTTGTTTATGTCCATTCATTTAGCAGACACTTTTATCTGAAGGGACTTACAAACAATGATGCTAAGCTAGCCAACTTGCTAGCTATTTTGATCTATTACATATGTATGCTAATATTATACTGTTAGTGTCACAATCTCCAGCAATCTAACCCTGATAAATCGCTGGAGATCATTCACTATCAGCCTGGTTATAATCCTGTCACCAAAGGAGCTACACATCCTGTCTTGCACCACACACCCACACCTGTTCTAGTTCTTCTTTGAGCTGCTCAAAGACTGATTACATGGAACATATATACAGCACACAAACACACATACTTTACTGAGCCTTGTAACACTATGAAGCGTTCTCTTGTCTCGTCTAGCGTAGCCATGTTTTGAACTTTTGCCTGGTTTTTCTTACTTTGATTCCCTTTCGCCTGTATTGACCTGTCACCTGTTTGTGATTACGATTCTGGATTATCTGTATGTCTCTATTTAATCCTGTTTTGACCATTGCCTGTCTGACTAAGCTTCAAATAAACTGCACGAGGATTTTCAACCCTGTTGTCCAGCACCCTTGTGTTACAGTTAGCTAATCTAAGATGCTAATTATGCAATTTTATTTTAATTTTTATTTATTTATTGTATTCATTAAGACTCAATATATTATTGTCTAATACCATTTATGCTACAAAATTATATTGGCTGAATATTATTTATGATACAATATTATGCTAACATAGTTTTATGTATCCTGTAATATGATACATTTTTGCTTTAGCAGAACACACTTTTTTTTGTCAGATTATTTAAATTCAATAGTAAACTATCATGTTCAAGTATCAAAATATTACCCAACCAGAGGACTTTGACGATTACACATAAATCAGCACTAAAAGAAGCTTCAGTCCAGACAAAATGGGGAGCGATTTCACCTCAGACTGTGTTTGAAGGTTGGGTTAGCATGTATGTGTGTGCGGCTGTCTAGCCACTCACAGGTGTGGAGTTTTCAGATGACCTGCACTCTGCAGGTTACATCATGTAGCTTTCCACCGTCATTTTGCCACTGGAGACATTTCCCAGGCCCTGTGTCCCCATCGTGAGTGGCCAAAGTGTGTTTTTGCACCTGACTGAAGACGACTGCTGGGACGCCATGTGAAGTGTACGGTAAAAGGTGTGAGCTGCTACAGATGTTTGGAAGAGAGGAATCTGTGATTTTCTATAGGGTATTTACACTGAGTGCGTGTGTGATGTGCTGAGGGAGTCGTGTGTTTGTGTGTGTAAGGAGATGAGGGAGTGGGAAAGGGGGTTGTGTTTGCTCATGCATTTGTGTGTGTGCCTCTCTAAGGGGCTCAGCTCGCAGCTTCATAGATCTTTGTAGAAAAGACTGCTCACTTTGTGTCCATTCTTTTTTAACAGGCAGAATACTGTTCTCTTTCTATCACATATTCGTTTGGCAGTATCTCTCCACAGATACAATATACACTGTCTCTTCCGCTGATCACATGGCCAGGTTTGCTTGTCAAGCAGCCCCTTCCCCAGAGGAAGCTCAGGGTTGCCTTGGGGATGAGGATCCTGGTGGCAGATTTGGGGAATCTGAGGCAACGTTACCATGGCAGAGGCTGAGTCTGGGGAAGGGGTGCATTGGCTGCTTGAGGCACTTGTTGTAGTAGGTGTTTGCTTGTTTTTGTCGCATTCTTAATATTACTGAATTGTCTTTTGCACGCATGGATTATGAATTATTGTCTGTATATTCTTTACATTTACCTTTTCATTGAAAAACAAACATTTTACTACCTTTACATTGTACAGTTTTGCTACAGAATTTAATTTGATATCAAATAAGCTATATATAGAATCTTATATACATATTTTATTTTTTATATATATTTTATTTAGTAATCAGAAAGTATGTTCAGTTATTTAAAATATGAGACCCATGAATATATACATTAAATAAAATCTTTTGGTGGACGTATGTAAAAGAGTTAACCTAGGAGTTGTTGGTTTTTAGGAACGCACAAGTAATAGCAAATGATTAAATTAAATTAGATTAAACTTTATTGTCATTGCACATGTAAAAGTATAAGGCAACGAAATGCAGTTTAGGTCTAACCAAGAGTGTAATAGCAGCAAGTGCAGGATATAGGTATAAGTTATAAAGTGCAGTTATAGTAAAACTATGGTGATATTTACAGATGGATGTACTATGAACATTATATACAGGTTGTATTAACTATGATCAGAGATTTACAATAGATGAATGTATGTACAAAATAGATGAATATATGTAAATACAGTGCTCAGCATAAATGAGTACACTCCATTTTGAAAAATAATATTTTTATTCCTTTCTTGGTGAATATTATTTAATGCATTTTGGTTCATTTGAACAAAACAGATTTATTAAACAGATATATTTATAAAATACTATATTATTCACTGAGCATCTTTAGAAATGAAAAGATAATACAATTAAATTAATGCAAAATCTATCTAGCCAAGTCTTTTTTTTTTGTTTATTTCTTTAAATTTTTGCTACTTTTTTCAAATTGTATTTCATATTTTCCATAACATTTAAATATGAGCTACAAATTTTTGGATCATTATCCTAAGTTATTTTGGTAGATTAGCTTCAGATTTTGCTTTACTACTGATTAATATTGTATATGCACAAATATAATATTTTAACGTATCCTATAAAAAATATGAATTGAAATGATAGATTTGTGAGGGGTGTACTCATAAATGCTGAGCACTATATAACCATATCATGTTTTTTTTTCAAATGTATGAAGTACAACAGTGTTCCTTAATGTAAAAGTAACCACTGCAAAAACTATTTTATACCAATATCCATAAACATTTTAAATGATAAACTACATTGATGGTATTTTTAAATGTCACTGTTGTAGGTAAGTGGTACGTGTTGTTGTTTTTTTTTGTTATATGTGGACTGAGTCCAAGACAAATGTGCTGCTTGAGTCCAAGTCAAACTTCCTGCAAATGACAATAAAATATGACTCAACTCATCTCAGCTCATGACAATTTATCCAAAGCCACATATAAATGAGAACAATATACAGTGGGGGAAATAAGTATTAAACACGTCATGTATTTTCCTGGGAGCTGTTGACATTGAATTGAACCAGATTTTTTTTAAAACCCAAACAAGACAAACATAATATATATATATAATCTGAATTGAATTGAATTGAATATAAATCTGAAAAAATGAGGTGTAATAACAATGGAATGACAAGGAGAAAGTACTGAACTACTTAAACGTATTTTAATATTTTATAGAAAAGTTTTTTTTAGTAATATCAGCTTAAAGACACCTCTCATATGGAGAATGAAGTCACATGCATTGCTCAGATGTGCATTTTTCACAGACTTCAACAGAGTGTAAAACTCTTGATGGTTCTGTGTGTCTCGTCTATCTAACCTGATCTTTAATTTGTTTTTTTTATTGGATTAAAGTCAAGTGATTGGTTGGGCATATATCAGCTTGATTTTCTTTCTCTGAAGTATTTGAGAGTTTCCTTGGCTGTGCTTTGAATCACTGCCTTGCTGAAATGTCCACCCTGCTTTCATATTCATCCTGCTAATGTAGATGCTGGACTGAAGCAGCGAATATTAAATTTACAATGACGAAGGGCAGAGGGTTGCTGAAGAACTACTGAGAGATTTCAGCTGCTGTCTGGGCTTTCACTGCCTCTCTACCCCTCTGTTTCATTTTATTTCACATAACTGGACTTGTAAACTAATTAATTTTTATTTATTTTTTTGCATATGTGGATTTCTTTGGTTGTTACCAACATCCAGTGAAAATTTTGAATTAACGGCAACTTCACGAATGTTTTCTGAGTAAAATGGTGATGTGTTCACTATTTATTTTCTTCATGACAATTCCTTGTTAGTTTAATGAAGGATACAGAAAGCATATACAATTTAACAAATACAACAGTTAACTGGGACTTATTTTTAAAGTTTTATTAAAAATTTAGATTTTAGGAACTCAATAAAAACACTTTCTTTTGAAGTTTTTCTCAAATGAGACCGACAATTCTAAAATAAGCTGGACTTTTATTTAACTAGGTTGTTGTGAAGAAGCTGTGAGCTTTATTTTCTCACATACAACTGGGAAATGCTGGTGAAGAGACTCTCAGATCAGCTAAAATCAGATCAAGTTAGCTTTCTTAAATTTCATAGCAAAGGCTGATCAAACCTTGAGCATCACACATAGCAAACCAATCTGTGTCATTCATTCACAATTATACGTATGGCATATAGACTTCTTATTTACAATTATTATTTATTTATCTACAAAATTTGCCAAATTCTGTGATTTTCTGCATAATAAATTACATATTTAGGACTGTATTCAGCCAATCAAAATGAGCTTTTAACAAAACTTAAACTAGACTTTTCCTATTGGTTGTCTATGAAAGAATGCAAAGTGATTTTTATGAGTTGAATGTTGTTTCTGGGAAAATTAAAAGGATGTTATGTGTACATGCTACTAAACGAATGCTTAATGGATAATGCCAAAAGAGCTTTTCAGTACTGTAATGTCAATGTGTTGAGCAAAGAAATGGGATTAATTAATGAGTGCACTGTGAAAGTGGCTGATTTGAAAGTTGAAAAGTAATGAGGAAAAGTAATGTTTTGTTATGTTAGTCAGTTTGTTTCAGAGGTGGAGCAATGCATTGTTGGAAGAATATACATGCGTTTTAGTTGAACAATGTGTGCCAAGTCATGCACATTAAGACCTGGAATGTGTTTTAAGAAATTAAACAGCAAAGTCCGTTTTGATTTCACATCGACTTGACTTTAATCCGTATTGATTAACAGAGGACCAGCTGGCCATGGTTTCTATTTTAGCTTTCATTTTAGTTGTCAGAGAACCATCTGTTTTTGCAGACATGGGTAGTTAATCTTTTGCAAACAGAACAAAAAGACCTGAATGGGTTATGCCCATTATTAGACACAAAAGCACATCTGACAAGATTTTGGCAAAGACTGTGATGTTATTGGTGACTGCATACTTACAGTCTTATTTGGGTGTCAAAGACCAATAGGCATCAGAACTGCTCTGTAAACAAGTTCTTGCCATCTAAAAATAAACTTTTTTATATGATTCAAACTAATTAAAAATATCAAGTTAAACATTGTATAACTTTAAAAAGTGTTGAAACCTGATTAATTGAAATAATTAACATATTTTTTAATCATATAATTTTTGATCTCACTTTATATTAAGTGTCCTCAACTATTATGTACTTACATCAAAATGAATGCATGAATACATTTAATGTAGTTGATGTGTTCATAATGTATTGCAGAACACTTCTGGTACTCTTAAGGTGGGATACGGGTAGGGTTGGGGACAAATTTGGGGGTTTGGGTGGTTTCATCTATAAGGGATGGTTAATGTAATGATAAATGTACTAACAGAAAATAATTACAGATGTAATTACATGCAGGTATTTAATCATTAAAACATAAATACAATGTAAAACATGTATTTACACAATACATACATTGTAATGAATTTATTAATTTCAGTGTAGGTAAATATTACAAGGCCACTCAATGTTAAGTGGGACCGCTTTTTTCTATAGGTTTTTTGAAAAACACTTCTGAGGGAACTTGTTTGGAACAGTTGTTTCAGAAACTGGTGTTTGTTGCGTTTAGACATATTTGGAGACGTATTTAGAGGTGAGGAAACAAACTGACCCAGCAGACTAATGAGCGAACCAGTGTTAGAATTCATTATGGCAAATGCATGAATAAAGCTGATTAGAGTTCGGCTGGTTGTCTGGTTGTTTAAAAACAGTTCATAATCAGGACCAATTATAACCCATCAATCAAATGTGTTTTTTAAGGTATTCAGGTTGAATATGAGTTAATAATATAAAAAAAACATTAAGATATAATTATATTAATATAAGACTTGAGACTTCAGACTTGAGTTAATGGTAAGACAAAATATTTTTGGTTAATGTCTGAGACCAGCTTTTTTAGTGGAGGGAATTAGCATTTCTTTAAAATATCTGAAATTAATTATGATTAAATTATTTATATATACAGACACACACACACACACATTAGTGCTGCACAATATATTGTTTCAGCATGGATATTGCAATGTGTGCATCCGCAATAGTCACTTTGCATACAGATGACCAGAAATCACAGGTCAAAACTCATGAGATTAGTTTGAAGCACTGCAGAATTGAACAATAACAAAGTAAAAGTTGTGCATGTGTTTTTAAGGCCTGTAAGCATTTAAAGAGAGATTAAAGCATTTTAGTAGTGCATAAAAGTTTAATAAAGATTAATTTTGTTGAATTATTTATATGATAAAGATAACATTTAAATTAAATAACAGTGTTAGTATACATTTTATAATTCAATTTCTGTACCTAAACACTGTTATTCTCTCCAAACATAACCCAAGCCACAGTTTATTTCACTTTAGTATTTGCTCCATTGTGCTCATTTATGACTGTAGTGTGTTCATTATATTCATTCATTCATTCATTTTCTTGTCCGCTTAGTCCCTTTATTAATCTGGGGTCGCCACAGCGGAATGAACCGCCAACTTATCTAGCACGATTTTACGCAGCGGTTTTACTTCTAGCCGCAACCCATCTCTGGGAAACATCCACACTCATACACTACAGACAATTTAGCCTACCCAATTCACCTGTACCGCATGTCTTTGGATTGTGGGGGAAACCGGAGCACCCGGAGGAAACCCACGCAAACACAGGAAAAACATGCAAACTCCACACAGAAACGCCAACTGACCCAGCCCAGCCGAGGTTCGAACCTGCGACCCAGCGACGTTCTTGCTGTGAGGCGACAGCACTACCTACTGTGCCACTGCGTCGCCCTGTGTTCATTATATGTATATTATAAATTACATAGAAATACATTTATTTTTCACTCCCATACAAAATCATCCCAATCAATCTAAAGTAATGACTTTGCAAATAAAGTCATCTGGTGAAATTGTACAGTATTTATATCACAATATGTATTGAGAAAAGAAAAAGAGAGAGAGAAAAAGAGAGAAAAAGTATCAAAGTATCGCAATGTTAACATTTTCCAATATCGTGTATTTACAGCTACTTTCTTTTTTTATTGTACTCATAAACACATTTTAGTGTTATTTCATGTGGTGACATATAGTGCCAGGAGCAAGAAATGGCAGATCTGAAGCCGGTACCTCCTGGTGTTTCTCCACCAGCTGAGCAGCCGTCACTGAGATAAATGGAAATGCTAACGGATAGCCTTCTCCAGGTATTACAGACCTCCTCGGGGCGATCGCTCAGCATGCCCTTGCACCAATCCGTCTATGAGCCAGATTTCCATGGAAAGAGTCAACCCATCATAATATGCAGACAGCAGAAGAGGGAGTAACTTCCCGGGGTGGGAAAAGGCAAACAGAAAGACAAGATGAAAGACAACAGAGACAGGAGACGGGACAAGAAAGGGTCAGATGAGATGCTGAAGGGAGCAGAGCACAATATGTGCCTTTAAACGTGGACACAAATAAACTGGAAATACTGTGGTAAAGGAGGAAGGTCAGGTCAGTAATATTCACAAGTCTATTGTTAACAACCTGAATGTGCTGGAAACCTTTCTGAGAGGTCATAGAAAACGGGAAAAGAGGTCAAGGATGCTGACCGACAGGTGATAGAGTTTCTGAATTAAAGGTCATGCTGAGATTTAGATTCAGAAGGCAAGAGAGTACAGATGTTTTTTGGGTTTTTTTTAGACTCAGCAAGTACAGAAAGGTCCGGCAACAGAAAGCAGAGCAGTCCAGAAACACAGCAGATGGAAAATGACTGGAAAGTGAGAGAGGCATGGGCTTGTGAGACGTGGGAGGTGCTTGTGTTCTGCTCCACCAACCAGATCAAGGCAGGAGCAGCACTGAGATCTGTAGGAGTCAGTGAGAGTAGCAAAGAGAGAGAGATTGAAAGGGAGGGGCAGGTGAGGCATGGGAGGGGCTTGTGTTCTACTCCACCAATGAGATCAAGACAGGGGCAGGCGATGAGAATTGGTGTATGAGCAAGTGAGAGGAGGAGGAGAGAAAGAGAGAGAGAGAGAAGCAGAGAGGTAGACGGAGATGTATATTCTCAGTCCTTCGGCCAGTGGCAGAGAGCTTGGTCATACCAGAACAGCTCAGGACGGTCCTGGTCCCAAGTCTGTTTCGGAGTGTGGACCAGGCAGCATGTCGGATTCAGAACCCAAAGTGAACTCTAAAAAAGCCGGCATCCGGGCTGCTGTCATTCTGATCGGACTACTGCACAAGTCCAGACGGCAGAAGGAAAGAGAGAGGGAGAAGGAGCGGTGGGTGAACTTTTCTATTTCCCACCCTCTCATTTGACCTGCTGTTGTCATTGGCTGGTGTGCACTATATTGTTGAGGTCTATGTCTGGGTAGATCATTATGGACTTTATATATATTTGTTTTTATCCCAGAGTGGGTCAATATGTAGTAAAGGACAGCTTTTCTTCTTTTTTAATGGTTCAAATGGAGATGTTATTGTTTGCTGCTTCACTTTTTCTCTTCCTCGTCATTTGCCTCAAAGCAAGATTTTAAATTTCATTCACGGCTCAGGACACTTGATGGAGTTTGCTGTTGTGTGGCATTGAAACATCTGAACTGGTGAAATAACACAAATGTGACAACTGTTGATATGCAGTGAAGTATATCAAGTAAAAAAATACTGTATTGCTATTGGAGTACCGATGATGGCATTTTGTGGCTTTGAAAGAATATGATGAGAGATGTTTGAGACATTTAATGGCAGACTTTGTTGTCTTGTCAAATCTCAGTAAGGTCTGAGACATTGTTGAGAGCAGTGTTATTGTAGTGTTACTTATGTGTTATCTGGAGTTTAATAGTTACTTGTTTGAAAGTATTGCAAAAAAAAAAAATAAATCCTCAACTTTTTTTTTTTATCCAATCAGTTACTGTCCATTTGGAATTTGGGAAATTTAATTAGCCATTTCTAAATGAAAACTGTTTCTTAATAAATTCTACACTAGTTTGTTTCAGTGATCATGATCTTTAGTGAAAGTCTTGAAAATTCATTCAACCATTCATTTTCCTTCAGCTTGTCCATTTATTTTTTAGAGTACGCCACACCGGAATGAACCGCCAACTATTCTGGCATATGTTTTACATAGCACATGCCCTTCCAGCTGCAGCCCAGTACTGGGAAAGTATTTAAAATTATATATAAAATGGTAATTTATCATATATTTAATGTATTCTATTGACTGAAATACTTAAAGTACTCAGACTGTCATTTTAAAATGTTGTAAACAAATAAAAGATTATTGGTGTACACTTTGCAATATTTATTTTCAACAAAAGAAATATAATGTTAAATGTATTGAGCTACTTGTCATTTCCTTGGAATTTGTGACGTTTGCTAGCAATTAATGAGTAAAAATTGTGTCAAAATAAGTCCTACACCATGTGAATGTAGTTTATTATGATTACTATTTCTGTTTTAGTTACATCTCTACTTTTTAATGTTTAAACATTTCTTATTGTCATTTAGCTAATAAAGTTGTATTTATTAATATTAGTTAATTACAGTAAATACTATATAACTTCTGATTTTAATAACGTATTAGGAAATATCATTCAACGTGAGCAAACATGACTTTACAGTGAACAGCTGTAAGTTAGTTGACCAACATTACAAAAGATAAATACTATAACAAAGGTATTGCTCAATCTTAATATTAGTTAATTCATTAACTAAGGTTAATGAGCCTTGCTCTAAAGTGTTACCAAAATAATTTAAATAAAATGGGTGTTCAGTTAATAATAAACCTGGTTAAAGCTCTTCCAAAAATTATCTATCATTGCTAACTAGTAGAAATAGTCAATATAATAAAGAGATTAAAATAAATTATTGTGATAAAGCAGTTTTTCTTCCCCTTGTAACAACAGTCCATGTATACAGAGTTTAAAGCAAATACAGCTCTGCTAAATAAACAGAGAGTGAACAGAGAGAGAGAGGGAGGGAAGGGGGTGGTCGTCCAGGTCAGATCATATGCAAGTAAACTTCAGAGGATGAGACCGCAAAACTATTTGCCAGCTATCATTCACTCTGCTTCTCCAGCGTCTGTCTTTTGGGTTAATAGCTGCCTTGATCTCTATCAGTTACTTTTATTATCACTAGCAGTAATCCCAGTGTGCACGCTCACTTTGTCTAATCATTAATTAAAAACCGTTTTGACCGTATATGCACAGACGTCCAAGTGCACTCGTTTACTCAGGTGTCGTGCCATTTGGAAGCACACAATGTGATTTGTGTTTCTCAGGCTCCATGTGTGCATCTCCATTTGCATAGATCTCCTCGATAACTGGCATGGTTACTGACATCAGCTGGAGTCGCCACTGTTATTCCCTCTAGATCGGCTCAGTCCTGTTCTTTAGCTCACATGAGCTCTCTGAAGGTTTCTGACTGGCTTTTCAATTTTGCTACTGTACGTTTCAGTAATCACATTTACATGTATTTCCAAAACATTGATAACTGTTATCTGTTGTAACTGTTAAACAATGAGTAACCTGTTGTCCAGGTTTATACGCCAACCAATAACCGGGGAATGCAAGTAAACCACTTTAAAAAGATCTTATTAAAGAAGCCCCTGAATAAAAATCTGAGTATTGATAAGAGTTCAGTACATGGAAGTGGCTTATTGTGAGCCTCAAACACTATTGTTTCCTTTAAATCTCTTGAGTGTAAAATCCCAGTGAGGAAAAAGGCCAATCAGAACAAAACACAGACTTTTACATTGGGCGCCATTAAATGATGTTTTCCCTTATTTTTAAGTTTATCTAAACTTATATTAAACTAACCATATATAATGGACTCTTATTTTGAAAATGGGATAAGCAGTGAGAGTTTTCTATACATTGTTAAGCAATGTAGAAAAATGGCAAATTTTATACACACATGAAATGAAAAAGTATCTAAAAAGTTATTAATAATAATAATAATAGTAAAATTAAAAAATAAAGGTCCAGTGTGCAATGGCCTTTCGTACCTTACAGCACATCAGAATGCAAAATGCAGGATATACAGATTATACATGTATTCAGTGACACCCAGAAGAACCATAAGGTTTGTCATAAGGCAGGGCTCGAAATTGCGACCATTTTGGTCACATATGCACCAGAAATTTAACCTATGCAACCTCGTAATATATTTGGGAGCATTTGTGCGACTCCATATAATGGTTGTAGTGTGACCTGTTTTAATTTTTTCTAAAAACGTGCTAAATCAGTCTTCTCTGCCGCTATATTAGTTCATATAGCTGTCAATCACTTAAGGCTTTCCGTTTTCAGATGACAAGGAGCTTTTGTGACCGCGGGAAATGCTAACTGCTGAAGAGTGAAAAGTACACAGGTTTGCAAACCCCTACTAAAGTTACAAATAATGTCGCCGATGACAGCGATCATGTGGTGAATTTCTATCCGCCAGCCGAGATCAATCGAGTGTTTTCGAACTCAACATTTACTGTACACATCATTGCCAAAAAAGCTTGCCTTTACTGAGTTTGAACTGAATCTGCGGCTCATAACAAAGAATGATATTGCGCCGGTGGTCATCATGAGAATCCTCAATAATAGACCGGTTAACTCACCTACTTTTTTTCCACAAACACAGAAAACTGTAAAAATCAGCTCATAACGAGACTGAGCATATAAAATATTTTTTATAGCAGATAACCCTCATTTAAGCAGCATTATAATGACAAATGTAATTCATTGTTAGTATTATTGTCATCATCGTCATCATTAATATTTTATAATATTGGAATTATTGGAATTCCAATTATATATTGGAATCACTGCACAAAAATCAGTAAGTCATCACAGAATTAGTTAGTTGTTTCTGGTTTTTGTTAGTCCTAATTAATGTTGGTTTCAAATACAATAAATCCTTTAATATACAATTTGCAGTGGTGCTCATTCATTTTTGGTGGGTGTTCCTAATTTTTTTCTGGAGCTCCTAAATATTTGAAGTTGGGAGCACTGGTGCTACCAAGTAAAAAAGTAAATTTTGAGTCTTGTAAGGTCTGCTTAAATTTATCTTTTGTTAGTTTAACATGTACACTGTGAAATTTGCTGCATATGTTTGTAATGAGGCAACTAACACATGTAGACTGCTAAATATAAGTAATTAATGCATGTTAATGCATTGTCATTTATCCTTACAGTGATTTTTCTTGAGTAAACAGAACACAATAAACCCTATAAATCTCATCTTTATGAATACTGTAGGTTTAATAATTTTTGCTTGTATTTTCATATAAGTTAAAATTTCAAAAAGCTCATTGCTAAATGTTACTGGGGATCAGCACATTAGCATATATATATATATATATATATAATATACAGTATTTTAGAGGTGGCACGGTGGCTCAGTGGTTAGCACTATCACCTCATGACAAGAAGGCTGCTGGTGCGAGTTTAGGCTGAGCAAGTTGTCATTTCTGTGTGGAGTTTGTGTGGGTTACCTCTGGGTTCATACTGGCGGTTCATTCTGCTGTGGTGACCCTTGATAAAAAGGGACTTAGCTGAAGTAAAATGAATGATGCAGATGCTGATATTTGATTAAAGTTAAACATTTTACAATTATTGCTTTCTCTGGGAATTAAACCCACAACACATATTACATATGCACAGTCATTAAATTGACAGAAAGCAGGTTAATGTTTTACACCATGGGCAAAATCATCGTAAAGGGTCCATGCTTAACCCGTTTATGACCTTACTCTGATAAAGGAAACATGATAAGGTGTTTAGATGACCACAGGCTTATTAAACAAAATGAGGTTAAGATTGTGCATGTAAATGCACTGAACGATTGATAAGCTGGCCATATTTGTAAAAAAACGTTATAGTGTGAATCACCTTGATGGCAGGTCGTTTCAGGTTTGCACTGTCAGGAAGGTTGCTGCTGCTTTTTTTTTTAATCGAACCGTTGATTGCTGTAGTAATTACATTGTTTTATCTTAGAGTTGGAGATTCAAGAGCACTTCAGAGTGTAATTTGATGGAGGCTCTTTGAGTGCATGAAAAGCTTTTTGAAAAGCATTTTCTTAATCAGTATTTGATCAGGCTTGTTTTTCAGTAAAAATCCATTAAACAAGCTACATGCATTTCTTTTCATAGAGAATGTCAATTATCAGATATAGTATATGTTATTAAACTCCTTTATAGCACACATATGATAGATAAACTATCACACGTTGACTTGCTCCTTTTTTCCACACAAGTGATTGTTCCATTATTTGGGCCTTAAATGGGCCAAACATGCACTCTTTGACAGTTGGGAAAATATTTGTAAATTTTTTACCCCTAAATGGTACATATAAGTACCATAAGGTGCTGCACTATGATACAAAATGATACAGTGTTGCACCAAAGAAGGTATAAACCCTTGTCACTGGGGCAGTACCTTTTTATGTAACAGAATTGTACTTTAAGACAAAGAAACAAAGTTGTACCATTGCAGTTTGTACCTTTAACTAAAATGTATATCTTTGATTTTTAAAACCTGCGGATACAATATTGTAGCTTCATCAAAGGTACAAATCTGATCTATGAAGGTACCACTACAGTGACAAGACACTTTGTACCTTGTCAAAATGTGTAAATATGTAAATTTTTGCGTAAATGCACCTTTTCTACTTACAGTAAAGAATAAAACATACTCTAACATAAATCAAAAGATAATTTTTTTGCTAAACATTTCACAACACTTTTCATAAAAATGTTACAGAAACACATTTTCCATTGTACAATATAAAAAATTTTCTCCAATTTTTCACACAATACCTTCACTGTAAAAAAAATCCGGCAGCTGGGGTGACAGTCTGTAATCTTGACTGTCGTTAAATTACAGAAATTAAATTAAATGTACATAATTTAAAAATAGAAATAGAATTATGCTAATGTTTTATAACAAGATATGCACAATGTTTGATACTTTTACCATACTAAAATGTCTGCATGAACACTTTGCATTTGCAGGACTTTTGCCAGCTCATGTGCGTAGTGGAAAGCAAACGCCAAAAGGTGCGGATATCAATAATGAAAATGTATTAATCAGAAAATGCTTATCAAATGTTTATTAAAAATGCCTTATGCTTAGTTTACAATACCTCTAGTTTTGTTTTACCAGTTCTTTTGTATTATAAAACTTAATAATTAATGTTTATGAGTTTCTTTAAATATATGCTTTTGAATGATGATTTATGTTTTAATATGGAAATTAGTCATAAAATCACTTTGCCTTTCCAGTTATATTTATATTTATATTTCATAGATATTGTAATAAAGTTGTCCAACACTTATGTACGTTTTTAATGTGAACAATTGTGTACCTTCATTTTAGTTGTACCATAAAAGGTACAAAACAGTACCATAAGAGGTCTTTTCTGTACCATAGTTCCGTACAACTTTTACAAAGGTACAAAACTGTTCCTTAAGGAACATAGTTTTTATCACTGTGTACCTTTTTTCTGAGAGTGTACTATGAACCATTGAGAGTACAACTTCACCATTTGTACCCCAAGAGTTCACAAATGGACCCCAACCATACCCTTTTTTTTGATAGTGCATGAAACATATCAATTTGAGCTAATAAAAATGCTATAAAAGTCACTTTATTTTACTTTTCACAGTTAAAACTTGTTGGAAGAAAGATCAAGCTCTCATAATGCAATTCAAAACCACAAATAAAAGATACAAAATATAAACATGAATCACAAAATACAGAAAATTGCTCTTTTTTTTTTTTTTACAGTGTAGATACATAGTAAGTCATAATAATGCAATTTATTTCATTTTCAGTTCTAAGACATAAAGAACAGGATCATATTTGCTCTTTACCAACTTGCTTAGTTTCCTGTTTTTTTTCCGTTGGTTAATAATTCTGTATTTTATATAATGTTCTTCCTTCATGTATCTTGGCAAGCGCTGTGAGATGAGAGCAGCAGCGAAAGCATTTCTTCATAAGTTCATTAAGCAGCAAAGCAAATGTTTTGCTGGTTTCCTGTTTCATTCACCGAAATCTAATTTTCTCCACCTTCATCACTCATTTCTCCCATGATCCTGTCTCCTGCAGCTCACATGAACTGCCTTCACCTCCTGACTCATTCTGTTTCCGTCACACTTTATTTTCCTTCAGCGTTTTTCGCTTTTCTCCCGCTACAGTACTACCTCTTTTCTCTGTTGTTGGGAAAGCATTTTTGATTAGCAGCTGTGTGAAATTAAACTAAATAGGTCACCTTTTGCCCTCTGTCTCGCATATAAACACACACTGACTCAATGTTCTTTAGGTCAGACGATAAGATTCCAGTTCAGTTCCTCATTCGGTTGCACAGATGCATCATCGTCTGTAACTGTAAGAGCGAGTCGTCTGTGAGATACCTGGAAAACAGAACTAAAAAAAAGAAAACACAGCTCATTCATCCAGAAAAGGCTGTAAAACCATCCTCTTGCTGCCAGCACAATAGCAAAGCACACAGTATGTCATAAAAACTCAAAGTAAAGAGGCAAATTGAGAAGTTATGACATATGTTATGCTGGTTCCTATCATTCCTGCTGAAGGGAAACATTAAAAGGACAGATTACCCCAAATTTAAAATTCAGTCAATATTTGCACAACCTTCACTTGTTCCAAACCTGTACAAGTTTCTTTCTTCTGCTAATAATGTCATTAGCTCTTTGATTTACCAACCATTTTTTATGTATATTTTGAGTTCTTAAGTCAAAACGGCCAAGCATGTACTGTAAAAGGGATTAGCAAAGTGACTTTTATTGGCATTTTAGTAGTTTCAGACAAGATATTGTTTAGGAAATAATATAGAGAAAGTGAAGTCTGTGAAATAACAGAACACGTACTGGCAGTTTATTTTCAGGTTTTTGTACTGAAATTTACAACACAGAATGGACAATAAATCACTTCAAACTATTAAAAAATTAAAACAAAAGTCACGTTTTAAAATTTTCAACTGCAAAAGCTTTTAGAGAAAAGTATTTTTTACACAATCTGGAGAAAAAACTATGAAGGATTTTCCTTCCCCAATTCCTGATTCTGTGGCAAAAACAAAGATCTATGTTTTTCTAGATATTTTTTTCCCCCGACAGTCTGGGAGGGGCATTTTTACCTCATTTTCCTCCAATGTATCCTATTTTTCCTATGCTACCTCTCGACTGACCTGTCTTCCCCTGAAATGTATGATGTGTATGGTTGGAGGGGTCCAATTTCGCTGCATGTAACAGTGTTGTGACATATAAAGGCTGTATGTATGTATGTATGTATGTATGTATGTATGTATGTATGTATGTATGTATGTATGTATGTATGTATGTATGTATGTAT
>CAIGQZ010000379.1:13336693-13365257 GCA_903798205.1 Danio tinwini
TATTATATTATATTATATTATATTATATTATATTATATTATATTATATTATATTATATTATATTATATTATATTATATTATATTATATTATATTATATTATATTATACATATTGATGGGGACTCTATACGGTTCAGTGAGTGCCGTCTTTTGGATGAGATGTTAAACATCTCTGGTATAGAGGAATGAAAACATGGAATAAATTGGCATCAGGCATTACATGTCTTTTAATAAGTAAAATAAGTTTTGACAAATTATTAAAGAAATAATTGAATGGCATGGTTTTTAGTAAATTGATACTCTTAAGTGTATTCAAATAATTCCTTGTTATATTTTTTTTGTGTTAGTATCTGTTGTTATGGTTTAATGTAAATTTGTATTTTTATTTGTTTGTATTGGTTTCAATGTTTATGCCATAATGTACAGTAAATGTGTCCTTTTTTGGCTTTGATTAGTTTTGATTGTTTAAGGTTTAATTTAAATTAGTCTTTTTGTTCATTGGACCCCAGAAAGAATAGTCACTACTTTGGTAGTGGCGAATGGGTAAATAAACAAAAAATAAAATCTTTTTATATCTTAAAGGCCCCGTATGGTTTATTTGCAGAGAAACTGGGATCTCAAAGTGGCTCCATAAGCAAACCGTTAAACTGTATCCATTTTCAGTGGTCAAACACCCATTTTGATTGTTATTAGTGTTTATCAGCTGATAGATATGGGCTAATGGGGGCCTTCTGCGGTTACTGGTAGGCTCAGAAGGCTGTTACAGTATCATCCATCCACATGGTTAATCAGCTTTACTAATAGAGAAGACTCCAGATCCAGATCGTTTTTTACATTACCGTGACGGTTGGATTTAGGGTTGTGGTTGGGGTAGACATTAATAAAATACAATTAATGGGAAAATTAATAAATAATATAAATAACTATCTCGCCATATGTGATCTATAGCTGATTAACCATAAGTATGGATGAGAACAGCCTTCTAAGCCTACCAGTAGGTGCAGAAGGCCCCTACTGGCCCATATCTATCAGCTGATAACCACTGATAATGCCCAGCCACAGCCATGTTACCCTGCAGCCCAAGACTGGTTACTCACTGAAGCTAAGCAGGGCTAAGCCTGGTCAGTACCTGGATGGGAGACCACATGGGAAAACTAGGTTGCTGTTGAAAGTGGTGTTATTGAGGCCAGCAGGGGGTTTAACCTGCAGTCTGTGTGAGTCCTAATGCCCCAGTAAAAAGTGAAGGGGACAATACACTGTCAGTGAGCATCTTTCGGATAAGACGTTAAACTGAGGTTCTAACTATCTGTGGTCATTAAAAATCCCAAAACTGTACTATATAAACGACTGTGGAAATAAACTTAATTTATACTAAATGTGGAATTAGGTTGTAAATAAAACAATAGAAAAATACAACAAAAAATTTAAAACAAAAAATTCTGATTATATTGCAAGTTAAAAGTATAAAATGTTTTTTTATTAAACAGTATTTCGATAATTAAACCTTAAATATTTAAATGGTAAGATGAAATAGCATTGTAGTGTAAACATTAATTCATTCATTTTCTTTTAGGCTTAGATGCTTTATTAATCCAGGGTCGCCACAGCGGAATGAACCACCAACTTATCCAGCACGTTTTTACGCATCGGATGCCCTTCCAGCCGCAACCCATCTCTGGGAAACATCCACACACACACACTCATTCACACTCATACACTATAGACAATTTAGCCTACCCAATTCACCTGTGTCACGTCTTTGGACTGTGGGGGAAACCGGAGCACCCGGAGAAAACCCACGCGAACGCAGGGAGAACATGCAAACTCCACACAGAAACACCAACTGACCCAGCTGAGGCTCGAACCAGTGACCTTCTTGCTGTGAGGCGACAGCACTACCTACTGCGCCACTGCGTCACCTAGTGTAAACATGTTCTCAATAATTAAATCAATGTTTCATTTTTAAATGTTTACTGTACACACTCAGAAATAAAGCCAAAACCTGTCACTGAGGTGGTACCTTTTTGTAACACACAGTTGTACATTAGTACCTTAAGGATACATTTTGGTATCTTTAGGGTACTATAAGCTACACATTTGTACTTTTTAGGTATTATTATGTACCTTTAAATACCTGTTAGGAACAAATATGTACCTTTTGACATGTGGCAGATTTTGTACCTTTATTTCCGAGAGTGTACTTGGTGTACTGTTTAGTCATTTTACAGCAACAAAAACTATAAAACTATTTTTGGGGGTTGTTTTCAAAGAAATAACTAACTTTTTTGACAGTCATTATACTTCTTCGAACCAATCAGAATGCATAATAATTCAGCTCTGCTTACATAATAAGTGCTTGTCTCTATGTTGTCTTTCTCTCACTACAGTGTAATGAAAGCATGAGGCCTGTTGCCGGAACATTAGATAATCATAATCACTGGCTAGATGTGATTAGTATTAAATAAGAGCTAATTAAAGAGGCAGATACCCAGCTTTGTGATGAAACTGTGGACTGGAAATGAGGGAAGACAGCAAGTGCAGGACAACTATAGATACTGCAACTTCCCGTTTCTCTCTGCGAGCAGATAAGAGAGTAATGAAGACGTAATGCTGATTTACTGTCTGTGATTGTTTAATGTGTTTCAAGGCTGCTGTCAGTCATTTTTCAACGCTCTCTGCATTTTAGTTCCAGGAAAAAGAACTGTTTCTTAGAACTTTCATATAAACCTGTTTATAAGTATTTATCTTTCAATTGTGTACAGGACTATAAACCTCTTTCCACATCTCTCATTTACTTTTTATGAACCTGAAGTAGTATTAAAGACAGATTCACATTAATTTCATTCAAAAATGTTTGTAATTACAACTAAGTAACATTTTAAATTACACTTTGGAAGTGGAAATTATAAAATATGTTTTTAAAAAAAACAACAACCCTATTCTACCCTATTCTAAGTTAAAAATCAACTAATAGGTTAAAGGTGAAGTAGGTGATTGTCATTGGCATTTTTTGTTGTGCTGGTTGAAAGTCTCTTCACATTCCAATAGTAATGATTAAAGTAAATGATCTAAATGTATTTATATGTATTTTTATATTCTGGGTGAGGCATAAGACAAAAAAATGTTCATCCAATTTAAAAAAATTGTCGGGCCGACAATTCCCATAATTCTGATAAATAGCCTGAACCATGGTCAACAAATGTAGATTTGTACATCTGCACACCTGTTTACGCAGATCCACCATTTGCGCATGAATGCGCGCTGCGGTCACGTGGACACCAGTGACAGCGGTAAAAACAAATGCTGAATCAAATTTTTTTAAAGTCCTGAATCAGTATTGGAGTTACTTTTGCACACTGAAGGAAGGATCACACCATGACACCAAGTATTTCTTTTAGACAGGTAATGTTCTGTTTTAAAACTATTTTAGTCACGCAAAGCTGATGTAGATTGTGTTGATTTATGAATGCGTTATATGCACAGAAGTGTTGTTCAGCCACTGAAATCTTCCGGTGAACGATTGATGTGACTATTTTCAGTTTCATAAGGGACATTTTACAGCATCAATAATGTAGATTTTTGTTTAGCTTAACAACTAAACATCAGTAAATAGCGCTATTCCACCTAGCCTCCTCTACTGAGGTCAAGTTGGTTTTATAATCACATTAGTTCATTTTTGAACAATGACAACGCACTGCCTATATTGTTTACCATGCTACTCTGAATAATCAGTCTGAAATAGCATGTAAGTATGGATTAGTAATAAGTGTAATTCCTGCACCTCACCGGCCAACCACTAAGCATACAGAAGTCACTTTAGGACAAGCGAGTGAGCGACCAACGATCCTTGCATGCATGAAATATTGCACTTTATGAGAAGTTTTGTTGCTAAGTACACAATTGAAAATTGTTCAGAATTGTAGTATTATAAAGTACTATAAAGTTTTCTGACTGGCGAATGACATGATCTAGTGGGTCTCTGTCATCTTTAATGTGCACGTTCGTGATTTCAGAAAGTGTGGCTTTGGACGGTAGGGGATGGATTGTATTTAAAATATATTATGCTAATCAGTTAGCATCACCTACTGCACCTTTACTTAAAAAAACATTGTATCTTGTTGTTTTGTAATTAAATTAAAGTAGAAAGGCTGAAATACTATATTTTGATGTAGAAAATTTGTGTTTTCTTGTATAATGTAGTCAAAGTAAAATTCCAGTCTTTTAATTTTGACATTTTAATTGAATGTTTTGCTTAAATTAATATAAATAATAATTAATATCAATGAGACTGAATAATTTTAACTAAGACTTGCAAGCAGCACAGTGAAGTGGATGTTTCATGAAGGACAGAATGAATATTTGAAATTTTATAATAATTTATAATGGCGACACCCTGGCTCAGTGGTTAGCACTGTTGCCTCACAGCAAGAAGGTCATTGGTTCGAGTCCTTGTTGGACTAGTTGACATTTCTGTGTGGAGTTTACATGTTCTCCCCGTGTTCGCGTGGGTTTCCTCCGGGTGCTCCGGTTTCCCCCACAGTCCAAACACATGCACTACATATGAATTGGATGAACTAAAATTGGCCATAGTGTATGTGCGTGAATGTTAGTGTTTATGGGTGTTTCCCAGTACTGGGTTGCTGGGAGGGCATGCGCTGCATTAAACATTGCTGAGTAAGTTAAAATAAGGGACTAGACCAAAGGAAAATAAAAATGAATGAATAATTTACAAGACAATACTATTTCTGTCTTTTGTCTTTAAAATTCTCTTTTATTTTTATGTTTTCTTTATAGCTTATTATAATTTCATTGTTATGATGTTGCAATAAACTTGTATTGTGTTTTCATATCATTCCTTAGTTTTGTTCTTAGTCTTTAAGAATGAAGCTTTTCATTCAACCCATGTTTGCATCTGTTGAATTTGATCAATCTGTGCCAAAATACAGTAGACTTGGACCTTTGACATCAGCCTCTGCTGTTGTCCATCTGTCCGTGCTCTTGAACACTGTCCAGCTGGGAGGAAGAAGACAAAAAAGGTGCTGTGGAGCAGTTTAGACATGAATGTGGGACACGATCAGTGGTTTTTAACAAGTCTGCTGGTATTCTGGAGCAGGTCTCCTCCAGCAGCTGCAGTCATGGGCAGATGAAATAGATGTTTACTCAGTGTTTCCCACTAAGAATGGAAAGACTGGCAGCCAGACACACACTCACATTTGGCTTCTGGCTCTAAATGAGCTGTTTCTGTGTGCTGGATGTATTTCAGAAAGGAGAAATGTGTGTGTGTGTGTGTGTGTGTGTGTGTGTGTGTGTGTGTGTGTGTGCATCTGCAAAGTACATTAACATTGACCGTGTCCCTCCACTTAATGTTATATTTTAGTAATGTCCGAGGTCACCGACCAATGCTGAAACCCTCCAGAGAATGAGACGGCAAATTTGCTTTGTCACTTCTGGATAGTCCATTCAGAATTTTGGTCATGTAGACAAAATCACACAAAACACAGCCTTCATTTTTTTGAGACTGCCATAACATACTTTCTCGCATGCTGTATGTGCGTCTTTTTCTAGGTAAAACCAATGCTACGGGGCAGATTGACTTTGTTTCTTTTCACACTAATGATATTCCAATGCTAACTCATGCCAATTTGTTGCTTTTTGATTTATGGTCCATTTTCACAGAGTGGTACGGTAAAGTATGGGTTGGTACAGGTCACCTTTATTAGGCTTGCGTTTCCACTGCCAAAAGACTACCAATGGTGGGCGTGGTGTGCGACAGAAAGTTTCAGTAGATGTCATTCTAATGTCAAAGTAAATGTCAAAGTAAATTCTGCTCTTCTTCTTGGCTTTGTGGCTGTGCATGAAGACGACGACAAGGTTTGTTTAAGCTTGGGTCGACCATGGCTTGTTATTTTATGTATATATAATTACGATGTAATGTCTTGGCTGTGTATTTAAAAAAGCCGATTCCTGTGTTTTTTATTCTTCTTGCTTGTGCACGAGCTAGTAACGTATCTCTGTAAACCAATAGCATTCAACTTTGTCTTGCTCCGCCTTTTGGTACCTTTTTGCTGTGCTAAATACCCTTTCGAAAGGGTACACAAAAAGTGGTATGGTACGGTTCGCACTTTGGTTCCTTTCAACAGTGGAAACTGTGGCCATAAAAGTGTACCGAATCATACCATACCGTACCACTCAGTGAAAACAGACCATTAGTGGCTAATTATGAATTTGTATGATCTCATTCATACAATTTAATACGAATTACTTATCCCCAATGACAATTGGGTTCAGGGGTGGGGTTTGGTGCCATGCCTCCTTTAACAATTTGTACATTTTCATACTACTGAACTCATACAAATTCGTAAACTGACAAAACGTTAAATAGTTAAGTTTCCTCGTAAGCTCTGGTTGGATAGTTACAGCCAGGGCATATATTGTCAACAAATAAAGGATTATATTTATGCCATTCTTTGCACAACACCAAATAAATACCACAAAAACGAACGAACAATGTCTATGATTTGTAATCAAATATGTTTGCCTCATCTGTTTATCTCCAAGTTTTCTGGTGTAGTCAGTTTGCTCAGAAGTGTACTTTGTACAGAGTTGTACTCAGGTTCAAGTCCAGAAAAGTGCATGTGGTTAAAGAGATGAAAGCAATGTAAAATCAAGATTATTCTATGTGGTGGCAGTGCACTTTTCTGTTACATATGCTTTGGAAATAACTGGGTCTCAAAAAGGTTTAGGTCAGGGGTTTACTAGATGATGTGAATGACCAGCCTTTGGCTTCTGGTGGATGTGTATATGAAACGTACAACAAAACGTACCCTAAGTAGAGATTTCAGTTTTGCAAAAACATAGACAGCGCCCCCTATTGGATATGTTATCTAAAACATGCAACAAAACGTACCCAGTGGAATACATTTTACGTCTAGCAAAAATGTACACTGAGACACGTATTTTCGATGAGCCTGGAAACCTTCCAACTGCCTTCCGAATTTCTCTGATAGAAATGATGGAAATGGTGGAAATTGACATGATAGCATCAAGCTGTTGCTGCAGCTTTATCATCTGGAAATTCTCGATGTGAATCTCCTGTTCCAGAATCCAGAATGTTCTAAAAGTGTTTTAATAGATTGAGATCTGGTGATTAGAGTTTAGTGAACTCACTATCATGTTCATGAAACCCGTTTGTGAGGATCTGAGCTTAGCGACATGGTGTGTTATATTATTTTACCAAGATAGACACACTGTGGTCATAAATGGCTGAACATGGTCAGTATTAATTCTCTGTTAGGCTATGAGGTTTCAATGATGCTCAGTTGGTACTAAGGGGGGGGGGGAGTGTACCAGGAAAAAACAATTAACTGCACCATGGTCCATTAACATTGCCAAACTATTGATTACTTACATAAGGCAAGGTGGATCAATGCTTTTACGTTGTTTATGCCACATTCTGACTAGAGCTGGGCCGATAAACGATTTTATATCGAATTGCCATAAAATTTATGTAGATAATAATAAGCTCTGGTCTTTTTTTACTCTATATTGATCTAAGAGCCAATCACACAGCAGAAATGTGGAACAATGGGAATATAAAAGTATGTTGATATGAGAGATGCACCCAATTTTCGGCTTCCAAAAATTATCGGCCAGCGAAATTAGGTTATGCTATTTAGTTGACCCACTAATTTGGGCTTCAGTCGTGTTGGGATACTCTTTTAAATCTAGAAGAAAGAATTTATCGAGATTGCATTTTTGCCATATCGCTCAGCCCTAATTCTGCCCCTACCACCTGATTGTTAGAGAAGAAATAATACTATTATTATATCAAAAGAAACAAAAAATGTTATATGGTCTTTTAATTTCTCTTTGCCATAACTCTCTGTGTATTGTTGTGGCATTTCCAGCAATAGCTCCTCACGTGTTCAATGTTTTTGGAGATTAATGACCCTCAGAGGTGTAATGTAAGGGAAGATTTTAATGGACCCTCACTTGAGACCGTCTGCAACGAGCTGCATTTCCAGACCCCGGTTTGTCTGCCTGACTAATTTTAACCTCTGATTCCAAGCAGCCCCTCTCTGTTTGTCTTTGGCTGAAAGAACTGCTTTTAAAATGTGATCATGTTCCTGCTTGGAGCCTTACCACCTTTCTGACCTTTTTTTTTAAAAACCTTTTCTTTTCTGACCTACAGCAGTTTGTCTGCAGGTCTGGCTTGTTCTTGTTATGTCTCTGTGCAGCAAACTGAAGAACTGTTGTTATTGGGATTCTCTATTCTGTAGTCTTTAACTGGAGTCTCTAGAGGAAAAAAATCATGTTCTTTTCAGTATTTTCTTCCAAGGGTACAGAACTGACCCTCTGCCCTCTTCTTGTGTATGCATGTGTGCGAGTGTATGTGTGTGCGTGTGTGTGTGTATGTGTGTGTATGTGTGTGTGTGTTTGTATGTGTGTACATATCCGCAGGGCCAGGCTTTTGTTTTAGGACAAAAATGCCATATTTTCTGTTTTTCTCTACAAGTATGTTGATCAGCTAACTGCGTGGTAGTCAAATTTACCTTAAAGGACGCTATTGGGGAATGTTTTCACAGAAAACTTTTTATTTTTTTGTCTTTCTTTTACAACAACACAGATTCACTTATTTTTATTTACGTTGAATCAAGGCAAGACAAGGCAAGGCAAGTTTATTTATGTAGCACATTTCATACACAGTGGCAATTCAAAGTACTTTACATAAACAGCAATAAGTGCAGGCCCAAATTAAGAATTCAGAGGCCCCTGGGCACAATGTCTTGTAGGTCCCCCTACAAGGCCGCACCCCTATAGTTTAATAAAAAAAAATAAGATTAATATATTTTTTTAAATAAAGTTAATCTATAATATTTTGCCCACATTTTTTAAATAAATGACATAGTACATA
Organism: Danio tinwini; assembly: GCA_903798205.1. Lineage (NCBI taxonomy): Eukaryota > Metazoa > Chordata > Actinopteri > Cypriniformes > Danionidae > Danio > Danio tinwini. Next base: position 13,345,607 of record CAIGQZ010000379.1, read on the forward strand.
TATTTATAGTCTACAACGATTTACTTTATTTTAAAAGCATTTAAAGAACACTTTGATAAAACAAATACTAAAATAACTAGTGAAAACGAATGTTTTTTAATATACTTGTTCAAGTTCACTGAAGCAGTACTGAAAATTTATATTTAAGGGTATTTTTAATGTATAACTTCTACAAATGTATAATGCATATGATTTAGATATAACACCTCTTCAATCCAATTCTATGAATCTGAGTAATACACACACTGATTAATGATTCATACTGTCTCCCTCGTGATGAAGAAGAGTAGGCAAAAAGCACTTGATTATAAAGCTGAAAGTATCCGAAATCACACACACTATACCAGTTCTCTCCTATCTCTCTCCTCTTCAGGGGCTTTTTCTGTCTCTCTCTCCATGAGGTTGGAGAATATGGGTGAAGCAGGGCGACTAACATTGTAAATACAGATTAATTATATTAAGATGTCGCTAACATTTAACACCAGGTGGAAAATAACTGTTTGTACAATATTTATTATTCTTATTATCCTCATTAAATACCTTGTGACTCATTTTATATTTTATACATTTTATTTAAATTTTTAAACAAAAACATTTCCTTTCTATTGAAAATAAATGTATTTCTAATCTGATATGTAATGGGGGAAAAAAGAAGAACGTGTTTATCAGACGCTGGATTCGAACCGGGTTCATGATCGATCGCCTCAAAACATGTTACCATGCTCTTTACGAGCTACACCACACCCACCTGCTGTCTACTGCGCTCTTTAGTTGTCTACAGCACTGGTGGGAAGCACTCAACTAGCTTATTACAGCGAGGTGCGCTATTGTGCTTAGCCTAAATAGACACTCCAAAATCAGCATCTCCCCCCCTCGCAGGGGCCCCAAGTGCACACGGGCCCCTGGGCCTGTGCCCATAATGCCCATTGGTTAATCCCGCCCTGAATAAGAGAGATAAGTGTAAGTAAAACAAATAATAAAAACTATTAAAACAGATTAAATGTGTTAAAACAGGTTATAAAATAGTGAAAAAGAAGAGAAAAACAAAATAGTGTGATCTTTCGGACGTAGCACAGTGCTCATTCAGTGAAAGCACAGCTAAACAGATGTGTTTTCAGTCTTGGTTTGGATGTGCCTAATGTTGAAGCACATCAGATCATTTCTGGAAGCTGATTGCAGCAGCGTGGAGCATAATAGCTGAAAGCTGATTCACCCTGCTTTGACTGAACTCTTGGAAGTTCTAGTTTATATGATCCAAAAGATCTGCGAGATCTGTTAGGTTTGTATTCAGTGAGCAAATCTGTAATGTATTGAGGTCCTAGGCCATTTAGTGATTTATAGACAAATGAGTAGAAATAACTTTCAGTAAATTTTGAGTTAACTACACTCATTTCATTTGTTAAAGTTAACTGTTGGGTTTTACAGTGTACATTGTCATCATTAAATAAAATCTATCAATATAGAAAGTGATTACAAACAACATGTAGTATAGTAAAACTGTATTTCAAAATCATATTAAACTTACGTGAATACAAAGAGTGCTTTTCTAATACTTCGGCACACTTGTTGTAGACTATATTTTTTACTTTATTTTACCTTTCCACTTGTTTACTTTAATTGCAAAGCTAAAAACCATTAACAAAATACAGACGCATCAGTCAAGATAAATAGATAAACCATGTAAATACAATAAACAAATTGTTTGTTTGCTTCTGCAAATGAGAGCTAGTCTTCATATCTTCTTCATATCTGGTTAGTCTTCCTCATAATATACTGGCCGTTTGCCTGACTGACCCTATATGTGTGTGTTTTTCAGGAAACAAGAGTTGCTGACCATCTCCAGTGTGCCTCTGGGAGAATGTCCACCTTCACCTCCCCGCACTGCACCTCCCACCATGAAGGTGAGCATTCATACTTTATGCACACTCACACATATTGTTTTTTTTTTATTTTTTATAGGGACTTCCCATTTACATAGTTTTTTTTTTTTACTGTACAGACCGTATACTTTGTCCTTTTAACTCAACCCTAACTCTAAATCCAACCCTCAAAGAAAATAATGTGCAGTTTTGTATTTTAAAAATGCTTCATTCTGCGTGATTAATCTGCTGGTTTTCCTCATGGGGACCAAAATAAAAATTTCTCCACAACGTTAAAACTTACTGGTATGGCTATATTTGTGGGGACATTTAGTCACACACGCACACACACACACACACACACACACACACACACACACACACGCACACACACACACACACACTGCTCCATTAGCTGTGGTTAGCCCAGATTTGCTGCATTCACCTCTGGACAGAATTAACCTCTATTAGCGTTGTTAGCGTGTAAAAGTGAGATTGCCCTTTGTAGCACACCATATAAAATGACCCTAGTTTCACTACAGGAATGTCAGCATGCGCTTACACAATGTCTGAAGCTTGACAGCCTCATATATAGCTATAGAAAAACAAAACACCTAGCAAATTCTCTTTTTTTGCTTTTTTATTTTGTCCAGTTGTCATTTTCAGTAATGAAGTTTGCACTGTGCGCTCGCGGTTCTTACATTTTTTGATGCATTACTCTACACCGTAAAAAATCGTATGCGCTATTTATTTAAAAAATAGTGGTAACACTATTGCATGTAATATTTTGAAGTAGTTTTCAAGACTTTATTTTTTTTAAGCAAAAACCACTTCAATGAATCATTTGAAAATAACACAATTTTTTGAGTGATAGATGATGATTTAAATATTATTAGTAGAATGTGCTTTTATAATTTAAGCAAATCCACAACCATTTACTCATTTTTTTATATATTTTTTAGCAAAAACCACTTGAACGAATCATGTGAAAATTACCAATTTTTTAAGTGATAGATTATAATTTTATTATTATTAGTGGAATGTGCTTTTATATTTTAAGCAAATCTACCACCATTTAATCAATTTTTTTAATGAAAATTACTCATTCATAAAATGTAAAATATATAATTTATAATGAAATACATAACACAATGCAATTTTGCCAAATATCATTTTATTACGTTCCACTGATAACGAAATGGTACATACACTTTGTTAAACAAATCTATTTAAAATTTACAGCAATGTTAAGCTCTGAAAAAAGTTATTTATCCATGTCATGGATGTTCTGTAATTTTTTTTTTGTATAGGAATAGTCACATTTTTGGCAAAATCGGACAGAACATATAATTATGTTTTATATAATTATAATATAATTTTATATAATTATAATTATTGTGAACATATAAAACCAGTATGAGAGTTGTATTTTAAAATATTAGCAACACAATCAATCAGTCAATGCAGTGAAATTTCCTCAAAAGGTTGTAGCAGTAAAATTGTGTCAGAAATGTAATATAAGTTTGTCTTTGGGTGATTTTACTTTGGGAATACTTGTATAAATCCAGTATAAACGCAGAAGTCCTCATGGTTGGTCATCCCTCTGGCAGACAGCAATTCTCTGTGCATTCCCACACTGTAAAATAAACATGAAGTTTATTATTATGAAATTAGGCAGTTATAAATGTAAAATGTTTAAGGTTTACTAAAACACATTAAGAAAATATATATTTGGGAAATAAACCATTTTCTTTGTATCTAAATGAACAGTAATTCTTCAAAATGTTTGAGTAGACCTAGTGTTTGAGCTATATTTTAGTTTTTTGTAAAAATGCAAAAGTATAAAATGCAGTTTTCTAGAAACTATAAATATCTGAAACGGTTTAAGACACTTAAATTGCACTCCTGGATGAGCTCTTCCTCTTTTTCATACAAATAGACCAGCACCGGGGAACAACATCTCTCATCTCGTCCCTGATTTGATGTGAGGTCTGATGCTACAAAAGTATATAAATTAGGAATATTACCTGATAATAATAATAATAATAAACAAATAACATTATTAAAAATACCTGGTGTTTGGCACCCATTCTCTTTATCAAAAGTCTGCCTGTTTTGTGGGAAAATACTATGAACATTTTCTTCATTAATCTGAAAAATTAAGCAAACAAATATTAGTATTTATATACAGTATTATATATAAACACAGTTAATTAATATAGGAGTTTAATTACAAATGTTATTAATTAATTACATTACACCATCAATGCTGTAAATGGAACCTTATGAAATGGAAAAACACTAGCTGTGCATAAACCCCATTGAATAGCTATAGCTAACTTAGCTTAGCTTAGCTTAGCTTAGCCTTACCCCTTAACAAGATCACTGTTGTTCGTCCACCTCGCTTAAATGTTGCCTGATCACTGCTGTTAAATATATCAGTACAATCAGTAATCTCAATCAAATCTGCATAATTGAGTGACTTTTCTTAAAATTAACGGGAAGTCATCTTTCCTCAATTTTATTAGCTTAATTGGTTTCTCAAATTAAGCCTAATAATTGCACTGGATTGCTTTAAAATATAAGTGAAATTTATCTCTTGATTTTATTAGCAAAATATTCTCGATATTTTATAATAAATCCAGAATATAATTTTTTTAAGAAAATATGCACATTATTTTTAATGACCACGTTGATTTTTTAAATGAAAATTACAAGCCTCAAGATTCATTTTTTAATATTATTATATATAGGGAAGTCATCTCGTCAGTTGAAATTACGAAATAGTGAACATCAAGTAAATTAAGTATACGATGACAAGATACAGTTGCAATCAGAATTAATAAACCACCTTTGAATTTTTTTTCTTTTTTAAATATTTCCCAAATGATGTTTAACAGAACAAGGAAACTTTCACAGTATGTCTGATAATATTTTTTTCTTCTGGAGAAAGTCTTATTTGTTTTATTTTGGCTAGAATAAAAGCAGTTTTTAATATTTAAAACCTATTTTAATGTTAAAATTATTAACCCCTTTAAGCTATTTATTTTTTCCATAGTCTACAGAACAAACCATCATTATACAATAACTTGCCTAATTACCCTAACCTGCCTAGTTAACCTAATTAACCTAGTTAAGCCTTTAAATGTCACTTTAAGCTGTATAGAAGTGTATTGAAAAATATCTAGTCAAATATTATTTATTGTCATCATGTCAAAGATAAAATAAATCATTAAAAATTAGTTAATAGAGATGAGTTATTAAAACTATTATGTTTAGAAATGTGTTGAAAAAATCTTCTCTCTGTTAAACAGAAATTGGGGAAAAAAATAAACGGGGGCTAATAAATCAAGAGTTGAATAATTCTGATTGCAACTGTATATCTTCGGCAATAGCAAGACATTTTATAGATTTCGAACATGATGTTAAATAACTAGAATGTATAGAAATTGAGAAAGTATTTGAGTCACATAGAGGAGGTAATCTGAATAAAAGATTATTACAAAGAGAAGCGTTCTGGATTCCTAAATTAAAATCACTTACACTAAGAGGAATAAATGAGGAATTGGACCTTTCTGTGTTTCTTTAATAGTTGTTGTTTAGCTATAATATTGTGAATCATGAATTTTGAGTATGTAATAATACAAATAATGAGATGAAAATGTATTTTTAATGTTTTGGATTGTCAGAATTTTATTGCATTGGCGTAGACATGAATCAGTGAAGGAGGATAATTGATATGTTATTTTCCTGTGCAATGGAGATAATGCTTTTAAAGGTGTATAGGGAAATATTTCTTGTGTGGTTAATTACAGTATATCGAAACGAAAATTGGTAACACTTTATTTTGATGGCCCATTGGAGTATTAGTAGACTGTTTAGCAGCAGTATCAACAGATATTAAGCAGACAGACATTTAACTGACTATAAGAAACTTTGCAAGTACATGTCAACTTACACTAACCCTAACCCAAACCCAACCTAAAAGTCTACTTATAATCTAATGAGAATTAGTTGGCATGTAGATGCAATGTAACTTAAATTCAACAAATGGATCATCAAAATAAAGTGTGACATGATAATTAGAGGGCGACACAGTGGCGCAGTAGGTAGTGCTGTCGCCTCACAGCAAGAAGGTTGCTGGTTCGAGCCTCGGCTGGGTCAGTTGGCGTTTCTGTGTTTGCATGTTCTCCCTGCTTTTGCGTGGGGTTCCTCCGGGTGCTCCGGTTTCCCTCACAGTCCAAAGACATGCAGTACAGGTGAATTGGGTAGACTAAATTGTCCGTAGTGTATGAGTGTGAGTGGGTGTGCATGCATGTTTCCCAGGGATGAGTTGCGGCTGGAAAGGCATCTGCTGTGTAAAACAAATGCTGGATAAGTTGGCAGTTCATTCCTCTGTGGCGACCCCGGATTAATAAAGAAAATGAATGAATAAATTAATGAAATTTTGATTTTTAACTATTTAGTGGTCATCTAACTAATGCCGTAATGTGATTGACTGTGGGATTAATAGGTACAGTTGTCATTTTCTGCAAAAAAATAAAAAATTAAAGAAATTAAAATAAAGAAATACATACATCTGGCAAATTCTGACTTAGTTTTTTTGTTGAAATGTAAATAAAAGCTGAAAAATATTTTTTCCACAATGATGCCTCTTGTACAATGGAAGACTGTGTCAAGAAACAACAACAAAGTAAAAAAAAAAACACAATAAAATAAAAGTAACTTTAAGTCAGAATTTGACAGGTGTATGACTGTGTGTCATATATAATAAAATGTTCCAATAAAAATATTTTTTGTTAGAAATTTTATGAAATTTGTATTTATTATGAGATAAATTATCACTTTTTACTTAGACACACCTAATCATTTCAGATAAACTTATAATGTAAAAGTGGTCTCAAAACCCAGTATGCATTGACCCTATATGTAGCTTTAGCCTTTTTACTACACTGTAAAACCCAACAGTCAACTGTATCAACTGAAATGAGTGTAGTTAACTTAAAATTTACTGAAAGTTAATTCTACTCATTTGAAAAGATTTTTGAGCTCAGTGTTAAAGGTAATGAGTTAAGTAAATACCCTATTACTTCAACTAAGATAGAGTAAGTTCACAGTACTCATATAGATTCATTTTTTTTACTTAAATAGTTTGTAGCAATTGGTTTCCTCAAACGGTTTGAGTTACCTTAACTTATTGGGTTTTACAGTACTCACTTGGTTTGAGTTCTCTTCATTTATTAGGTTTTACTGTTCTCAAATTGCTTCGTTTACTCAAATGGATAAAGTTCATAGTACTCATTAGGATTGGTTTTTGAACTTAAATGGTTTGTCACAATCGGTTTGCTAAAACGGTTTGAGTTACCTTAACTTTTTGGGTTTTACAGTGTATATTCAATGTTTTTGGAGCTGAATGATTCTCAGATTTGTAATATGGGAAGATGTTAGTTATGTGAAATTTAGAATGTCCTCTGTAACACAATATATACAGTATAATGATCTTGTTTCACTAAAGAAATCTTTAAGTAAGTCTCTAAATTATTTAAACACGGTCGTTTGTATATATTCAGTGTGTTCGTGGTAAAGCTTCATCCAAGGTTACCTCTGAATGTAATTCAAATTCATTCGAAGTGAGAAATCCATTTTCTTCAGAGCATTAAGATCCCATTGAGTGCACATAACATCACAAAATCTTTTACATCTCCAACAGCCTCAAGAGGACCTGGAGAGATTTCTTGTTTAAAAGTGGTACATCGGGTTCAGAGACGGGATGCGTGGTGTGAGTCGGTGTCACCTTGAAATGAGGCGCAGTTTGTGAAAAATCAGAGAGAGAAAGGTCGGTGTTCCTACAGGAAGGAGGACGAGGAGCCAAGGCGTCAGCCGTGATATTAAGATGAGCAGACATGAAGTTAAACCCAGAGGTCACGATCCCGTTAGCCGCTGGTTTAATTATGAAGATCATTTCTCATACGGACTGATTAAATGTCGCTGAAAATCATACTTGAAATTTATTAAGGTGTCCATCAGGTGTTTTATTAATTATAAGCTGTTGTTGGAGGATTAGAGGATGTGAGTGCTTTTAGAAATAGCTTAAATGACTATTTTGTCTTTTTTTTATTTGTTGCACTGACAAATTGACCTGTGAAAATCACAAACAAAACTATAGTAATGGACATTTTGTACTGCAGTTCTCAACACATCATTGTCAAAACATTGTCTGTATATATCTATATCTATATATATATATATATATATATATATATATATACAGTGTTTCCTCTAGGATTTTTTCCAGCTGTGGCGGCAGGCCTTTTGATCTACCAACTACCTATGGCTTTATTTCAATGACAAATGTTGTAACGCAGTATTACAAGTCGAGATCGGATTTATGTAATACGAGCATGCAGATCTTTTTGCTTGCGCGAGGATTTCCTCTGTTCGTGCACAAAACTTCTTGCACGCCCTCGAATATATACGCTGCTCATGTGCAATTTAGCGCGTTTGTGTAGTGAATATGTCTCCAACATTTATTAAATTGGCTAGGAATATTCATGAATGTCTCCAATAGACCTACAGAGCTGCATTAATGCGTCCTGAAGTAAAGTGAAACGACTATAAACTCCAGCAAGATAAAGTCTTTGTTTGTTGTATGCAGAGCCATAGACCTTTATCTATAAATAAAGTATAATTATGGAAACTGTGTTCATCATAACTGAAAGCTACGTTGTGTTTGCTGGCATCACGCACCTGTCAGTCAGTCAGTCAGTCAGTCAGCATGTCACCTTAAAGGGTTAAACAAATACGCACAGCACTACTACGGTTACAAAAAAGTTAACGCTGTTATAATTCACTTACCTTTTAATAAGTTTTGCTTTGGGTCATTGTCATGTTGGAAGACCCAGCCACGACCCATCTTTAATGCTCTGACTGAGGGAGAGAGTTTTTTGCCCAATATCTCACAATACATGGCCACGTTCATCCTCTCCTTAATACAGTGCAGTCATTCTGTCCCCTGTGCAGAAAAACACCCCAGAGCATGATGCTTCCAGCCCCATGCTTCACTGTAGGTATGGTATTATTGGGATGATACACATCATTTTTCTTCCTTCAAACATGGTGAATGGAGTTAAGACCAAAAAGTTTTACTTTGGTCTCATCTGACCACAGGACTTTCTCCCATGACTCCACTGGATCATCCAAATGGTCCCTGGCAAACTTTAGACGGGTCTTGACATGGGCTAACTTAAGCAGGGGAACCTTCCGTGCGATGCATGGTTTTAAAACATGACATCTTACTGTATTACCGATAATAGCCTTGAAAACGGTGGTTCCAGCTCTATTCACGGCATTGATCAGCTCCTCCCGTGTAGTTCTGGGCTGATTCTAGACCCTTCTTGGCATCATTGATACCCCACGAGCAGAGATCTTCCGTGGGGACCCAGTCCGAGGGACATTGACAGTCATCATTAGCCTCTTCCATTTTCTGACAATTGCTCCAACAGTTGTTCTTTTTTCACCAATCTGCTTGGCAATTGCTCTGTAGCAGTTTCAGCTTTATGAAGGTCTACAATTTTATCTCTTGTGTCCTTTGACAGCTTATTGGTTTTGGCCATGTCGCTACTTAGATTTTTGACTGATTGTTGGGTGCACAGGTGTCTTTATGACAGCCAGTGACCTCAAACAAGTGCTACTAAATTATAATCATGAGCAGAGTCTAGCTGGACTATTTAATAGCAGGGTCAGAAATTGGGTCAGAAATTTGGCTGAAAAGCAAGTGATCAAATACTTATTTCACACAGTAATTTACAAATAAATTGTTAAAAAATCATACAATGTGATTTCTGCATTTTTCTTTTTAGATTCTGTCTCTCACAGTGGAATGGCACCTATACTGAAAATTCTAGACCCCTCCATGATTTCTAAGTAGGAGATCTTGAAAAATCACAGTGTGATCAAATACTTATTTCCCTCACTGTATGACCATTACACAACTGGTAGACTGCAAGTACAGATGACGGCAAATTATTTGCATTCCCAGTGAGTGTGAATGGTCACATATCATGCATTTTAGGCTGTATAGAGCTCGGGAATCTACGTTACAGTGAGTTGCGGTTGTCATTGTTTGTGGACAAATGCAGGAGCGCTCAATTTAAACCGGTAGAAATTACAACAATAAAAACAAATGACCGTTTTGTAAAATGAACGTGTATATACCTTTATAAATGCTCTAGGGGAGAGCGGGCACAAAGTAACACTTTTTGGTTTTGGTCAAATAATGAACAGTAATAGGGTTAGACAACCCATTTTTTTTTACCAACACAACACAAGCCTCTCCTACAAATGAGCTGTGGAATTATGATCGCCGGACCTATGGTTTCTGTGCAGTATTGCCAAAAATGCCAGGAGTAAAAATTATTTTTACTATTTATCCCACCTGCGGGGCAAGTTGTAACAGGCAGGGGGTTAGTTGTAACACATGCTTATAAAGGCAGATTTCACACAATTAATTTAAATTCAGTTTATTTAAATAGTAGCTACATTTCCTCAGTAAATGGCTCATTTCGTTTTTATTCTACATAGCACAGTATGTTTATTTATTTTTTTTGTTTATTGGATAAACCATTAAATTATTATTGTTATGGTTTTTATTATTGTTATTGTAATTATTATTAATATGGTTTTATTTTATATAAACCATATTATTATCCATTTATCCATTATTTTATAATGCATTTATTTGTATTATTAGCAATAAAATATTTTTTTCTATTAAAAAACATTTTTATTTAAAAAGTTTTCAACATTACACTTAAAATTCCAAAATTTTCTTCAAAACTGGCTAGCAGATCTGTGTGTTTTATACATCTTTTAAAATGGTTTCATCTTTTAGCCTAGAAGACGGTAACAATATAAGATTTTACATACATACTTTCACAAATTTTTATTTTATTTATTTTTTATAATAAAATATTGACTGTAATAAATACTTTTATGCTGCAAAAATGGTTTCTCCTGTGTTTCTCATCAAAATTTCGCCAACATTTTTCAATAATTGGCAGGAAGACGTCTGCCAACACTGTGGTGAAAACCTCAGAAGCATGCCATGGTTAACCCTGAACAAATACCTTAAACTCTGTGTTACATTTAACTCCGCGTTACTTTGTGCCCTGCGCTCCCCTATGTTTGTCTGATAAGCTAATAATATACATTCCATAGCATTATGTATCCAGCTGTGAAGTGGAACTGGAGAAGCCGAGCACAGACACAGAGGGGACGGATCCAGAGCGTATAAAATAAACAAATGAGTTTATTCATAACTGACAGGGCATCAACAAGCTGCTGCAAAAAAACATCTCCATATAGGATTTTCTTCATTACCTGTAGTATGAGCGTTACCTGTAGGATAATACAAAAAATCAATAGAGATCAATAGGAATCAGAGTCTTTGTCCTAAACGTCCAGAATGCATTGCAGAAGTTAGTTTGGATTGGGGGTCAGGAAATCTACAAAACTGTAATCCAACATCACCAAAGTAAGCACAAATTGTTTGTAAGTTTTTTTTTAGAAGAACCCCACCCCCCCTCTTATCCAAAAACAAGCTTTAATATATTAAGTTTTATATTTAATACATTAAATTTGTGTTTAATATTTTGAGAAAAACCCTTTTTTTTTACTTTGCCATTATTAATGGAGGCCACTGCATTAAGCTTTGTCTATGGTTCTTTAAGATATATAATAATGTCTTTGGCAACAGTTAGTGGCCACTCCCAATGTAAACCCAAAGAAGAAAAGAGGAAAGGGAGGACAGCGAGTGTGTGCGTGTGCGCGCGTTTGTGTATGTGTAGACTTGATAAGCTCTCAAGAACAGCTGTTGATCATATACAAAGCAGAACTACTAAACCACATGAGTACAGACACACTGGTACAACCAGTTTTAGGGTGTGGAATATTTAGTAGTCTGCCAAGCCGACCCGACCATCCTCTTCCTGTTTTGGTCTCCTGAAAGTATTTGCAGCTGATCAGAAGAGAGAGGTATGATCGATGTCTGATGGAGAGAAGCATGCTCTGAGAGGTATATTAGACTCTATGTGTGTTTGTTAAGCAATGGTGGTGTTGATGGAGGTTGATGTTTGTGTGTATTTGACGGAGCAGAGATGTCCATTCATTCATTCTGGTGTGTCTTTATGTAATGCCTTTTTATCAGGCAATGCTAGACAGAGTCCCAGATGCACGGTTTATTACCCCTCTGCCTCTAGTTGTGTGTCTATTTATACCTGAAAATACTTGGGCAATACATTTCTTGGTATATTAGAATAGAGTGCATGTGTAAGTGTTTATGGAAAAAGGGAGCTGTTTGTAATTGCAGTTGATATTGTATTTGGTATTATGAACTTACCATGAAAAACGTCTTTTGCTGCTATAATTATATTCATGTGAAAGCTATAATTATATTCATGTATAAGTTATAATTATAATCATGTTAAAGATGTAATCCAAGTTTAAATTAAAATCTGTCAACAGCTTTTGTGGTGTTTGTGGTATGTGATTTAATTATAATTAAGGAATAATAAAGCCTGACCGTATAGTACTGAGGGGCTTAATTCTGTGAAAATAACCACGCAAATTTACTTTATCCTGCTTATTAGATGGCTATTTGCCACAAAACTAAACAATTGAACACAAATCATTGATGCCAGATGTAAGTTTTTATTAACTCTTTAATTAAACAACAATAAATTATTACGTTGTGATATGGCACCCAACAGTCAAGGACAGTTGCGTGAAAAATAAGCTTACAATTTAAGAAATAATGGATTATTTCAACCTAAATTGGGTAGAATATGAATTAACCCAAACATTGAGTTAAATTTGGTACTACTAATTTAATAATAAAAATTAACCCAGCAGATGGGTTAGTCTTTGTTACACCCAGAATTGGGTTATTTAATTTGTAGAGTCTATAAGTATGGATTTGAATATATGAAGTACCCTCATGAGCCTGTGTTATTAGTTTCAGCATTTGTTGTGTGGGAATAACCTTGGAATGTTGTGATTGACCTATCAGAATCAAATATTCAAGAGAGCTGTGTAGCAATTTTGGGTAATGCATAAGTGACATCCTGCATTTTCTCTGTGAGAAACAAAAATAAAGATCTCAAAGGAGTATAATAATAAGTACACCTATTGAAAAAATAAATATATATTTTTCACACTGAATGATGATGATTTCACATTATATTTTGATATTTGATTTTTGCAACTCATTTTTAACAATCAGTCAATTTTTTATGCATTTAATATGATTTTAGTACTATAACTTTGTATATCACATTTATATTAAATTTGGAGCTTATACAAAATATTATTTTTAATATTATATATTATTATATATTTTTAATATTATATATTATTATTATATATTATATAAAATATATTATTAATATTATATTAATAGTATTGGCTCTGCCATATTCATATATGCGCAATTAACTTTAATGCTGTAAAATATTGTTCATTGACAGTTCATGGTACTGGCATAACCTTTAAACTGAACCGAACCTCACTAAACTTTTTTAAGCGATTGTAAATTAATAGTGTTTTATCAACTATCAGTCATTTTTATGCTTATTATTGTAATTTGGGTGAAGTTTCACAGATCCAAGATAGGTGGGGTTAATCTAGACAAAAGGCTCATTCATACATAACGTCATTTTCCATACCAATGCTCTACTTTCCCATTGTTTTTCAATGTAAACATGCACTTGACAGATGTACATTTGTCATATTTTGAAGCACAGAGTACATGAGCGTTGTGTTTTATATACACTGTGTCTATAGTTCATACAGCATTGATCGACAGTGTCAGTTCCAAAGCAGTGGACCAATCATAAGAACTCTGAGGAGGAAGTGTTTAAAATTTTGTTTACAGGCAATCAGTGGCCTGATAGACTTGTGCTCTATGTTTTGCTTTTTAAACACATTCCTGAGTACTGCATCTTGTGCTTTTAGATGCAGAGACATGTTCTGTGTGAATGAGCCTTAAGACAACAGTAAACCTACAGAAGTTCCTTCCCTTTGTAACCTAACTTCTAGCATATTTCAACACTTATTTCTTCTAGATTTAATTTGATGTGCTCATGCAAAAAGCTTCAGGCACTACAATGCTTACTCAGTTAAGTTTGTTTGGATGTGAAACAAAAAACTCAATATATACTCAAAAAGGTCAAAAGGTCTCAGCATTGCAAAACTTTCAAAGCCTTTCCAAAACTGAACACAACCCTTTGTCTTTTTTCTTCTTTGACCATCGTTCCTCCTTGCACGTACTGATTTTGCACAGTTAAACACTGAGTCAACATTGGTCCTGTTAAAAAAACTTAATCCTAATCTATATACTGTACCTCTAAATTTAACTTTAGCCATATGTTATTCTTAAAATTATCTGCACAGATAGCTTCATGGGCAGTGCCTCATGCCTACACATAGCGCCATTGCATTTCAGGCATCCTGAGTTCAAGTCTCGGCTTGCAGGCCTTTCTCAATCCACTCCCCCACCCCCTGTAACACTCAATATGTCAACAATATTCTCATACTTATATGATGATGACAGTATTGTGAATACTACCCGGTAGATTCTAAATAAGTAGAAGCTAAACTTCTAATGACCTTAATCCAGCTAAATTCATTCATGTAAATGTAATGTAAATCTAACTAAAATGTGGATTATTTTTGTTTAACTTGCATAATCAAAGTGCGACATAGACATGTACACACGATAATCACGCTATTACTATCATGTAGAACTTTTTGGCGAATTTTGCAACAGGATTCCAAAGGTTTAACAATAATGAAAGCAAATTTTAAAAAATGTGGTACGCCACCCTCTCTCCGTACTGCGATATTTCACAGTATGCAACCCCAACTCAGTTTCTTCTACCCTTATTTTAGTTTATTTAATTCACCTAAACCGTGTGTCCTTGGATTGTGAGCAGAAACCCACACGAACACGAGAAGAACATGAAAACTCCTCACAGAAACGCCAACTGGTCCAGCTGGGACTCGAACCAGCGACCTTCTTGGTGTGAGGAGAGAAGCCGCCAAAATATAGATTTTATTCTGTAAAAAGTATTTGTGCAGTTTAGAACTTTTTATAGAATACACTGTAGAGCAGCAAAAAAGATAAATCTAAATAAAGAGCAGGACATGTCTGATGAGTCATTATAAATGTGAAAAAGAACTGAACTCTGTACTGAGTAGTGACCACAGAGAAAACTTCTCTCAGAGCTGAAGTGAGATTACCGTTACTGCTGTCATACTGTATACACACTTGTATGTGTAAATGCTCATCTTGGTTAGCATTCATGTAAACAGTCAACAACAGCATCTATAAAAAATAAAAGTTTGGTAGAGTTTATCAGTGCTTGCATGTATGGATGTATGGATGTATGGATGGATGGATGGATGGATGGATGGATGAGTGGGTGGATGGGTGGTTGGGTAGGTAGGTAGGTAGGTAGATAAATAGATATAGCATTGGTGAATAATTACATGCCCAATAAATACACATGGCAGTAGTCAACACTTTGATGGCAAGCAAAACAGCTGCTTTGAGCAAGAATTTGCAGCCATCTGTTTGCACACATACAGTAGCTTGACAAATAATTAACTGCACCTGAAGCTTTCAAAAAATCAAATATCAAACACAAAACTTTATATGTGACCATGGACCACAAAACCAGTCATAGGGGTCCATTTTTTAAATTCAGATTTTTCAGCATCTGAAAGCTAAATAAATATAGGCTTTTGAAAATATATAATCTGAGGATGCAAAACAAAATCTATATTAATCCACTTTAAAGTGCCCAAATTAAGTTGGTGGCAAAGCACATTACTAAACAAACATTAAGTTTTGATATACAATATTAAGAGTAGTACATTTACTAAATATCTTTATGGAGCATTATCTTAATATGACTCCTGGCTTAAAAGAAAAATCAATAATTATATTGATTTTATATAATATAATAAATAAGCCATACAGGGTATTTTTGGCTATTGCAAAGATATGTGCAACATAAAAGAGTGTAACTTATTTATAAACTAATTTTGAGAGGAGCGCGTGCTTATGATTTAACATGGCTGGTCCAGCATTAGCTAAGACAGTACGTGATCCACCAATCGGTCAATTCCTAACTTACTATAAATAACTAGAATTTCTTACCTCAGTATCTTCGTTTTGAAAAATCCCCCCTTCCAACCCCACTACTCCTTCCTTTTTAAACAGGCACAGCAGCCCACTGGTTAGCACTGTTGCCTCACAGCAAGAACGTCACTGGTTCAAGTCCCTACCAGGCCAGCCAACGTTTCTGTACAGAGTTTTCATGTTGTCCTCAGGCTCGCGTGAGTTTCCCCTGGGTTCCCCGGTTTCCTCTCACAGACCAAAGACATGCGATATAGGTGAATTGAACAAACCGAATTGGCACTATAGACGACTTCTAGCTAGCAGTATATCTCCACATCAACTCATATTTGTTACTTGTTACATATAGCAGGGGAGTTCTCGAGATCCCCTAGAGCTCAAACTCCACTCTCACCCTTCAAACGGGAGGGCGCCCCAGGCTCGAGGATCTTTTGAGCTCTGGGCTCTGACCTGGCAAATACGCCAAATACGCTTTATCATCAGCTAAGGGTGAACTCTTGAAACTATTTGAAACAACATTTCTTAAACAGGTTTACATATGGTCCCATAATGAAAACAAACTGTACATTCAGTATGAGTATATATGAATCCATACGATTCACGAAAGAAAGCTGGGTGAAAATAAGATGTAAAATGTGAACATGTAAGGAATATTCTAAAAGCATCTCACGTGAACACCTTAATCATAATATTATCTCATTCAGAGTAAAGTAAATATTGGATTACTGATATCCATTTAAACGTCACCAATGAGAAGCACATAACCCAGACTGAATATGAATCTAAAATTAACATAAACTGTAAGCTACTTCTTCAAGTTGTTATAATAGGGTTCTGCATTTGAGTGTGAACGACGATGATGTTGTGCTCTCAGTTCCTCAAGGTTATTCAGCTCAATGTGTCTCAGCTTTTGCTTGACTCTGTTGACTTTGTAAAGCGAGTTGCCCTTGGATCTACGGCAGGTTAAACATTAACCCGTCTGCATTTGTTCAGTCCCACCTGCATCTCTTACGCTGCGTCTGATAGTAGGAATATCCGTATGGGGGATATATTTACAACAAAAATCATGTGTTTGTGGTCTGCCGTCTCTTAACTCGAGGTAAGAGATTAGAAAGATTGTGCGCATTTACTAAGAATAAGGGCTGTTTTATAATGAAGCCTTCGGGTGTAGTCTAAGAAGTATGCTTTAAATATGTTGAATTTTTTAGATAACTAATATTTAAGCCCTAATGGCTGCACAGATCATTAATAAAATGTCGTCGTGTTGGTTCAGAGAGTTTGATTTAGAGTGAGGAAGTGTTGTTATTTAAGTGTGCATGAAGAACGAGCCTTTTAATGCCATTCAACATTTGTTGAGGATTTCTCAGTTTGTCACGTTCTATATTCATACTATAGCTTTTTAGATGTGCAGTAGATTGTAGACACGCCGTTTGCTGAGATGATTTTAGATACAATCAGGCTAAAGTGTGAGTAAGCTTGCATGAGAAAGTTTACACGAGAAAATGTGTTTAAAAAGCATCAATAAACGTTGATAGGGAGATTATCCAAAACAATCAGAGCTGGAATCCAGACCAGATACCACCCTAGGGTCTCTTATGGGGATGTTACACTCCAAAATAATATTTTTGCTGCTTGTTCAAACTACTTATTTATAATGAGCTGAATCAACACAATTTGTGAGCGTTTTTGTGCAATAACTTAATTGTTTTATGTTCAATCAACTTAAATTTGTAAAGTTAACTTAATTGAATTGTGTTGAGACAACATGAAGGAATTGTGTGGAACCCTGCATTCTTTACAGCGTACACTCAGAAAATTAGGTTTGCTGTTTGTTCAAAATACTTATTTAAAATGAAGTGAGAACACAATTCTTGAGTTTTTTGAAGAGAACTTAATTGTTTTATGTTTAATCCACTTAAATTTGTAAAAAACAAATAATTTAATTTAATTCATTCATTTTACAGAGGTAGAGAGAGTAGAAGCTGATATGCTTTACGGCCAGTAAGAGTATAAAAGATTCCATTAATCATTTTATTTTAAAATGTTAAACAATTAAATAAATGCAAAATTAATTGACAGTATAGTCTAAATGGGGTGGCGTAGTGGGTAGCGCTATCGCCTCACAGCAAGAAGGTCACTGGTTCGAGTCTCGGCTGGGTCAGTTGGTGCTCCAGTTTCCCCTACAGTCCAAAGGCATGTGCTATACAGTAGGTGAATTGGGGTAGGCTAAATTGTCCATAATGTATGTGTGCGAATGTGAGAGTATGGGTGTTTCTCAGTGATGGGTTGCGGCTGGAAGGGCATCCGGTGCGTAGAACATATCCTGGACAATTTGTCGTTTCATTCCGCTGTGGCGACCCCTGATTAATAAAGGGACTAAGCTGAAAAGAAAATGAATGAATGACTGAGTATAGTCTAAATGCACCTAAATGGATATTTTACAACCTGTTTTTCAGTTGATGACACTAAATTTTGCTTGAAATTGTACTGGTGTGGTCTGCCTAATTGTTAGGCATCGGAATTACTGTATATTGTTCATGATCAATATGTATTTAATGGCAAATGTGCCAAAAGCTAAACTAAGTAGTGCCTAGTTTGAAAGCGTGTGACATTCACAGTATAATCACAGTATTATACTGTAATAATACTTATAATGGTATTAAATGGTGGTCCAGAGTGTTTTTTAGGCTTAATTGTGCTTAAGGGGTAAACAATGTGTCCGTGCTTCATTTGTAAAAAATCACATTATTTTTAAGAAAAAAAGGTTGGAAACCACTGATCTGGACAAAGAGATGTAATAGAATAAACGCAAATATATATATATTTCTTTTCTTTTCTTTTCAATATATGTTTCGCAAAGAACATGGGAATTTTTTGTGAACATTCATTTATTCATTTTCTTTTTGGCTTAGTCCCTTTATTAATCTGGGTCCGCCACAGCGGAATGAACCACCAACTTATCCAGCATATGTTTTATGCAGCGGATGCCCTTTCAGCTGTAACCCATCCTTGGAAACACACTCATTCCCACACATACACTACTAACAATTTTGCTTACCCAACTCACCTATACCACATGTCTTTGGACTGTGGGGGAAACTGGAGCACCAAGAGGAAACCAATGCAAACACTGGGAGAACATGCGAACTCCACACAGAAATGCCGACTGATCCAGCCGAGGCTCGAACCAGCGACCTTCTTGCTGTTAGGCGATTGTGCAACCCACTGCGCCACCGTGACACCCCTTTTTAGTGAACATGTTATATTATGAGTATTCTAGTGTTTGTATTTATTTATTATAATAACTAAAACCTATTGAGTTAATAGATTGATTGATTGATTGATTGATTTATATTGAATAAATTGGTGCCTTATTGATTATAAAAATAAGAATTATAATAAACATGTAAATAACTAGATATTGGATTGATGCATAAATAAAAAGACAGCCTTGATTGATTTGATTGATTGATTGATTGAGTTGATTGATTGATTGATTGATTTGGTTGATTGATTGATTGATTGGTTGATTGATTGATTGATTGATTGATTGATTGATTGATTGATTGATTGATTGATTGATTGATTGATTGAT
>CAIGQZ010000379.1:13365267-13375735 GCA_903798205.1 Danio tinwini
GATTGATTGATTGATTGATTGATTGATTGATTGATTGATTGATTGATGTAAATATCAGCACAAAATCGTACTGATACTGACATTTAAATATTTTAGTTTTTTGACATCTAAATCTTAACTTACCTCAATGTGTTTCTCTTCCAGTCGGCAGAGTTCTTCGACATGCTGGAAAGGATGCAGGTAAGGCTCACTCTATCATTTTGATTATCTCATAAATATGGGTCATTCTTCAGAACAAGAGTCCTCTAATAACAACAATCCTCCAGTAACTTTGTACTTGAGCTAAAAAGCATTTTCCTGTGTAATAATATAATAATCATGACATTCTTTTTTTGCCCTTGAGTGCTACCTAAGTGTTCTGACTCTCCGGTTACTCTGAATGAGTAATTACACATTTCAGCTCATTTCAGCACTCATTGATTTAGCCAGCACTTTTCTCTGTGGTTGGTCTTTGCTTTGAATAGGACACACTGACCTGCTATAAAACAGAAGTGTGATTGTGTTGTTTTCATTGTGTATGCATGTGTGTGTGTGTGTGTGTGTGTGTGTGTGTGTGTGTGTGTGTGTGTATGTGTAATAGGCAGCAGGTTGCTCTGGATCAGCTGATCAATACTGTGTTAAGGCAGGTTTTTCAAACGGCTGGTTTTAAGCCCTCTGTCTTCATGTCCAGATCTCTGTATGAGGGACAGATCGATGTGAAGGCTCATGTCTCTCTTGCATGGATCATGTGCCTTATGATCAAGCTGTTTAGATGTGCCTTAGTCAGCATGCCAGTTCTCTAGCATGAGCACTATCCAGGGAATTAATATTATATTCCTTATTATAATTGCATTTATTTATATTTTGCATGAAAAGAAAACAATTTAATTAAAATTCATTACAAATACATATTTTTAATAATAATAATAATAATAATAATAATAATAATAACAACAATAATAATAATTATTATTAATATTATTATTGTTATTATTATTATTATTATTATTGTTTAATAGAGCATGCTAATTAATTTTATTTAATTTACATATTATTTGTAATATTAATATTAATATGAACATTAATGTTGTTATTATTACACTATTATTAAAATTACACTTTATTGTTATTATTATTATTTTTATCATTGTTTAATAGAGCATGCTAATTAATTTAATATTAATATTATTTTTAATATTATTATTATATTATTATTAATAATATAATCATTTAATAGAGCATGCAAATTTAATTTCATTTAATTTACATATTATGATTATTATTATTAATAATAATAACAATAATATTATTAATATCAATTAATAATACGTTATATTATTATTAGTAGTAGTATTATTATAATTATTTAATAGAGAAATGCTCATTTCACTATATACTGTTTTACACCTGTTTGTAAAAAACCTGTTTGTTTACATAATGAGTATTTTTATATTAACCTCACTAATCATTAACCTATGATCTATAATTATTAAAATATGAATAATGTATTATTTCAAATATCACATTTTCATATTTTATATATTTTCATTTAAATAGTTATAAATACATATATTAAAATATTATATTATATTATATTATATTATATTATATTATATTATTTAGATAATTCTATTTATTTTTTATACTTTTGGTATTTATATTTTATATTTTAGGATTTTAGTGTATTTATTTAGGGGGGAAAGCTATATTATCAGTAGTATTTATCGTAACAACCATTCCCAAGTTTTGGTTATTACTGCTACAATAAGTTTGAAAAACTTAATGTCATTACTGAGTTTAATAAGATTTAGAATGTAATAAGATTTTTCTGTAACTTTCTTCTGTAACACAGGAAAGTAATTTTATTTAACTGCTACACTAAAACGATTCCAAGTGGTCTATTATACAGCAATATTGTTGTTAAATATCATCTACAATATGTGTGACCCTGTTATAATGTTAAGGAGAACTGTATCATCTGTGGCCCAGTGTTCAGATGTACAGATTTACAACAGAGGGAACTAAGAATAGAAATGAGACACAGATTTATCCTCATCACACCTAAGAGCTGAACATTTAACTGTACATGTTTCCAGCTGAACAAAACGTTCTGTCTTTATTAAGCAACAATTGTTTTCTGGACTTGTTGAGACGGTTAACCATGGTAACCACAGTTCCTGATTAAATAACCTGATATAAGCCACCATAGTCATTAAAAATGAATTACAACAGTTTAAAATGGAAAAAGCACTAAATGTTTCTGAAGACATTGACTGTAAACAGACCAGCATTATTTGAGAAGCTGTTTTTTTCCTCTCAGTGTCCATTGTGGTTACGGGTTTGTCATTTATTTTCTTCCTCTCTTCACTTTGTTCTGCTTTCCTGGACACGTCAGATTCCCAAAACAGAGGAGACTAAGAAATACAAGGTTTGGCTGGTTCTTCTGAATGTGTATATTGTGTCTGTAAGTGATGGGGGTATGCGATGTTATCATCTCGATAATATGGGCTTTTTAATCATGAATAGCAATTAAAGATATTTCGATCTTTGTACTGTTACCTGGGATAGTTTAAAGACCCTTATATTATTTTGATAAAGGTAACATATTGGTTGAGTGCTATTAAAGCGGTGGTCCACTACGATATCATATTTTGAGCTTAGTTGATGTGTAATGTAGCTCTGTGAACATAAACAACATATCAGAATGTAAAATGCTCAAAATTCAATGCAAAGGGAGGCATTGGCTTTTACAGAGTTAGCTTAGCAAAACCTACAGCGAACGAAATTTGGGGACTACAAAAAAATACATCTGGGCTTGTGAGATCACAGCACATTATGTTAGCTGACCAATTAGAGCCTCTTGAGGTCGGGCCTTTTAGAGAAAATATGACAATCGTTTTCATGTTAGCTGAGCTGTATATAATCAAAGTATGATATATGAAAAAATAATGTGATTTTCTACAAATGAACCATGAGCACACATTGCTTTGTGTCTTATAAACACAACCATACCTTAAAAATGCACTGTAGACCACCCCTTTAACATACTGGCTTTTTTTATGATTCAATTTTTTTTTTCTTTAATAATTTAACAGTACCACCACTTCACACATTTTAACATCCTTTTAACATCCACCCTCCCCCCCCCCTCCCCAACAGCGACAGTTACAGTAATTAGATGGTGCTATCATAAATCCAATAAACACAGATAAATAATAAAAACTCAATAAATAAAAAAGCTCACATACAAAAAATAATAATAGTAAAAAAACTAAAAAACTATAATAATAATAATAATAATAATAATAATAATAATACATAAATAAATAAAAAAAGAAAATTATACTTTTACCGTGTGTCTCACCACAGTGACCTTATTTATCCTCCAAAAATGCCAAATATTTTCCTCTTCTTTTTTGATAAACATCCAATTTATCAAGCCAGGCCTGTAGCCAGGTATATAGCTAGGTGGTTTCCCCCCTCCAACTGACAATGTCCAGAATTTGGCCCCTATATTATGTAATTTGTCCCATTTTTGACAGTAGGCCATCATAAATTGTGAAAATAACCAATAGAAGAAGGCTTTAAGACAAATTGAATTATTAATAGTTATTTAAATGGGCAAATTCTGACTGAGGAAATGAGCTGGTCAGTTTGTTATTTGCCTATAGGCTACAGTTTTATAAGTTTCAACAGATTCCTATATTTTGTTTTTAATGATGGATGATAAAAAATTGGCAAGTATTTTTTTATGTTTCTTTGTAAAGACATTTACTTAAACTTGTAATGTCATTACATTGTTTATAAAACTGCAATATTGTAATACACATTTGTAAATAAACAATTTTTTTTAAACAAAATAGTATAGTAAGCACTTTGACAAAAATGTAGGAAATATTTATGTTTCCCCCTAAAAATGAATTGAGTGTCATTAATTATTCACTCTCATGTCATCGCCTGAAATTTTTGATTTTTAGATGAAATCTGAGAGCTCTGTCATCCTTCATAGACAACAGTAGACAGGACGCTCAAAGTTTAGTAAAGGAACCAAAAACATTGTCAAAACATTTGCTTTTATGTGGCAAAAAAACTGTCAATATGACCTTATTCAGGGTTTGAGTGAGTGATTGATTAAGTGATGTCGAGCAGTGCTGAACTGAATTGTGGATCCATAGTGTTGGGTCCATTGCTTATGGCAGGATAATTTTAAACTTTTCAAGCGCCAACACAGGTGTCAGACAATCAGATCATTTTATAGAAATACTAGTGCAGACGCTAGCAAAACCAGAGAATATCGGTCTATCTAAATGATTATCACGGTCGGTAATCACCCAGTGATTTATGATCAATCTCTGTATACACTTTTAATACTTTTGGACCTTTTTGTGTTCTGATCCAAGCTGGATGTGATTGGCTGTTGTATGACAATCGTGTCAGTGTATCATTCACACTTTCTGTCAAGCATTGACCCCGATGCCCCGTGTGAACAAGGTGTCAGAAGCGCAACATACTAGTGTCATAATGCCTAGAGTAAATGTGCACCCAAACCTGATGCGGAAGAGATAGAACTTGTTTTAACATTTTTTTTGTGCACAAAAGTGTTCTTGGAGCGTTGTATATTTACAGATGTACCACTGAAGTCACAGGGATTGTTTTGCCAATGGTTTTAGTCCTTTTCTGGACTTTGAATGTCTCTAGACCCTTGCTGTCTTGGATTTCATCTACAATATCTTAATTTGTGTTTTGAAGATTGACAAAGGTCTCAGGGAATTGCAAGAACATGAGAGTGAATAAAGAATACGTTTTTTTTTGTTAAATAAACCTCGAATGACAGTCGTAACCGTCATAATTGAACTTTAAAGTATGAACCAATGTATATATTTCAATTGGTCTGGCAGTACTTAGTAGCAAGTCCTTAATTAGGGATTTGTTCAAAACGGCTAGTTCTTTAGAATAAAAAAAATTGAATGTAAACAGGAATGAAGATGTAATGTGAATTCAAGTCGTACTCAGATCATTGGAAATAATAAAATTTTTAATGCAAATATAAACAGTCACTGTCTTTGTGAATGAATCATTGATGATTCAAACGATTTGATTTTTAAAAAATTATTTAGGAACCAATAGAAAAAGAAATGGCAAAACTAATTAAATTATTTTCATTCGTGCAACAGAAAAAAAAAACTTTTGACCAAAAAGTTTTTTCTAAATTGAATTGTACTCACTATTAACTTTTTGGTTGTACAACTGTTATAAAATAATAAATATCACATTTTGCTACTGTGTATATGCTGATTTTTTATTAAACAACTCTATTTTATGTTATATTGCTTATATACAGTCATTCTACTGCATTGCTTTTGGCATGTTTTTATTAGTTTTTTTTACAAAATGAGTGACATACTTAATGTCTGTTCACATTTTGTTAAAGGGGCATACCCCCCCCCCCCCCCCCCCCCAGTCAGGTAAGTGGGTGAGTCCAGCTTTGTTTAGGTGGAAGTGTCGAGTGGCCAAGAGGGAAGGATGATTTTCACAGCAGCAACACAAACACAGACACAGAGATAAACAGTGAATATGTTTACATGGACATCAGTAATCAAACGATTTGCCTTAATCTGAATAAGACAATAATATGATTAAAGTGTTTACATGAGTTGCTTTTTGAATGTTCCTTTCATGATCCTGTTTTACATGTTATTACACAAAATTCGACACTATTCGCTATCCACATTTCCTCTGAAGTTTTATGTAATTTCGGGTGTTTCATTCTTAATTTGTCGACTTTAACAGCAGTTTGGCACTTTCACTTTCAATCAGGAATATTTCATGCATGCCCCAGTGACAAACAAGATATTGGATGTGAGGAAATCCTGGAAGAGTGTTGTTTTTATGGAATTTTTGATACCGCACGTCATATGGGAGAAAAAAAATAACCCTCTGCATTTCTCGATAGAAACACAGCCATGTGTGTATAGACAATCCTGTCACAAAAAGCAGCGAAAATCCTACACGACAGTAGTAGTTTGATTAAGGTGTTTACACATTTCCGTCGAAGAGCAGCATTTACAGCTTGTAGTCCACAATATTGTAGTGATATTAACACACTGTAAACTTAGTAACTAAATAATTTTGACTAAGGTATGTCTTTAAAAACTGAAAGAGTACTGCTGACGATACTAACTAACTTGCTCATCTAAATAAACATAAACAAAGCACATTGATCACACACTTCTGTAGAGATCTGTAGAGACAGGACAATCAACAAGAACTGGAACTGCGACTTTTTAATAGAATGCAAGCAGCAAATTCGGATTTTACCATTTGCAGATGCGAAAAGCTCTTGGCAAAAAAATTTTCCTTACAAATGTATTTTTGTCGCGTGTTAGCAGACCACTGTAATCCACGCGTGAGTTCAGCTGTAAGTCCACTCTCATAGCGGGGAATTGAAAACAAAACCTACGTTATGGTACATTTATAAACGAAACACTGACGACTCATGTCTCCGAACAATTTTTCTTCTTCCGCTTGTTTTAATTACAGTTGGCAACTTTGAACCTATCATGCATATTAAAGTTGCACCTCATTCACAATAGAGCGCTCTGATTGGTTTAAAACAAGTCTTTCTTATTAATTAATGATGAAAGCTCAAAAACATCAAGCTGTACCCGCTGGTACAGACATCCAGTCTCCACGCTGGAATTTACACAAGGATCTAATCGCTGTGACGTAGCTTCAAAATTTATTTTCAAACATTGCTCGAAATAACGTAAAAACAACAAATTTTCACTTTTTTTGTGAAATATATGTGTCCTTATAGTGTTTTAAGCAGCGTGGGACACGTACAGGGCTTAATTTGTGCCGGATCTCATTTTACCGCTCTCCTCTCCCGTACGCTGTTCACTGTCACTTTCTTCAGGCTGATTTATACTTCTGCGTGTATGCTACGGCGCAGCCTACACGTGGATGCATAACCCGTATGCGTATCGCAAGCTCTGTGATTGGTCAACTTGGTATCGCTGACGAGTGTGGGCGGAGATGAGAGCCGTGCCAGCGTGATGCAGCGAGTGTTTACAAGTGTGGAGTTTCGTGAAGGAGCTCTGGATGGAGACTGTTGTTTTGTGTTTATCTTATGATTAAAGTTGCTGCACGTTCGCCGGTTCCCGCCTCAAAATGAGCGAGTCTGAGCCACTTGTACATTAAGGAAGTGTTCCGAAAAAAACAAAACACCAGCAAAGAAACTCGACACAGAGGAACATAAACACCTACTGCCTGCTAGTGTTTCAGAAGTGTTATTGCACACCAACAGAAACAGCGCGCAGAAGTATAAATGCACGGCTACGCGCAAGGCTTGCGCCATGGGTCACGTCGATCACTTGATGCAGAAGTATAAACCAGGCTTTCCGCGACTCCCCAACCCTCTTTACTTTCGTCTGCGACACCCACACCCCTAGCCCCGCTCTTTACTTTCGTCCGCGATACCTCTCCATCCTCTGGTAACATGCCGGATCCGTTATCCCGATCTGTTCCGGGACCTCGCAATTCACAAATTAAGCCATAGACACATCAAAAAATTGTGTTTTGATGTTTTATGACCCTTTAAAACAACACTTACCATATTATCGTAGACAATAAATATCGCAGCCCCTATAGTAAGTGCATGTGTGTGAGTGAAAGAGTGTATGTATAATATCTTCTTCACAGTTCTTTCTTCTCCTTCATAAAACATTGTGATAAATTCCAGCTGTTTTACAACATCAATCAACATCAGTCATTTCTGAAGTATTTTTTTTTTTTTTTACATTGAGTGATGTGAAGGTCAGTGTTGATGACCTTTGGATGTTACCATTTAGCATGTTGAGTCCAAATGCAAATCTGTATAAACATTATGCGATTATATAGGAAAATATGCAGAGAATACATAATCAGATGCTCTTTGTTGCATGTGCTGTTTATTTAGTTTTATTTTATCAGTCATATATTGTGTTGCAGATCTTATTCCTCTCTCCTGCTCCTAGGATGTTTTCATCCCAGTAAACAGACTGTGATATATGCGGTTTGCTCTGCACTATTATCCGATGATCAAATTTCTCGTTCTCTCCTACAGGATGACTATATCCCGTACCCGCGGATCGAGGATGTGAGTCTACACACGCACACACGCACACGCACACGCACACGCACACGCACACGCACACGCACACGCACACACACACACACACACACACACACACACACCTATTTGTCTGTCTGTCTGTCTATCTATCTATCTATCTGTCTGTCTGTCTGTCTGTCTGTCTGTCTGTCTGTCTGTCTATCTATCTATCTATCTATCTGTCCGTCTGTCCTTTACATATACATTTATAATTTTTCTAAAATGCATTTATTTTATTTGAATATAATTAATATATTTGTATATAATTCTAAAACCTTTAATTATTAAATACCTATATCTTATATAATCATGTATTTGTTACATAATGTCATTGTGTCATATTTGTTACATATGCACATATATGCACGTCATTGCTAAAAAGACTGATTTACAGTTTTTCTCAGTCGCTTTGGTGCATTTCTCACAACACTATTTACATTTGCACAACAGTTAATGCATTTCTCAAAACAATTAGTACAAACTGCAAAACCTAGTGGATAACCTGCAAAAGCGTGTCACTTGCTCAAAATGGAGAGCTCATTCCTCAAAAGCAAGTATTCATGTCAATAAAAGTGTCAGTGTCATCAAGATGAAAAGTCCTGCCACCATTGTTTATGAACAAGATAGTCAAATGGCTTTGTCATGTTTTCATCAAGACAGTTTACTCTGTACATTTTTTCCAATGCAAAAAAGTTAGATTTTGGTGACACTTCCTGAAAATGCTCAAGACAGCACTATATACTATTTGCACAGCTATTTAAAAACAGTAAAGTTAGACATCACTGCACTTAAGGAGGTATCTAAGTACAAGACACTGAATATGTATGTTTCACATTTACTGCAGATGCTCTTTACAATTCAAATTTATTCACAGCATTGTGCAAAATAATAAATATATCCTTATTTACAACAAACATAAACCTCCTTTTGGTGTAGCTGTGCACAACTGTAAATAATAATGCAATATATTTTGGAACTGAACCTACAACATACACAGGTCTATAAATCATTCATGAAATTGTTTAATTTAGAAGACATTTTCAGAAAAAAAATATTAAAATTTTTGTATAAAATTAGCTTGACAAATTTTGACAACTAGTTCAACTGTTTTGTATGTAATGACTCAAGTAATGAAATGAGGACTATTAGTTTTATATGGAATGACTATTCAGCATCCACAAGTTTAGTTCATTTTGACTGACATGACATTAGCAAATGATAAAGTTACAAACAGAAGAGAGTTGTATGAAAGCAGTTGATGCATGTCCAAAAGCATTTGCAATTTGCTGGAAGGAATGAGAAACTGCTACTAGGATGTGCACAAATGACTAATTGTTTTAAGAAATGCCTTAACTGTTGTGCAAATGTAAATAGTGTTGGGAGAAATGCACCAAAGCAACTGAGAAAAACTATTTCAATATTAAGCAGAAAAAATGTTTGATAAATGTTAAAAAATGTCTTTATGATAATAAATGTTTCTTGAGCACCAAATCAGCAGATTAGATTGATTATTAGAATTAATAACTGATTAGAACTTGATTAGAAGGGTTGTCTAACACTGAAGACTGAAATAATGATGTTAAAAATATCAACTTTAAAATTACCATTTTAAATGTAAAATATATTAAATAATAAAAATTATTTTAAATATATTTTAAATTATAATAATATTTTCTTACTGTGTTTTTGATGCAACATACTTTTTACATACAATACAAAATATGTTTCATTTTATATTGAGCATGAGAGGTTAAAAGAACAATTTTGCATGTATTTATATAATGTTAGATCTATATAATCATATATAAGTTGCTGATCTGTAGGGTTTAAGCATGTCTTAATGACTAAAGATATTATATAGTGTTATTGAGTTGCTGATGCTTTAATTCATCATATTCACTGTCTAGGTTCTGGAGAAGGGTGGTCCATACCCTCAAGTTATTTTACCTCAGTTTGGGGGGTACTGGATTGAGGACCCCGAGGCTCCAGTCGGAACGCCCACATCCTCAGACAGCAGCTTCTGTGAGGAGGATGATGATGGTCTGAGTCCCAGTGGAGGAGGTGGTGGAGGTGAATTCGGATACAGGATGGAGTGTAACAGCACATCACGAGCCTATCGCAAACACTTTCTGGGGAAGGTAAGGTTGTTAGTGCTGACAGTACGTTTATCTTCTGTGATTTAAAGTGATAGTTCACTTAAAACTGAAAATTGTGTCATCTTCTACTCTTTCTTCACTTGTTCCAAACCTGTTTGACTTTCTGTCTTCTGTTGAACAAAAATGAAGATATTTTGAAGAAAGCTGGAATCCTGTAACCATTGACTTCCATAGTATTGGT
>CAIGQZ010000379.1:13394740-13405772 GCA_903798205.1 Danio tinwini
TTATTATTATTATTATTATTATTATTATTATTATTATTATTATTATTCATGGTAAACTAATGACTGGAGTAATAATTTTAAATATTTAACAATTTAACACATTTTTTTACATTTAATAAATGTCACCTTGATGAACAGAATAATAAAAAAAACATGAGAAAAAAACAAACAAACATTTGACTGGTAGTATATAATACAGTATATATGGTTAAATTACAATTATTTTATGGCCCCAACCTAGCCCTAAACCCAACTGTCACAGAAAACCTGTGGCAAATTTTGAATGTTAAAAGACACTATAAGTATGATTTTTAAGCGTTTTGAATAATGAAGACACAAGACATGTCTTAGTAGACCACTTTAAAAAATACAACTAGAGTACAAATAAAGTACAGCTAGGTCATACCATGTAATTATTGTATACAATTTCGTAACCCATAGCAACCTTGTAAATCACATAAACAAGTACACACAAACACACGCACACATATGACTGTCCTTTTAGTACTTACAGTATATAGAATGTTTATATGTGTATTGTAATTGTTTATAATTATATATTTATATATATATTTACATTTAGTGAAATATTATTTTATTTTGTAAGTCAATGTTTTTCATCAGTATTTTACTGTAGATAGGTGAATATATATTTGTATATATTTAATTCAAATTTTTATTAATAAACGTTTATTATTTCATTATTTAATTTTTTATTATTTAATAATATATATTATTGAACAATATATGTAATGTAAAGATATACATAAAACATTTCTAAAAATATGTAACAAAATATACATAAATACAAACAAAACTCTTAAAAGTTGTTTATTCTGCTACTTTGACCTTTGACTTTAGTATTAAACAAGGATGTAGCACCACCTGCTGGCTATTCATGGTCCTGATTTATTTTGGAATACATAAATAAATGAATAAATAAATAAATTGTTACCAGCTAACATTATATAACTGCACAAATAATGATGACATAATTTTCCCATCATCTCTTCATTTCCCTTTACAGAATGTATAGTTTTCATACACAGTACAGATTCATTCTAGTAATAAATGCTCCTCTGCTCGTCTCTCACCCTCTTCTTCTGTCTGTGTGTCTGTCAGAGGGCCATGCGTGTAAGGAGCCACTCTATGGAGACGATGGTGACTCACAAACACAAGAGTCCTGGGGCTGTGGCAGGCGTCCCGTCCAGTGTGAGCGGCGGAGGACTCCAGCAGAACAGCATGGAGTGCACCAAGAGCACCTTCACTGTACGTACACATTATTCTCACATCTGCATTCATTCACTAAACCCCTGCATAGTGTGCAGAATGGCTCAAAAAACATTTAGACATTTATTTAGGGGGACTAGAATTCTTTTAGAGGAAAATTCAGGATGGGCAGTCAGGATAAATATTTTATGTTAGAAATAACTGATTATGTTTATCATATAATGTAATTTATATAAATGATAAATATAATTATTACATATTAATTGTATCTATTTACATTTAGTGAATAAAAAGAAGAGTTTGTAAGTTTGTAAGTTAAAAATCCAATCTCATTACATTATTTATAATAACTTACAGTTTAAATGCACATTTGTAAACATAAAATAGTATGGTAAGCACTGACAAAAACTTATTTTTGTTACATCAAAAAGTGTAGTAATGACAACCATCTGACAAGCAAATCCAGCACAAATTTGTGCTTAAAAAGTCACTAAAATGCAGTATTTGAACCTCATTATTTAATAAAAAATTAGGTGAATAACTGCAAAAAGGTCAACTTTTTGAGAAAAAAAGAACTACCCCTTTTAAGAGGCTTGCTACGGGCCTGCATACACAAAACAGCACACTGTCTATCTAATCTTGGTGTTGTATATGTTTATCGAGGTATTACTCAAGCAGGTATCAGTTAACTGGACGAGTTCACGAGCAAACACATTGACATTTGCGATCTCAAACGACTTTAGACAAGAGCATTAAACACAAGCAAAAAGGCAACATATTCTCTCAGACTAGTCCTCGCAAGAGAGACTGTCCTCACAGAGAGTCGCAGAAAGAGTGAGAGCGAATCGCGCGCGCGAGAGAAATCGCCATTGCAGTTTGGGTTAGGCTTTTGAATGCTACGCCGACCAGTGATTGGTGGCGCGAACCCAATGTCAGTGGCCAACGTCATCAGCACGAAATGCGGATCCATACATAAACATATACAGAAATTTGCTAAATCATCTCCCACTTTAACAGTTTTTTGTATTGAGTTTGACTTCTTTATTTCTACTGTGAAATTGTTGAAAAGCAAAAAATCTGAGATATGCATCAATTATTATGACACTTTTTCATTATCACATTTTTCAAAATCATTGGATGTAGAAATGCTGTACACTACTTTGTGTAATTAATTTATTTTTATTTATTTATTTTTGTTTTTTACTATTGTTATTTTAGTTTTTATGTTACATATTTTAGATTGTATTGTATGTTTGTTCCTGATGGTTATGCAATTAATTTTTTTTTTTTAATTCATACCTGTAACACAGGCGTAAAACGGCACACCCACATACAAACGTGCAAACAAACGCACAGACATATCTCAAAGTACTCTGCAGACAAACAAAAAAAATTTAATCAATTTCTTTGTAGTGTAATAAATATTATGCATTTTACAATACATAAATCATTTGTAAACAATCAATTAAATACTATATTATGCAAGGAATAATTCAATGGTCTGGAGTCAATTATTCTGCTATGATTACCACGCCTAAAGACATTGTTCAGATGTTATATTTTACATTTCGTCACCTTGGAATTATAAGGTTCTATCTGCATTCTGAATGATTTTGAGATATTGAGCTTCAAAGTTTTTGCATTCCATACCAAACAGTATATGTGTAGCATTTGTTTTTTTTAAATAAAAAGTCTTAAAATGTAAACAACTTATAAAAAACATCCCATAATGTAAATAATTTGTCATTTAATAAGAATATGTCAATAACCCAATTTTGACAAACATGTCAGATAGAACCTTATAATTCTAAGGTGACGATTTGTTGAGTTGTTGTCCTTCTTTAGTTTTTATATTTTTTGACAATTGTAGGCTGTGAAATCATCCACTGTATATGGAACTGTAATGTGGACAAGACCTGCCTGTAATTACTTTACCTCTTTACCTCCATTACTGCGCTCCTTAGAATATTCATCATCCAATCAGAATCAAGCATTCAGCATCCGTTTATTTAGTTTATTTGTTTGTCAGCCTCCAGTTCTGTCTGCGAAGTCTCCATTGAAGAGTCCAGTAAAGCGGCGCTCGGGTCTGTTTCCCAGACTGCACTCCAGTACAGAAAGTCCAACTGAGAAACATCCCACTCGCAGGTAAAACACTCAATTTATATATCGAATACAGGGCCTGAAAATAACACTCAACAAATACTTTTCTAGTGCTAATAATATTATATTATTATTATTATATTTATTCATTATTATTTGTTATTTAAAAATCAATAAAATATCCCTGTCGGCGCATTGGCGCAGTGGGTAGCGCTGTCTCCTCACAACAAGAAGGTCGCTGGTTTGAGCTTCGGCTGGGTCAGTTGGCATATCTGTGTGGAGTTTGCATGTTCTCCCCATGTTCGTGTGGGTTTTCTCTGGGTGCTTTAGTTTCCCCCACAGTCCAAAGACATGCACTATAGGAGAATTAAATAAACTAAATTGTCCGTAGTGTATGTGTGTGAATGAGTGTGTATGGATGTTTCCCAGTGATGGGTTGCGGCTGGAAGGGCATCAGCTGCGTAAAACATATGCTGGATAAGTTGGCAGTCCATTCCACAGTGGCAACCCCAGATTAATAAAGAGACTTAGCCGAAAATAAAATAAATGAATGAATGAAGTTGGCAGTTCATTCCGCTGTGGTGCCCCCTGTTTAATAAAGATTAATAAAGGGACTAAGCCAAAAAGAAAATGAATGAATAAAGGAATAAAATATTTAACAAAAAAATAAGCATTAAAAGTTGCAGATTATTCCAGAAATGTGTTCTATTGAAGTTTTTATTTGCACAACCTATTTTTAATGCGTTTTATGAGTTACAGCATGTGTTTGTCTGCTCTAAATAAACTGTGCTTTATTTTTGTCTAGTGACCAAAAAACAGAAGCCTTCCCTCCCTCACAGGAAGTGAGGTCAGAGACATCGTCCAATCCGAGCTCTCCAGAAATCTGCTCAAACAAAGAAAGGTGGGTCAATTCTCAGGTGCAGTGAAATGCGATTGAGCATTGGCATTTGATGATAATACTATAATGTTTTTCCAGCTTCAGTAGAGTATGTGCAAGGCTCTTGATGTGTCCTGTGTTGTGTCTTCTCTGTCTGTCCTGTTGTTTGGTCCTATAGGCCGTTTGTGAAGCTGAAAGAGTGTAGTGGCAGAGCCAATATCTCCATCTCCAGATCCTCCTCCAGCACCAGCAGCTTCAGCAGCACCGCAGGAGAAGGAGACGCTCTGGAGGAGCTCGAAATGGTGACAAGCACACACACACACACAAAAACCCACACACATTGACACACAAACACACACACAAATACATAAGTGCACACACAGACAAACGCACACAAATATACACATATATAAAATGAAAATTGTATCATGATTAATAAATAATATTAATAACAATGAATCGTTTTTGTTGTTTTGTGATAGATGCTCTGTATATAAATATGTTTTACTTAATAGGTGAACCTAAAAGATAAATTAAATCATAAAATATATTAAACATGTTACATAATAATCTTTTTTAAACCTGAAAAGTCAGATGAAATAATTACTGCATGATATGTTTTTCTATGGAATGGCTTGAAGATGGTTATCGCAGATAAGCTTACTTGAAATTTTTCAGTTATTGTTTAGTCATATAAGACAAGCCTCACACTCACACTGAACGAGGCTTTGCATTGATTCACTGATCAGTAAACCTAATGAAAATCCAGAGAGAGTTGGAGGACAGTCTGCAGTGTGTGTGTGTGTGTGTGTGTGTTTTACATGTTGTGTTGTGTCCTGTAGATCAGTCACCCATCCACGGCTTCATCAGTCTATAGTCCATCTCTTAGTGTGGAGAGCCAGAGCTCTGGGACGCCGCTGATCATGTGCCGCAGCCCCACAGGTGAAATTCATGCTAACAATAACAGTAAGCAGATGCAAAACCACAGCCATACACATGCTTGTTAAACATGTCACATCAAAATCATTTAGCCTACAGGCAAGTGCTAGCAGCTGAAATATTCAGGCTTGGAATGCGGTGTATGCAATATGCATAGTTTTGGTAAAGAGATGTGCATAAACAATGACAAATTTGCAAGCTCACACATGCATGCGATTTGTCACTGTAATTAAAAAAAAGTGTTTTTATTAGATGGAAAGAACAAACCTGAGGTCAAAATGCTTTAACCTTCTAACATGCAGAAAAGAAGAAATGTTTTAATTGAATTGTGTTCTTATGTTCCACAAATGTAGAACTTTTCGTTTTAATAATGACCTGTGCACAAAAGTTGTGCCATAACATATCTAGATTCACTTCAAAATGTATCTTATTTAAATACAAAATGTATTACCTCTATCTATTTAGCATGAAAATTATTATATCATGAGCTGATTGGGGGAAAAATACATTTGTGAGTTTCGTTTTATTTTCTGAAATGCAGTTCTATAATTATTATGAAATAAACAACAATTAAGCAGTCTATTTAATTGTATTATTAATGCTAATTATAGTAGTAATTATTAATATTGATATTCATTATTACTATTAATAATGTCTTGTTAAAGTCTATCTTGTTATATGCCCAGCAACTTTGTTACTATTTTCAATTTCCTAAGGTTCCTTTTACATCATCGATGTTGTAATGGAATTGAAATATAATCAGTTAAATAGACTTCAGCATTCAATAAGTTGTTGAAGCATAAAAAAGAGATGAAATGAGCTGTCAGGAGCAGCAGGCGAGAGCAGGAACTTCATTGAAAATACTGTGGTAAAATAAGTTTCCATATTTTAAAGACTTGGCGTTTTGCCCAATCTGAAACCCACTTTATATCATATATCTATCAGGCAGTGAAGGTTTATAAACATGACAATTTTGTAATGGCATGACAGTTCACTGGGAAAATATAAATTAAAAGTCTCTTTGCATAAATACCCCATTAATCAAGATTTGGATTATTTTTCATTACTGAAATATGTATGACGTAAAATAAGGTAATAATGATCAAAATGCACAATGAAATAAGTTGAAATACTGAAATGCAAATAAATAAGAGCTGAGAGGAAAAAAAATATTAAAGATTCAAATAAAAGGGACAAACCACATAAACTACTGCATGTCATTGATTAAAGCTGTAGATTAAAAACAAAACCACAAAATGACCATTTTCAACATGAAAGGTCAATTAATGTTAACTTTAAAAACTGCAAACTAAAACAAGTTGAAGTTTTAAAGTGATTTCAACTGAAATATGTAACCAACTGGAATATAAAAACTAAAAACCGTAAATAAAAAAAACTGAACCGTTTAAGCTTCAATTTAAACACGCAAGAAAATAACTCAAATGGAAAGAAAATATCAATTAAAATGCAAAGAAACATTTTTTAAATGACTGAAACTGAAATACAGATTAAAGCAAAAATAAATATAAAGAAATAAAAGAATATACTACAACATTATATATTATTATAGTACATAAAATGGCATATAATAATAATGATAATATATTATATAATGCAAGTTATAAATAAGGGCGACATCTACACAATTGTGCATAAACAGAAGTATATTTGCACTTTGGCACAGAAAAGAAAAACAAGAACTGTTTTTTTATCTTCTTTTTTTCAGATGGGAAAAGCAAAACTTCACCAAGGTCAAACTTGAAATTCCGCTTCGACAAACTGAGTCACTCCACAGTAAGTGTCGTGTCCTCAGAAAACCTTCAGAGCAGCGGTGTGTATGACTTTTTTATATATATACTGGCTTCAGAGTCTATTGTTTATGACAGATCAGATTATCAGATTGTCTCTGTTGATAAAGTGAATAATGAGATGTCAATTCATTTATGTAAGTGTTCCTCTTTCTTTCAGGGTCATTAGGTCTGACAGAAAACACTGCTGGGACAAAAGGTACATTGACGTAGTGTAAACTCAAATCTTTAATATAGGGATAAACTGACATTTTTTTTTAAATATCAGTAATTTCAATACTGATACTCTCATTAAAATATATTTTTTTAGAAAGTGGAAAGCATATATTGATAATATAAAGACTTTTTCTCCTATATATATATAATTATACAGTTGAAGTTTCCTAGCTCCCTGTAACTATTAGGCCCCCTGTTTATTCTTTCCCTCAATTTCTGTTTAATGGAGAGAAGATTTTTTTTCAGCACATTTCTAAACATTATAGTTTTAATAACTCATCTCTAATAATTTATTTTGTCTTTGCCATGATGACAGTACATAATATTTTACTTTATAATATATATTATATATATATCCTTTTCAAGACACTTCTATACAGCTTAAAGTGACATTTAAAGGCTTAACTAGGTTAATTAGGTTAACTAGGGAGGTTAGGGTAATTAGGCAAGTTATTGTATAACAATGTTTCTTTCTGTAGACAGTTGGAAAAAAAAATAGCTTAAAGGGGCTAATAATTTTGACTTTAAAATGGTTCATAAAAAAATTTAAACTGCTTTTATTCTAGCCAAAGTAAAACAAATAAGACTTTCTCCAGAAGAAAAAATATTATCAGACATACTGTGAAAATTCCTTGCTCTGTAAAACATTGTTTAGGAAATGTTTAAAAAAGAAAAAAAAATCAAAGGGGGGCTAATAATTCTAACTTGTCTAAACGTCTTTCTAAATGTCTAAACTGTGTTCGGCTTAAGAAAGTATCCATTGTTAGCTAAAACTAAAGCTAGTAAAAAATTTTTTTGGTATTTAAAAATAAAATAAGACCTCTTACAGTTTTCTTACAATTACAATTTTCTTAAAATTCTTACAATTACAATTTACAAACCAGAAATGTTATCTCGGCCACCAAGTTGATTAGCAATAGGCGATTAATAAATTCTTAGTAAATTCTTAAAAATTAATAATAATAATAATAATAATAATATTAATAATAATAATAATAATAATAATAATAATAATAATAATAATAATAATAATAATATTAACAATCAGTAAAAAATACAAAGGTTTTAAATTCAATAAAAATAAAAAAATTAAAATTTGAAAACTGAAATAAATTGTTGGACATTTATTATAGCTGAAAAGAAAAAAACACAGAAAATAATCAAATAAAACCAAAATCATAAAAAGAACAAATCTATGAAGTGAATAATTAGATGTAATTTTTTTTAAAATGTCACAAAGTATAAATGTTGTCTTGGAAACTATCCGGAATAAATTTAAGTAGTTGGAATGAGAAAATATGAAATAGAATAAAAAAATATATATAATTTTTTAACTATTAAATGGAAAAATCTGCTAAAAATAACAAATTACAAATGTTTTTTTGGAAACTAACTTAAAATATATACACAATGTTTTTTATTATAGTATAGAAATTAAACTAATTTACATTTACATGTATAATAAATGTTATAATACTGTCTGCAGTGCCTGCATATTATTTGTTACCAGATCAAAAAGAACCTAAGTCGAATATGAGCCATTTTACACTCCATATTTCTACACTGCTTGACAAAAGTCTTGTCGTCAATTCCAGTTGTAAAAGCAACAAATGATAACCTGACTTCTAGTTGATCATTTGGAAAAGTGGCAGAAGGTCCCAATCTTCACAAATACTGCAGAAAACCTATTGGAACCAGCATGGACCCAAAATTCTCATAGAAATCTGTCAAGTTTGGTGAAGGAAAAATCATGGTTTGGGGTTACATTCAGTATGGGGGTGTGCGAGAGATCTGCAACATCAACAGCCTAAGGTATCAAGATATTTGTCATTTGATAATTTACATTACAAACCACAGGAGAAGGCAAATTCTTCATCAGGATAGGGCTCCTTCTCATACTTTAGCCTCCACATCAAAGTTCCTAAAAGCTAAAAGGTCAAGGTGCTCCAGGATTGGCCAGCCCAGTCACCAGACATGAACATTATTGAGCATGTCTGGGCTAAGATGAAGGTGGAGGCATTGAAGATAAATCCAAAGAATCTTGATGAACTCTGGGAGTCCTGCAAGAATGCTTTCTTTGCCATTCCAGATGACTTTATTAATAAGTTATTTAAGTCATTACAGAGATGTATGAATGCAGTCGTCCAAAATCATGGGAGTCAATATTAATTCTTCTCCACTGCACCAAGATTTCATTTTCTAAACTGTACATTATTTATGTTGAATAAACTTTTGTAAAATAAGTGTAATCTAGAGGCCTTTGCCTTTCATATAAGCCACTTCTGATACCAAATGATCAGCTAGAAGTCAAGTATTTGTTGTTCCTAAAACTTGGATAAGCGACAAGCCTTTTGTCAGGTAGTGTATATATTTTTTTCTGAATTTTTGCACAAAAAAAAACACCTCATTTACCAAGTGTGTCTGTTTTTGTCTTTCTAGGCAGTGACTTTGAATGGATTTTTATAGATTGGAAGAAAAAGGGACCCTTTTCTCTAGCCAATGCAACAGTTTCGACTGTTCAACGTAATACACAACTCAACACTATGTTAAAAACTCAAAAGTAAAGAGTTTAGGGGACGGAAACACCAGTCTTAGTAGAAAAAGAAACAACTGTCTCTGTTTTTTTTCCAGCATTTTAAATGTAGTGTTGACAACTGTCTTTGCCTATAGCTGCGAATGAATGCTTTTTAGACAGATGCTAAAAATTAACACAATACTTGAAGAGGACAAGTCATTAAATGTTACAAGAGTGAACTGAAGTAGAGATTACGGGTCATTCGGAGGAGTCTTGTAACATCGGCCGTCAATGTTAAGCCTTAAAATACTGTACACGATAGACAGATGAAGGATTTTGGTTTTTCTGAGAGATGTAAAAGAGAAAAAGCTTTCCTGAGGGCAACCAAAGAGAAAGATTACCAGGGTTTATTTGTGGTAAACTATGAGATTGAATAGATGGCGAAACACACTTTGTTATGAGTTAGTTGCCCATTTCGGCGTACATTTAGTTTTTGAGGTTATATTTGTTCAATACTGATTTGGCAGCTGCTGTTGACTGT
Source organism: Danio tinwini (assembly GCA_903798205.1). Taxonomy (NCBI): domain Eukaryota; kingdom Metazoa; phylum Chordata; class Actinopteri; order Cypriniformes; family Danionidae; genus Danio; species Danio tinwini. The sequence continues at coordinate 13,404,967 of CAIGQZ010000379.1, forward strand.
ATTGAGGCACAAATTAACTTACAAAATATTATTTACAGATAACAGCTCTATAAATTAAAATAGATACACAATTTATACTTTGAGTGAAATGTCATTTTTGTTTTAATCTGCAAATTTAAAAATATTGTCTTTTTTTGTATAAAATAACAAAAAACATAAAACCAATATTTCAACTTCAGAATATTAAAATTAATATCAAATAGCCACAGTTTTCAATTAAAAAAAATCTACATGACAGTATTTTATTTGAAATATGGAGGAAATGTTATTAGACCTTTACAGGATAAATGTAATGTATTAATTTTAATCAAACCTAGACCTAATAAATCAATATTTAAGGTCTATATCGGCAAATAAATGCTTTAAATTATAATAAACATTTGACATTTTTAAATTATAAGCAGCTTATAAAACACAAATGAACATTTTACTCAAAACACATACCTATGGAGCCAAATCAGTCTCAAAAAGAATACATTTACAAAGTATAATTCATTCATCCACAACACAGTTCCAATGTACGAAATCCAGTTCACAAATTTAAAACGTGATTCATAAATACACATCCAATTCGTAAATTCAAAATGCGATTTGTAAACACACAAATCCAATTCGTAAATTCATAACGTGATATATAAACACACAAATCCAATTCGTAAATTCATAACGTGATATATAAATACACAAATGCAATTCATAAATTCAAAATGTGATTCGTAAATACACAAATAGAATTTGTAAATTCAAAACGCGATTCATAAATACACAAATCCAATTCGTAAATTCAAAACATGATTTAAAAATAC
>CAIGQZ010000379.1:13406172-13420608 GCA_903798205.1 Danio tinwini
TATATATATATATATATATATATATATATATATATTCATAGATGCCTCAAATTAGCAGCTGTTTTATGAACTGGTATATATAAACCATCCACCATATATAACCATCATACATGTAAGTATATCTATATCTAAAAACAGACTCAATGATTTTTCTAAACTAACACAATGCTATAAGATGAAGGCATAGCTAAAGAGGTATTTTAGTGGATAAACCGATTTAATGGATGCATCTATGTATAAATATCTATGATGTGCATAGAGCGTGTGATGTACATTTTGGTACAAACAGCCTCAGTTTCTACTGCAAATATGAAAGAAGACTTGGGCCAAATGTCTTTATACTAAGGGGGTGAATTTTTTGTATGCATAGACACTCACAGTTTGACTGTATTGAGGCCATTTTATATTCACTTTAATTTAAAAAACTAATTTAAAAACAAATCACTGCATCGTCTGTATACTGTTAATTGTATAAATGAAATAGAAATGAATCCATGTTATTCCATGATCTGTTGAAATGGTTGATTCTGATTGTCTGTAGAGTGTGCAATAAAACCGTTTAATGCACAGATAGTTCCAATCAGTTTTGATCACAGTTTAAAATAAATGAGCTTCCATCAAACTTTAGTAGTAACCATAGCAACTCAGTGACAACTGCCAGAGCCTTCATTCCTTTGTGTGTTGTTGACAACATAGATATGTGCTTTACTATGGAGGCAATGGGCATCAACCAAACGGTTGAAGGTAGAGGTAGCTAATGCATGTTACTATGAGCTATTAGATATGCCAGTGTCATTTACATACATACACATGATCTCTCTCTCAGTGGCGGATTTAGGCATGGGCAATATAGGCGATCACCCAGGGCGGCATCTTGCTGTGGGTGGCACAGAGACGGTGCAAAAAAAAGTGCCCCAGTAAAAGCTTTGAGATAGGGTTTACTTTATGCAAATATTAATTTAGAGTAACCCCAGAGTAAAGACAGTAGGGGCCATTCACATTTGCTGTCTTTTCCACGTGCGAGTTTGTTACTCTATGTGCAACCGAAACAACACTAGTGAAACCAAACTGACGCATGCGCGTAGAGAACCATTCCCGAACACCTCACGAGTTGCTCCTGCTGCTCCTTACCGAAGTAACAGCCTTTTATGCAGAGATGTCGGCACGTAGCGAGTGTTGCAAGTAAACAAAACTAAAGTTATATATAATAATAATAAATAGGTTGTTATACAAGTTACATATATCTCATATTATATTACATATAAGTTATATAAGTATTATCATATATATATATATATATATATATCATATGATGATGATCTTATTTTCGCTAAGCATGGTTATGAAGCAGAAAGGAGAGATGATGAGTCAGGGTGGTAAGACTTCACATTAATTCTCGGTCATAATTCGGGTCTAAGACAACAGATAATTCTTTAAACATATATTTTTAGTATTTTATAGTATATTTTGTTATAGATTATCATAATATTCATGATTCAAAAGATTTCTTAAGTGATCTTGGCATGTCACTCCAGTCTTGTCTACATTGTTTTCCAGTTACATTTAGGTTTGTTTTCTGTTATTTATTTATAATAACAATAATAATTATAATAATAATTGTGGTTATTTTTTATAAATATAAAGTGTTATATTTAAGGAAAATAAATAAATATATTTATTATTAGTGAAATTAATGAAATTTTAGTTTGTTTGTATGTTGTTTACATACATACATCAATAGTTTGTTTAAGACAATTACGTGTGTTCTGACTGTGTGTGATGAGGAGCGAAGAGATCTAACATGTAAAAAAATATTTTAACAAGCTTTAACTTGACTAAAGATTGGCAAGTGACTAGAGAATTTTATTGTATGACTCTGCTTCACGTTCCATGGATCTTTGCTTCTGTGTCATGTAAATTGACAAACAAAACATTGAATAATCGGCGATCCTTTGATAATCCCTTATTTAAAATTACTAAATTAAATCATTTTGCACAAAATAACAAATGTCATTTTCAGACATATTTATATTCATTTTTAGACTATATGATACCAATATTTAAACTTCAGAATATAAAAATTTATATGGAATAATCCTGATTTTCAAAAAAAAAAAAATCTACATGACAATATTTTATTTGAAATACGGAGGAAATGTTATCAGACCTTTATACTATAAAACTAATGTTTAAATTTTATTCAAACTTTAATAAATCAATATTTAAGATCTATATCTGCAAATAAATGCTTGAAATGCTAGTAAACCTATTTGAAATAAACATTGCAATTAATCAAGTTATGGACTGTGAGACACTGGGCAAGTGTTAATAATAAAACCGGCATATATCCCTGCAGTGTGTTGCACATGCAAATATATTCTCAAATACAGCAATTTCATTGGCTGTTGTGCCTGTTGATGTGGTCAAACTGTGAGTATTGACATAATCTGCGTATTTCATTTAAAGAAATTTGGTCCAATCTTCATCCATAAGTGTATAAAATATACAAGCATCTTGCACATGTTGAATCTTTGTTGTGTGCATGTGTCGAGCTTCTGTGTTCGCGCATGCTATCAGAGCTAATGTACATGTAAATAAAGAAAGTATACTTTGGGCTTATGTAACCATGGCTAGCAGAGTCATTTCGTGAACATTTCTGAAGGATATTTTACAGTATGTGTTATTTATTTCCAGTTGTGTGTGTCTCTACGCATTTCTCGTGAGTACTCAATGGTGAGGGCATTACCGAGCGACTTTAATATTGTACAATAGTGAGAACTTTGACATGAAATGTGTTCGCATATATGTTTGTACTGCCATAATTTATTGCTTTTCGAAACTGTCGATGTTACGTAAACAGAGAGTCAAATGAAAAATTATTTAAAAGGTAATTTAAAAGACGATGTATATGTATATTTGGTTATGGCATGTGCCATTAAGAATTTATTATAAAAATAAAATGTATTTTGTGTCAAACTGCAGTCTGTTTTGTAAATGAAGAGTAAAAATAGTTTGGCTCAGATATGTCAGTTCATTCAAGTGCAATCACACAACTTTATATACAATACACACATCTTATAGACCTTTACAGATTAAAAAAATCCTTAATTTCATTCTTCATAACAGTGATATTAAATCAAAGTGTAACATTGCTAGCGTTCAGTCCAGTTTGGTTGTGTCTAACATTGCAGCGATGCGTTTTCCCTTATGCTTGCTTAGGTAGTGAGAACAACCTTCAGCAACACATGAGATAGATATGCAAGATTGACGTCTTTGTTCAAGAGAAATGCACTGAAGAGTAGACAACAGACTCAGGTGCTGCTTTCAGACGTTCATTCTGTCGTCTTGAATCACACACTGACACTTCTGCATACAGCAACTGCAGAAATAAACACATTAGGAAATGTATAACATGTACTCCTTACAAAACTATATATATTTTTCGTTCTAAATTGCATGAGACAGCAAGACACTTACTTCCTTTTTTGGTTTCACTCTTGCTGAAACTAGAAAAGGAAATGAATAATGATTAAAACACTAGCTACTAAACTGTATTTGAGTATGAGAATAAGTAAACAATGCACTTTTAGACATATTTAGAATGATTATATATACATTTACTGTCTATCAACGCAATTTAAAATATAATAAGGTTGAATATGATACTTAATTCTTATGATACTTAATACTTATATATTTTAATAAGTACCGGTTGAAATTAGGGCTGTGCAATTAATCGAATCGCAATTCAAATTGCAATTAGCTAATCGCAAGAGGCTGCGATATGGAATATATATGTATTATTCATTTCCCCTGCCCAGAGCAAACGCGTGACTCAATCAGAACTTTTCAACCTGCCTCTTATCAGCCATGTTAGCTGTGTTATTTTTATAATTATTTTTTTTTTTGTTTGTATAATAAGCTACATTAACTCCCTAATTTGAGTTTAACTTGTTTACAGAAAGGTAAGGTCATTTTATTTGAGCTTATCATTTGCTCTAGAGAAAAATTAGTTTAATTTCTTAATATTTTATTTATTTATTTTTTATAATTTTATGTAGGACTTTTATGACAAATTACAGTACAAAAAGACAAAAAACAGCCCAAAATAAAACAATTAGATTTCAAAAAGTATAGATAGTATCAACTTAAGCACATACAATGAAAAGATAAATAATAATGTGGCTAAACAAAAACTACAATTGTACAATATGTATCACACAATCCACTCTACTTTGAACTTGAGAAAGAAAAATAATCAATTTGCTGGAACAAGGACTTGGTCTATATTTGACAATAAAACATGTTCTTGGATATATTTCCTTAATGAGTTGCAAATTTTCTCAAACTGGTTAAATGAACCTCTAGACAGTCTCATTTTTTCCAACTTTAGGAAGAAGAGGACATCACCGATCACAGTGTTGGGGATGGAGGTTTCTGATCCTTCCACTGAAGCCATATTAATCGTTTGGCTAGGAGCACAATAAAAGCTATGCAATCAGATTGTATCTTTGTAAGATTATATGACGTGGGCAAAGTCCCAAAAATGGCAATCAGTTGGCAAGGGGAGTAATTTCTGAATATTTAAAAACAAATTTGAAAAAATGTTGGAGGAAGTTAATATCGTTTCAGTTTCTTTTTAACTAACACTCACTGCTGTTTAACAGTAAGAAGCTACGATACAGATTATTGACTACAAAATTAAATTTTAAATCAAATCCCAATCGCAATATATGTCAAAAATTGCAATTAGATATTTCCCCCACATCGCACAGTTAAAAAAAGTATTTTCTTTCATTTATATATAAATATAGCTAATAGGCTGAACAATATTTCACCCATTTTGACATTTTAGTTTCACAAAAATTATTTGAAATTATAAAGAATACACATATAAGGGTCTTCTTTGACCCATACATTAATTAAAATACATTTACATTTTGTTAATTTTAGGTAAATAAAATTACTTCAAAAACATCAATTAATCATAATTTCAAAATTCACTAAATCATTGTAAAAATGTGTAACTTATTGTAAATATCTTTAACTAACAAACATCATTTATTGTAACTAATGGGAGAGTACAGTACAGTATTACTTAAATGCTGTATTTGACATATGAGACATTTACAGAACAGAAAGTGGGCTCTTACAGGAAGTGCGGGTGTGAGGCGGGACAGGCGGAGGTGATGAAAGAAGCCGGGTCAAACACCAAACCATTCCCACAACAACAAGAAAACAAGCCAAGGAACCGAGGCACAGCAAAACTCTATTAGTGGCACTTCTGCTTCCTGAAAAGTCACCTTTTGCTGGACAGAAATAAAGATATGTGATGGAACTGGTTCAGACAGTCATGCTGTATGAGAGTTATGCAGGGGTGGAAAATGTACTTAAAATGATACTGAAGTGAAAGTACAGGTGAAAACTACTCAGTTTAAAGTGCAAGCATCAGGTTGAAAATATAATTGAGTTTAAGTTTAAAAATAATTAAAATACTTAAAATATTTAAATTGTACTTATGTAAAAAGTAAAATTAGTCTTGGAAAAATTTAAAATTAGAGATGAATTTGTGTTTCATCATACTGAATTACCATATAATGCAAAATAAATTTAATATCATTACAAATATTTGTCAAATGGAAACACAAAGATTTAGTTAAAGGCAATTGTCAAAACTTTGTCATTTTTGTTGTTGTCATAATTTTTTTTTTTTGTCATTTTATGCCAAACAAAAGCTCTAAAATCAACATTTTGATTTTAAATTTGGATGAAATGTTTTTAGTAGTTTGCTAAATACAACAAAACTTATGTCAAACACAACTATAAATTGTTAATCCAAATAAACTTATAATTTATTATTCTTCGATATTATTCATTTAACAATGCTGTATACAAGTACAAACCACTGTAAGTTAAATGAACTGAAGAAAATAAAAATGTAGTAATGTAGTACTTAGTTTAAATTAAATTGTATAGATTTTCTTCAGAAATGTACTCAAGCAAAAGTACAAGCTGTCAAAACACAAAATTTTTTTTTTTTTATTATTATTTTTTTTTACCGGCAGTCACATTGACGTATGTCACATGACCATTGCTACTGATGCCATCAGGCCAGGTAATCATGCATTTGTAAGCTCCAGCGTCTGACTGGTTGACGTTGTGAATGTGGAGCTTCAGATGTGTGCTGTTGACTGCTGAGCTGTAATTGGACAACTTGATTCTTTCGGAAGAAGTGAGGGGAATAAATCCCTGGCTCTGCATTTCCTGGAAAACCCATCCTCCAGTCCAGTTGCCTTGGCCACAGTGCTCCACTTCACAGTGCAAGAGCAGTTCTTTGCCCTCGGCCACAAACATAGTAGCACGACTCGCTCGAACAGATAAACACAGCTCACATTCTGAAATCAGAAGAAATTTACATTTTTAGCTAATCAAAAGCATCTGAAAAATACACAAAATGGGGCCCTAAAAGTGATATTTGCTGGACAAAAATGAATTATTTTGCAAATGTGTGCACTTTCCTAAAAGAGTAAGTATACATCAAGCTTTCTAAGCTGTTGTTTAAAAGAATACATGTAATAAGTCTACATCTATGCTAATACCAATGTACTAGTAGTATACTTGCATGATTACTAATTAAACACTACCTGGGACTAAATTGGGACACTTTTTAGTTGACTAAAGTATACTTTCAGCAAAACTAGTAAACTGTGTACACAAGTTTGTCATTTGCACTGTTAAGTGACTGTTTAGGGATTCATATATTTTACCAGTTAATAAAGTACACTTGAATATATATTTTACTACTGTACTATATACTAAACTACCAGTGCTTCTGCAAATGAACTTGTAAGTAAACATAATAGTTTAGTATTTCTAAATTATTTTGAGTAGCTACTTAAATATTACCTCAAAACAAATACTTTTATGAATTTGTATGTGTACAACCCTAACAAAACAAAAGTATACTTCTTCTTTTGATTACAGTTGCAAAATCATGGTATGTTGTGGTTACAATGTTTTAACTACAATAAAAGGATTATTTTGGCTTTATTTAGTAAATTAATAATTTTTTTTTATATAATTAATTTTTGTAAGCTTGGAATATTGTTTTTATAAATGCATCCATTTTTTATCCGTTTTGAGTTATCAATGTATACCAATAAGATGATATATTCCAGGTTTGTTTTATTTGTTACTTGAAGCTGTTTTACTCTAAAACCAACTATACTATAAACTGAACAATTATTCTGTGAGTATAAACCGTGTAATTTCAAGTATATTTCTATTAAAAAGTTAACCGAAAGTTTACCGTATTATGTTTAGTTCAAGTATACTAGTAGCGCGCATACCTTAGTTTTTAACAAGGGCGGAAATTACAGATATCACAGACCGGAAACGGTGTTTCCATGTTCAAGATTTTCTTAAACACGGTGAACTGGCGAATCCTCTCAACAATGTCACTGCAGAGGCTCAAACGTGTCATTGCAGAAAAAAAACATTACTTAATCTTAGAAAATTGGTAATGTTTACACTACTAAAACATTATTTACTGTAAATTCGTAAAGGATGCTGCTCCAAAAAAAAAAGTGCTGCTGCAGCTTTAAATGTGAAGGTGAGACGTTTGCTTACCTTTTACTACACACATTAATGCCAGAAACGTGAAGGACCACCTGTAAACTCTTTTCATTCTTTATAGTTTTTCCATACTCCACCGTCCTCGTAGCCACTGGACGAGATTTCCGTCAAGTCTCTTGGATTACAAAAAAACAATAGGTAATTCACTTCGAAACTTTCCTTAAAACTCTTTCCCTCTCGGTAAATGCCCAGCTTTTCTGCTCATTCTCTGAAACACATCTTTCTCTTTCAGTCGTGTTGTAAAGCTGCACTCGAGGAAGGAAACACCACTGGCTCTAGGGAAAGTTTGACCATATCCTTCCTGTTGGAGAAGGAAATCTCGTTGACATCCCTTTTTACACTGTAAGACATGTGTAATATAAATATTTCCTATTGAAAAGAAACAGATTTATCAGATAAACAGATTTATAAATAAATGTAAAAACACTTACAAAATAGCTAGACAATAAACATGTATTTATTGTAATTGTAATTTGTATTTAGGCTATGTCATGATCTATAACTGTTCATGTAAAAAAAAAGACATCAAAATATTCAAATAAGATCAATTTATGTAAAATGGAAACATAGAATAGATAGATATTTAATACACATAAAGAAAAAATTTGTTTCTTATTCTATTGGCAATTCATTGTTTTTTTCTAGATTTGATTTGTACTTTAAAACAGTAAATTATTATAATATTATTTTATTATTTATATTAATTGTAATTTAAATTAAATGTAATTTACTCACACTCAAGTGGTTTTAAACCTTTATAATTTATTTTTTTTCATTCTGTTTAACACTAAAGAATATTTCGAAGAACCTGCAAACCTGTAACCATTGACCTCCATAGTAGAAAAACAAATACTATGGAAGTCAATCGTTACCAGTTTCCGGCTTTCTTATGATATACAAAATATATTATGTTGTGTTCAGTAGAAGAGGGAAAGATTGGAACAACTAAAGAGAGATTAAATAATGACTGATTTTTTTGTTTTGGGTGAACTATCACTTTAAATCAATTATTGATTTATCAAGGGGTGACACGGTGGCTCATTGGTTAGCACTGTTGCCTCATAGCAAGAAGGTTGCTGGTTCGAGTCCCGGCTGGATAGGTTGGCATTTCTGTGTGGAGTTTGCATGTTTTCCCCGTGTTCGTGTGGGTTTTCTCCGGGAGCTCCGGTTTCCCTATAGTCAGACATGTCATGTGGTATAGGTGAATTGAATAAACTAAATTATCCGTAGTGAATGAGTGTGTATGGATGATTTCCAGTACTGGGTTGGAGCTGGAAGGGCATCCGCTGTGTAAAACATATTTTTATGTTAATTCCGCTGTGGCGACTACTGATGAATAAAGGGACTAAGCCAAAGAAAATTGAATGAATGAATGAATTGTTTTCTCAGTGCAGCCACATGGAGGAGCTACAGGTCAAGCAGTTTGAGGTCAGTCAGCTGGGAATTCTGGCCTTGTGACTGAGGCATAAAGGGGCATGTGCGGGCAATTATACAGCTGCTGGACATGAAAGCCAAGCTTAAACAGAACCTGCTGCTGCTGCTCTGTTGCTTCAAGATGAATGACGTTTACACTGTCTTTGAGCACTTGATAAATCTGCTTAAAATCTCTCGGAAAAGCAGTCCAATTCATATCACCGAGGCAAAAGATTAAGTGGGAACTTAATCGATTTTTAAAGGGACGGTTCACTCAAAATTATTTTGACATTTAATCCATATAAGATACAGATTTTTATTTTCATGCTACTAGTCCTTATTATTATTATTATGATTATGATTATTTTTATTATTATTATATATTTTCCTTTAGGTACTGCAGTTAGTTAACTTGAGTTAGCGCATGTTTATGGTAACCAGATGTGTGGACGTCAATGTGGGATTACAGTCAATTAAACACCCATACAGTGGCATTAAATAGATATTATTCGTTGTTTGCTAGAAACTAGCTTGTATTGTTTTAAAGGGCACCTATGGTGAAAAATCTACTTTCAAGCTGTTTGGACAGACATATGTGTAGGTATAGTGTATATACTGTCATATTGGGCTGATATAAACACACTCAGTGCTTTTTTTTCAATTTAACAACATAAAAACGGTGGACCAATTGGAGCGGTTTTGAGACCGACCGCAACTTGATGTAGGAGTGCGTTCCCCCCGCCCACCAATATTGATTGACAGGTGGCCATTACCATCTCCTCAGTATGTTGTTTCACGTCCACCATTTTCAGTGTGTAAGTCAAAGCGACGTCACCAAAGAAACACCCTTGCTCTATTTTTAGATGTAAGGGTCATTGGGCTCAACATTCACCACGTTATTGCGCTCCTTGCCGCCAGTGTTTGTAAGTTTTGGTGTGTTTGCAAACATGTGTATTTTTCATTGTGTCTTCCTTAAACTTCAGCTGTTTGCATTTCCCGCGGTCACAGAAGCTCCCTGTCATCTTAACTAGGTGCAGCTGGAAAGTGCGAGCGCGCTGCCTCACGTGCGCGTCCCTCCATTGGAAATAACAAACTAACGACGCGCAGCGCCATGCATTTTGCGTTGTCGCGGATGAAAGTGAGGACTGGGGGGTTTGCTCACTATTCTGCCGCCTAGGTCGCCTCTATGGACGCGCTGGCCCTGCTCAGGACACTGTTCATATTTCTGCCGTGCCACAGAGCGTTATCTGAATAGTTTAATTTTAAATAACATGCAAATGTGCGCCGCGTCATGGCTCTGAGCGGTGCGTCCAGTGTATGACGCCCTTTAGTTATAGCCTCAAGCAGGTCGTACACCAGAAGCGCCGCTCGGCGACACGCAGTGTCGTGCCACGCAGCGGCATTTTTTTTTTTATTCTAAACATAAGTTTCTAACAGGTGACACACCGACGCTGTAAGTGTGCGATACATTCAACTGTCATGTGCGCGCCTTGTCACGGTGCATCCGGTGTGTGATGCCCTTCAGTCAAAGTTAATTCAGTGTGCTTTATTAGTCTCAGTGTAGGCTACAAGCTCGGAGCTTTAAACTAGCACACAGTTGGCTGTAAAACTCTACAAAGACACAAATGATTTTGTAGTCTCTGCTTGGTTTGTGTCTGAGTCGTACATGTACAGCTGGCTGGTACACTCACTCATGTTGCTTCTCTCTGTCTGCCTGTCTATTGCAATGCACAAAGCGGGGGAGCTCTTGGCTCCGCCCCTTTGTTAAGTTGGGCGGGAAGTCGAAACTAATTTTCATGTGAAGCAACACGCTCCTAAAACAGCAAACTGTGTACACGCCCCCAAAATGGCACTTTTTAACACATCATAATAAAAAAATCTGAATTGTGTTTTGAACTGAACCTAAACTGGCACACTCAGAAGAACCATAATATTAATATTACATCTTAAAAAAGGGGTAAAATAGGTGCCCTTTAAATGTACTGCAGACTATTAGTTAAGTATTAATAATTATCTCTTATAGTTAGAACTTATTTTTTATTCATGTTATGACTACTCAAAATGGCCACAATAAATTTCCAATACAATCTCACAACAATTCTGAACTTTCTGATTTAATGACTAATCATATGAATTGATACTATCTCATTTGTCCATTTTAGTACGATTTGCTTATCCTCCAATGGTGGTTGGTTTAGGGGTGGGGCTTGGTGTCTTCTTTTAAATATTGTACAATTTCATAGCAATAAAATCGTATTAATTTGTATGGATTAGCTGCTATTCTGCCAGTCTGTAAACGTTACGTTTTCTCATGTGATTGAGCTGAAGATACACTTAAATTTCTTATTTTTTAAAAAGAAAATCTTATTAGTAACATTCCATATAAATATTAGTGTCTAACAAACATGCAATAGTATATATTGAAGTACGTATAGTAATAGGTATGCAATAAAAATAGTGTCTATTAAATAAGCTAATGTTTCTGTGAAATAAGAACTAGTATCTAATGTTTAATTACTAGTTGCTAATATCTGAAAAAAAAACTAGCATCAAATGAATAACTATAACCAGTATAGTATGTACTATAGTCACAAAAGGAACACAAACTAGCCAAAACTAAATGGTCAGTGTCTCATTGATAGATCCCCAGAAGTCAATAGCAAAGATTTACACACACACATTAAAATAACACATTAAAATATTTAATTAGTTACTGGTCACCATTAAATAGTACTATATGAGTACGTACTAGTAACTATTTAATTAGTACTAGTATTTAATAAATAAGTACTATCTAAAGAATAATTGCTAGTGTCTAGGTACTAGTATGAATAATACATATTTATATTTATATAAGAAAGATACTAATATCTGACAAATGAGCACTAGTAGCATAGTAGTTGATACTAGTGTGTTTTATATTTTGATGTTACAATGTGTTGCCAAATCCTCGCATAAGCTCACCCTAATATCTACCCAAACCTGAATTAACTAGTAATATGAAAAAAAACTATATTAAATATACATTCTTCTCTTTGTTGTGGTTGCTGTAAAGAAGAAAGTCCTACAGGTCTAAATCCATGAGAGTCAAACAATAATGACAGAAAGCACATTTTCCACAACTCCTTTAAGCAACAATTGAGGCTGCGTTTTGGCAAAGGGAGGCTCCTCAGAAGGTTCCTTTGAGCTGTGCGATTGTTTCCTGAAGCGAGTAACTTGAGTCGACGGACCTTAATGATAACCAGATGTGTAGTAGGACGGACGTCAGTGTGGGCTTACAATCTCAGGATATGTCTGTTTTTCTTGGAAAGTCTATGATTCAACAGCAACCCAAAATTACACAATCTCCAGCAAAATCTCTGAGTTGAGTAATATCAATAAAAGCTCACATGTGCAGGAAGAACTTTAATGAACATCTCTTTTACAGGTCTGAAAGGGAACTTGATATCCAGTCCTCATTGTTATCAATCAAAACAGGAACACTGAATGTTGACCACCCGGGGATGGGCATGGAATAGCCAACCCAGATGTCTTAAAGCAGATAAGTAAACGCTTAAACACACATAACCTGTGAACAAAAAGCAAACAATTTCCAGCAATAAAAACACTCCTTATGTGGTTTCCAGTGCCTTGCAGGACAAAGAAATTAGCTAACGCTCTGAGCCATGTACAAATCATTTCTGTTCACAACTGAAAAGGCAGATTAGCGCCCTCTGAATGGTACAGTCCCAAGAAAGAAAGGTTTCTTGGCAGTACAGATTGCACCATGATCATATTACTCACTGGGCACATCTATACAACCAGGCTCTTTTTGTGAGAACAAGCCCTGTGAGGCTTCTTGAGTCCATGCTGGAAAGGTATGCAAAACATTACAAGTGCATGATGATATTGCACTAATGCATTACGTGGAATGTAAACACAATTATGTAGTTTGCACCTCTGCAAGTGCTACATCAGATAGCTTGTTCTGACACAGAACGCTAACCCGGGTTGAGCGTGACGTGCTGACAGAGCCTGATGTGTCTATTCTGGTGCACAATAACGCTTTTCTTTTGCACGCATGCAGTGCTACAGCAAGAAAGCCCCTATTGTGTTGGTTTTCTGATACTGTGAGACTTACGCCGGGTCTTTAACAAAGGGGAATGAGGAAGAGCGTACTGAGTGACTCCAGAAAACGGCTTGAGAGTGAAATTCTGCCCACTTCTGAGAATATTTTGAGCTTAAAAACTGGTACATGGTGTTTAAAGGTTGTGCAGTGCTGAGAAGGATGTCGTTTGCATTTTATGTGGTGTAGTTTTTTAAGGGGTGTTTAACTTGATATCAGCCAAGAGTAATTGCTGGTGTGGCTTTGTTTATTCGGGGAGACACATGAGAACTTGAATTAGTTTTTATTGTGTGCACAGGTGTAACAGGAACTATGTAACTATCATGTACAAGGAATTCACACATGGGTGTCACTTTTTTGGTGTCTGTATCAAATTAAATTGACAAAGTTATAAAATAATGTTCCATTGTCATAGAGTCTAATAGATTTAATTATGCAAAAATGAAACAACATTCTTATTCTGACCTGTAATATATGAGTAGTTGACAATATAATGTAAAACAATAGACAGTTTTTGAGGAAAAATATATATATTTTTTTATTTAAATAAATATTCCTGATGTTTAAAAAAATATAAGGGGTCACTAACTTTATCCATCATTTCATTTTTTATTTTGAACATTTTGTACCTTAAATATGTCCTATGCTGTGACCAGTGTTGGGGAATGTTACTTTAAGAGTAATGTATTACAATATTGAGTTACTCCCAAGGCGACGCAGTGGCGCAGTAGGTAGTGCTGTCGCCTCACAGCAAGAAGGTCGCTGGTTCGAGCCTCGGCTGGGTTTGGCGAACTTGAACTTGGCGTTTCTGTGTGGAGTTTGTATGTTCTCCCTGCATTCGCGTGGGTTTCCTCCGGGTGCTGCGGTTTCCAGAGTTTCCCCCACAGTCCAAAGACATGTGGTACAGGTAAATTTGGTAGGCTAAATAAATTGTCCATAGTGTATGTGTATGAATGAGTGTGTATGGATGTTTCCCAGACATGGGTTGCGTGGTTCATTCCTCTGTGGCGACCCCGTATTAATAAAGGGACTAAGCCAAAAAGAAAATGAATGAATGAATGAGATACTCCCAAAAAAGTAACTAGTTTGTGTTAGTAGTAAAAAGTAAATGCGTTACGTCGCTTTTGAGTTACTTTTTCATACCTCCCTGAGGCTTGATCTCTTTCAGAACTTGCAGGGTATTTTTCTTGTTTTTAAATAGAGGAGCTCTGGATTTAACGACACTGTATAACCTTCATTTACCTTTAAAAAAAATACAAATAAAAAAAATTAGAACAATGTTA
>CAIGQZ010000379.1:13425608-13449685 GCA_903798205.1 Danio tinwini
CATTGAGTGTGATTCAACATGATTACACTAATTTTAATTCAGCAAACTATTTTTAAAAGCGTAATAATTCATCTAAAAAGTTACTCAAATATTATTGCTTAATTTTTGATTATGACAAAACATAATTGTGACATAGCAAAAAATGTACAAAAAAACCTTAATACTATACAAACAGATGAGGTCTTAGTTATCGTTGTTAACTATCGTTGTATCAACAGTATTCGTTGTTGGACACTTATCTTCATATAGTGCTATTTAATTTAGATAAAAATTATGAATATCTTTTTTTCTACATAGACAGACAATCACACCATAGGACAGTTTTTGACAAAAAAATAAAATAAAATAATGTTTTTTATAAGAAGAAGACAAAAAAATTCTTTACCATTTCACTGCAATTTAAATTATGTAAATACTAAATATTTACCTTTTTGTCATCTATGACAGTGAAAATGAATCTGAACATCAAAAATTCATGTAGTGAAATGACTCTCCTGAAGTATATCGAAACTGTGGTGTTAGCAGTTTGTATGTTAGCCATCAATTCACTATTTAAAACTTAAAATATTTAAAGCTTAAAATATGAATTGCCACGAGATTGTGCTGAAGTACGCTGGGAAAATAAATAAAGGAGGAGAAAGCTCAGCACTTTTCTATTCTCTGCTATTTACAGTTCAGGGATGTAAAAGTATCTTTGTAAAAGCATTTGTACATGCAGACAAAAGTCTTATCATCGATCCCAGTGATTGAGCAACAAAAAATAACTTGACTTCTAGTTGATCTGTTGGAAAAGTGGCAGGAGGTAGATTTTTTTCTGATGAATCATCTGTTAAACTGCATCCCAATCATCACAAATACTGCAGAAGACCTATTGGAACCCGCATGGATCCAAGGTTCTCACAGAAATCAGTCAAGTTTGGTGAAGGAAAAATTATGGTTTGGGGTTACATTAAGTATGGGGGCATGCAAGAGATCTGCAGAGTGGATGGCAACATCAACAGCCTGAGGTATCAAGACATTTGTGCTGCCCATCACATTACAAACCACGTAGAGGGCAAATTCTTCATCAGGATAGCGCTCCTTTTCATACTTCAACCTTCACATCAAAGTTCCTGAAAGCAAACAAGGTCAAGGTGCTCCAGGATTGGCAAGCACAGTCACCAGACATAAACATTGTTGAGCATGTCTGGGGTAAGATGGAAGAGGCATCGAAGATGAATCCAAAGAATCTTGATGGGAACTCTGGGAGTCCTGCAAGAATGCTTTCTTTGCCATTCCAGATGACTTTATTAAAAAGATATTTGAGTCATTGCAGAGATGTATGGATGCAGTCCTCCAAGCTCATGGGAGTCATATACAATATTATTAAGTCATGCACCATGACTTCATATTCTATACTGTACATTATTTATTTTAAGTGACAAGACTTTTGTCTAAGCAAAGTCAGACTTTACTGTCCTAATTATTCATTCTTTGATTTTCTTTTTGGCTTAGTCCCTTTATTAATCCTGGGTCGCCACAGCGGAATGAACCGCCAACTTATCCAGCACATGTTTTATGACTATATATATAGGGGTTTGGTCTTAAGCTGATGGATGATAGAATGATTGTCAACACTGAATTAGCCATTAAATATTGCATATGGAGTACGGTATGGAGTTACTAGTAACGTTGATAAGTTTTACAATATATGGCAACCATTTCTTGATCACCTGGACCAATATGATGCTGATTCTGAGCAGCAGTGTAGTCCCTAATATGTTCACTGCCCCTATTGACCACCATCTCTCAGGATCTGAAGTGGGACGTTCACATAGACTCTATTGTGAAGAAAGCCCAGCAGAGACTGTACTTCCTTCGTCAGCTAAGAAAGTTCAAACTGCCACAGGAGCTGCTCGTACAGTTCTACTCAGCTGTCATCCAATCCATCCTCTGCACTTCAATCACCGTCTGGTTCAGCTCAGCTGCCGAAACTGACCTCCGTAATCTACAGTGGATAGTCCGGACTGCTGAACGAATCACTGGCACTACCCTTCCTACACTTCAAGAACTGTACTCTTCCAGAGTAAAAGGGCTCGCAAAATTACTCTGGACGCCTCGCACCCAACACACTACCTGTTCGAACTGTTACCGTCTGGTCAGCGCTACAGAGCACCAAGCACAAAAACAGCCAGACACAGGAAAAGTTTCTTTCCTCAGGCCATCTACCTCATGAACAGGTAAATATTCTCCTACTGTGCAATAAATGTGCAATACTCTCTCATATGCACTTGTACACAGCACCTTATAACAATATACAATGCAATAGTTTCTCCATTCGCATTGGTACACAGCACCTTATAACCTGTATATTCACAACATATCTGTACATACAATTCAACATCCAAATAGTTTTGACTTACTGCATCTCTGTTTAATGTTTAATGTTTATCGCCTTTTTCTTTTCTCATATTTATTTTGTGTTGTCACTTGTCACTTTATGTACACTGAAAGCTTCTGTTGCCAAAACAAATTTCTTGTGTGTGTGAAGCACACTTGGCAATAAAACTGATTCTGATTGCCTCTTTGTATTTTCATTGAAACCGTTTATTTTTTATTACCATTATTATTTTTTGTATTATTATGCTTATTGTATGTATTTTTTATTGTTGTTGTGTTGTTTCACTATACAAACAAAAAAATGAATTATCCATGTCAAAACATCTACACAAGCTTCTCCCGAAGTTAGTTTATAAAACATCACTGAGGGTTTTTCCACTGGATGGTGATCTCAGTAAACCCACATGATTCATATATTTGTCTTATTAACCATGGTTTTACAAAGACCGACCCCCAGTGGAGTTTTGAAATCATTATGAGGGAACGAATCCTCATTTGCTTAAATCAGATTACTTTGACAGTTTGATACGTGCTCCAAACCACTAGTTCAAAATAAATGATTTGTAAAGCCTCATCGATAAAAGAAACCATCTTTAGTTTACATCATGTGGTTTATTTTATGAAAATGTGGAGTTTTTTGTTGTCGTTTTAAACCTGCAACTATAAAACTGATTTCATATCTTTTCTTTCATGCTTCGTTCTGAATCGAAATTGGAAATCAATAGCAGCATACTGTCTAAAACAAGCATTGGTATTACACTTTGCAAGGCTGCTTTTCCAATGAAAAATGCATGAGATGTTCATGGGCGAAATGTGACCATGGGTGCATTTATTTTTTCATTTGATTTTGTTTGTGTTCTGGTTCCAGACATTGAACCCTTTTAATCTGACTTAAATCTGATTGCCCATTCCATATTGATTCGCTTGTGCTTTTAGTTTGTATCAGGTGTTTGGCAGTGGGCCATTATCTTTGCTCTGCATGGCAATAAATATTTCACTTGTAGCCTTGTATTAACTGGACATTGGGAGCATGGGGTCAAGAGAGTTTAGTACTTTATTTCCTATATTTTTTTTTACTTGTTCAGACTGCGATTTATTTTATTTTTTTTACAATCTTTTTATTGAGACAATATAATACAAGAAATAGACAGTACAAAACTAAAAGAGAGGATAAAAAGAAATGAAAAGGGGAGGGGGGGCACAAGTTGTTTTAATTAGTAACAGATTATTCTAGATAAAACATTAGGTAGAAATTCTTACACATCATCCATAGAAGGCATCCATCAGATCATCAATATGGCAATGGTTTGTTAAATAAATCTTTGAAAATAGGGGAATATGTACAGTTGAAGTCAGAATTATTAGCCCCCCTTTTCAATGCCAAAAATACTAGTAATTTATTAGATACAAATAAATAATTTGATGACAGAGCTCTGGGTTACGTTACTCCAATGCAATACAAGAATTACATTCAGGAGGTTCGCAACTAACATACATTTCCCTGACTCCCGCATATATACACACATGATATTAGCAGGTGGAGTTTTGGTGTAACGTCACTTATCAGTCATTCTGCAGTCCTTTGAGTGTTGCACCTAGACATACTTCCTCTTTCTGCAACCCTTCTCTGCATACCAGAACTGAACAATTAAGTGTATCTTTATATATATTTCACAACTTCTGTAAGCATTCAGCTCTTTGTGACTTCTTATTAGACAGCAGTCTGGAACAAGGGTCCCCACACTATGTTTATTATTATTCTGCTATTTCCCTCTTGTCAGCAGCTACTTCTAAAAAGTATGCAACACAGTAAGAAAGAAGTGTGTCTGGGTATTATATGGTATCATACAAATGAAAAAGATTGATTAATCGGTTGTTAGTCTTAACAATTTGTCTAATAAAAAATAAAGACACAAAAGTAATAAAAATAAATTCCTTTTTCCTTCATTCTCTTTTTTAAATATTTCATAAATGATGTTTAACAGCGCAAGGAAATTTTCACAGTATGTCTGATAATAATTTATCTTCTGGGAAAAATTCTGTTTTTTTTATTTTTTAAACACCGTTTTAAGGACAAAATTATTAGCCCCCTTAGGCTCATTTTATTTTCGATAGTCTACAGAACAAACCATCATTATACAATAACTTGCCTAATTACCCTTACCTGCCTAATTAACCTAGTTAAGCCTTTAAATGTCACTTTAAGCTGTATAGAAGTGTCTTAAAAAATGTCTAAAATATTAATTACTGTCATCATGGCAAAGATAAAATAAAAAACAGCTATTAGAGATGAGTTATTAAAACTATTATGCTTAGAAATGTGTTGAAAAATCTGCTCTCTTTTAAACAGAAAACAGGGAAAAAAATAACCAGGGGGGCTAATAATTCTGACTTCAACTGTATATTGGCCAAGTCAGTGTCAATTTATTTCATCTTTTCAGACTGTGTTTTTTATTTTATTATTTTTAAAATGATCTCCATGAACACTTTTCAAGAATGTTATGACGCATTTAACGGTCATTATAATCTTAAATCCTTGATCGTTTTTAATTTTTAGATTTTTTTTAAAAACATATGAACATTTATATGCATTTATGTATGTGTGATGTCATCTTTGCTTCAAATTACAAAAAGTGAATTACCATAAATGCGAGGTGTTTCCAATGCAACGTCTATACTTATAACAGTTAATTTGACCTTATTGTCTCCTCTGGCTGCCGTAATCAGTCTGTTTTTTCCCCCTTTTTTGTTAGTCTTGAAAACACCATCGTGGTGTTTTTCTTTTATTATTCCAGCAAATAGGATTGTAAAAAATTATTTGTTGTACTCTCTGATTCACTGCGCTCTAAGTTTACCAACTATGACGACTGCTGAGAAACCCGGAAATGTGAAAAGTGTCTATAAGCGGTGGGCGGTATGATGGCGTATGTTGTTACCGCAGAAACAATGTGTATAGTAAAATCAATTTTATTCGGTGTATACTGCGAAATGTAAATAAGTGGGCATGGCCAGCTCATGTGCAGCATGAGCAGCTTATTTTCAATAAGAAGTGATCACTTAGTTTCAATATGTTGTATGTATTTTATATTTTTGAGGAAAAAAAACTGATATTTTGTTAGTGTTACATATTTATATTTTCATATTTAAGTTTTATTTTCCTGTTACTTACCTGAGATATATTTGATATATTTTTGAAGATGTCAGGGCGTCATGGTGGCGCAGTGGGTAGCATGAATGCCTCACAGTTCGCGTGGGTTTCCTCCGGGTGCTCCGGTGTCTCCCACAGTCCGGCGACATTCGCTATAGGTGAATTGAATAAACTAAACTCGAACCAGCAACCTTCTTGCTGTGAGGTGACAGTGCTAACCACAGAGCCACCATACTGCCTTAACTACCTTTATATAAAATGTATATCATGAAAGGTAACGTTAAGGTGAAATAAAGTTTTGGTCATACTGATCTCCACTTTGTCAATTCGTGTCAGTATTGTTTCTTTTTGGACTGTGGCTTATGCCGTTATCAAATGGCTCACCTAAGGCCCATTTCATTTCCGTCCCTTATCTAAAGTGAGGGCAGGTGACATGATACTTTAATAGATTTACAAGCCGAATAGTACAGAGAAGGAAGAAGAAAGTTCAGAGTGTTTTGTTTTAACCCAATGAACTGTGTGCCATAAGAACTGCTTACATCATCATATTTTGTGCAACCTCTCACATAGTAAGACAAGTCGAGGCTCATGTAAAACAAGACAGATAAGCAGTGTCTGTTCTAAATCAAATTCAGCAAATTCATTGTGACCATTTACAGTGCTCTGCAATATACTGGTTATTTGTTTGGATATCTTAAGTAGGCCACTACAGTTAAGTATGTCAACACGTGAAATATTTAACTTCTCTTTGTTTTTATAAGCTCTATTGCTTTCAAAAATGTTAGAGTAGACACTGAACATCTAGGATCAATAACAGTTTGCTTTTTAGGTCATGTAGCATAACGGAAGGTCAGAAAAAAACTAGTTTTCAGTGTGTGCTGCTTTTCTATTGTTTTTATGTGTAAACGCATTACACACTGTTCTAAAAATGTCACTCTTGTGTTTTTATAAGACAAACAAATCCTGTATAGACCTACTGTATGAACTACCTTACAATTGCAAGAAAATTATCTGGCTGTAAAAACCTATATATTTCAAAATATATAAAACATATATTCAATAATAAATGTACATAAATAGATTTTCTACAAAAATGACCATTTATATGTCTATATTTAAAATATATTTACCCTACATATAATCTCCTCATCCACCACCAGTGTGCAGCATCCACCTGGATGACGCGACAGCAGCCATATTGCGCCAGACCCCACACCTGACACCAGCAGATTGGTGGAGAGGAGAGTGATGAAGCCAATTATGATATGGGGATGGCCATGATAGACAGAGGCCATTGGGCAAATTTGGCCATCCTGGGATTTTTTACCGACCAGAGTCAGGACCTTGGTTTAACGTCTCATCCGAAAGACGGCACTCACTAAGCAGTATAGTCTCCTTCATGATACTGGAGCGTTAGGACCAACACAGACCGCAGGTTAAGCGTCCCCTGCTGGTCTCACTAACACCGCATCCGGCAACAACCTTCCCATGTGGTCTCCCATCCAGGTACTGACCGGGCGCAGCTTTGCTTAGCTTCAGTTGGCGACCCTCCATATTTTTCAATTCAAGAAAATACATTCATATGTAACTTTTAAAAAAATCTTTATCTTACTTTTTAAACATTCTTATATAGTATATTATATAGTTTGTATCCAACAGTTTTTTTGTTGATACATGTGTCTATTACCATTTTTATTATTAATTACATTAAATACATTTAATTTTATCCCCAAAATTGTGATATTTAAATTATGAGATGTAATACAGGAATTGCAAGAAATAACTGTCACATACAAAATGCACTGTTCTATATTGAGATCTAAAACTTAGCACTTTTTTTTGTTTATTTGGCAGAAACAACATTGCAAATGATCCCATTTTAATATGCACACACTACAAGATCCCAATTGCTTATTTTTTAATTACCAATTTCCATGCTAAATTGTGATTGTTATATTTCCATAAATCCAAAGCTTGTTTGCTGCCTTACAGCACACTTTCTTCAGGCAACAGTAATCTAGTTAGCATTTATAGTTTCTTTTAAAGACCTTTTTCCTGTTCGTCAAAGAGAAGTCACTGAAAATGGGGAGAATGTCATGATAAAACTGACTGTTTGCTCTTGACTGTTGTTCCTTACTGGCCTCAGTTTATTTACATAATGTATTTATCCAGAGCATGGCAGAAAGTGCACACTGATGAAGTGAAAGTTTAGCCTTTAAGTAAACCTTTTTTTCCACTAAGCTTTTGTGTAGAAAAGAAGAGGGGGATGTGTCTCTGGCATTAGTCTCCTAGAATTTCAAAGAGTTGGATCTTGGCAATAATTCAGAGCAGCTAAGGGGATATATGAATACTCGGTCTGTGAGGCCTATGAGGCTCAAGCTTGACAGGCTGAAGTCATCTGTTCCAGTCTTCTGTCTGCCCAAAACTGCTGTCCATGGTTGGTCTGAGTGAATGGATAATTCCTTTTTGTTGTCGTCAGGAAAAGTGTGGGATAAAACGCTGGGTGTGTTTCTTATAAACAAATCATGGCTGACTGAGTGTCTGAGGCTGAAGAGAACCACATTAGCGAGGCCTTTATTATGACTAAACGCACTACGTGACTCAGAAAGGCATGTCAGCCCTGGCTAAACTTTGGAAATTTGAATACAATTTAGGAAAGTGAACAGTAAAACACAAGACGGAACAACAAATATGCTGTTACAGAGGTAAAGTTGATTATCTTTTATTAGGAGTATAGTTTTGTACAAACGTAAAACATCTCGCATGATGAACAACCATCATATATTTTCTTTTAAAAATCCATACAAATCTTGTAAGAACATCAAAAGTGCAAAATTTCAAAGCAATATCATGTAAACGTCTGTGAAATGACGATTTAGGAATTATAAAAGGTTGTGAACTAGTTAGCGTTACATTTCCCTCAAGTGTCAGTCTGAGTGATGTGTAGAGAATATTTTATTTTGTAGTTTGTAATGCTAAACTGATGAATTAAGAAATTTTATTTAGCATTAAAATGTAAATTACACATAGTGATTTTAATCTTTGTGATGCTATAAAAAAAGCTTGCTTTCATTGTTTGTGGTTCACTCTAAATTAATAAAAAATAAATAAATACAAACTATGTATTGGTGTAAATTTATAAGGATGTTTTACACCAAAAATGCAAAATTCATCACCATTTACTCAAGTAGTTCCAATCCTGCATTAATTTCTTCTTTCTGTTAAACACAAAATAAGGTATTTTGAAAAGTGCTGGAAAATGGTAGCCATCAACATCCATAGTAGGAAACAAAACACTTTTTTAAAAGTGAAAGGCTACACATTTCCAACGTTCATCAAAATATCTTCTTTTGTGTTCATCATCATCATCATCATAAAAAAACAGGTCTAAACAAGTGATGGTGTGAAAATAATGTCAAACTTTTCATTTTTGGGTGAACTGAATACTGTTAAATCCATTACTTTCTATGGTTCCATGACTTCAAAACTGTGTATATTTACACACAACTAAAGAAACTTTAAGACTTAATTCTGTGTTAAACAAAAACAAATCAAATACATCACATCAGAGCTGACAACACACTGCAAATCTCAACCGACTTTAAGTAGAAGACCAGAAATGTGGTAACTAAAGTGCACGAGTCATTGCGATATACTGAAATGTGACGAACAAGTAAAATGGTGGACCTTGGTTGGCAGACAATGTGCAAATAAGACGCGATCTTGAACTACAAAAGTCTTATAAGATATTATTAAGGCACAGAGATGAGAAAAAAAGTCTTTCCTTGGCACTTCAGGCTCATAAGATCAGTCCTGCGTTGTCACAGGTAAGTATATCATTGGGTTTGGCCTGTCCAATCTGTCTGTGAAACTGTCCCTGCTTGTGTGTCTTCCAGCAATGCACATTTGGTCCTAGAGTTATACTCTTTATGTTTGGCATCTGCATAAAGACGGTCCTTGATAATGGTGTGACAGCAGTATTGGACAAATTCAGCTCTTGTAAAGAGACGAGTCCACTAAAAACTTCGGGACTCAGCGTCTTGAGTCGGCTATTGTTGGACAAGTCTAAAGCCTGCAGGTTCTTCAGACTCCTGAAAGCACCTGGATGAATCAAGGTCAGTTCAGACAGGCTGCTGAGAGACAGGTGAACCAATTCTGTCAGCGCATCAAAGGCTCCTGTATCAATGCTAGAGATGAGATTTCCATCCAGGTTCAGATACTGAAGTGGAATCCCATTAAGCTTCGGCACTGTCTTCAATTGGTTCCCTGCAAGCATAAGACTCTTGATGTACAACGGATGGCCTGGTGTTCTCCTATAAATGGAGGTAAGAAGGTTTCGTGACAAGTTTACCATTATTGGTAAATCCTGTGTCCTGGTGGTGAAGAGATCAAGGTTGAACTCTTTGAATTGGTTTTCACTCAGGTCTAGCTCAACCAGAGGGAGTCCAGTGAAGCAGCCATCGCTGAGACCTTCGAGAGCGTTGCTGCTCAAGTCTAATGTCTCAAGGTAACGCAGTTTGGAGAATGCTTTGGGACTGATTTGCGCAATGAGATTGCTGCTTAGGTCCAAACTGACTAAGGTGGTGTAACCTGGTCCAGAAAGCATTGTGTCGCTGATGGAGGTGATGGAGTTGAGGGAGAGGTCCAGATGGGACGTGTCCAAAGGAATGGGGACTGGGGTGTTTCCAGGGCCGATTCTGCTGCAGTCCACTTTGGTGAGGCTAAAGCTGTCAAAGAGGCCGAAGGTCTCCACTTCACACCGACACTGCGGATGACAGTTCTTCACTGCACCGATGGCAGCCAGGCCAAGCAAAGAGAAGAAGAGGCACAGCAGTGATGCCATGGTGAGCTGTTAAAAAAAAAAAAAAACAAACATAAACGGGATTAATAAATGTAATTATCCCAAAACAGTTTTATTAATTAACCAATCAAATACAAGAGAAATTAGTTCAAGTTTGAAACAATCAGTATTATAAAAGCCAAGATAAAAATATCCTACAGCCTTTGATGTTTTTTTTTTACACATAAGCTATCACAGTTGAATGTTCAGCAATTTGAAGTGACCTTCATTTGATTCATACCAATATACAGGCCTTTTAATACAAGTTATTAGCGCTCTTAGCAAACAGGGGCCATCAGTGTAAAATCTCTTGCCCAAAGTTACAACCCAAATAAATGTCTTTGTATTTTTTTTCAGATAACATCAAAATTGAACAATAAGCCACTTCACGGTTCTTTGAGAGGTTTGAAAAGATTAGTGTATGTTCATTACATACAGTAATTTAGTAAACCAATCATCATCAATCATTTACAGCAGGACGTACATGCTTGTCACTCTGGGTTTGTGTTCATTCATCAATATGCTAAAAGCATATAACTATAGAAACTTCTTCTCTTCCAGAGCAACTTAACGAGCCCTAATTTTTTCCACACCTTCTCAAAGGATTTGACCTAATTCTTATGATCAAAGAGCCCATTTAATTGGGCTTTCACATCTACATAACCAACTTATGATTACAAGAATGCAAAGCTTTCATAGAGAATTTAGAAACTGTTAAGCACATAATAAATTAGTTAATGAATATATGACAACGAATAATGAAACTCAAAAGATTTTTGGCTGTAATGCATACAAACCAGTATTAGCAAAGACTAAATCCAAATAATAATTTTTTCATTACATAATATTATGACATTGCCCTAAATAAAGTGGTAGGCCTCTTTTCTTTCAATCAATAAATATATGAAAAACAACAAATCAATGAAACATACAAACATAAATATACAGTCCATCACCATTAAAGTATTTTGAACTAAGTCTAAAATTGTGAAATAATAATAAAAATAATAATAAATTTAACAATAGTGACTTAAACAGCAGAAACTTAATATTTTGTGGAGCAGTGATATATACAAATTTTTATTTTATTTAAAAAAACTAAAAATTTATTTGCTCTAGAAATATTTAGCAACGTTATAAACATATTTACTGTCACTTACTTTTGATCAATTTGAATACAAATATTAATTTCCTAAATAAAAACTCAACCCTCAAACTTAATCAGTATTGAATTTATTGCTTGTTATACTAAATAGCTTCAATTGCACACACAAATAAAATTGATTACCAAAAAAAGTCTATACATGTGAAAATAAAATGATACCATCAATTCATATTTACAGTTTGCATAAAGTAAATCTTGCTTACGCGTTTTCATCAAGTACACAGAAGCTTCTCACAAGCAGGCAGAAAATCTACGTGTCACACAGGTAGAAGCTTTCTCTTTGACTGCAGCCGAAATCTATAAACGCTTCACCATGCTCTACTGATGACTTTTCGTCACTGGACCGCCCTAACGTGTGCTCTTTGTTTAACTAAATGACCTGAACTTAAACCTCTTTCAACACATGGCTCCAGATCTGAGTACAAAAAAACTGCTAAATCTGGAATCTGGGTATGGGTTAACTTGATTATAAAACAGGTCAAAAGAGAATGCAAAAATGACTGAATATGAATCAGTCTGTTAGATTGCGTGTAGTAATAATCTGATAGTGATAAACAGAGACAGCGTGCCAACTGAATGATTACTTCTTACGTAAATGATTGCGTAATGGGTACGATGATAATAATTAAGTTACAGTATAACTAGTGATGCCTTTGCTAAGGTGTAACAAAGTGCTGTTTAAAATTAATCAAGTAATGCCTGGCTACACTATTCACTTTAAAAATTACATTTGTTTGTTCGACTTATTTAAAAAGAGCTGAAACAACAGAAATCTTTTTAGGACAACTTAATTGTTTTATGATCAGTCCATTTAGACTTGTAAACACTTAAAGTTAACCTAATTCATTCATGTTGTCCCAACATAACATAACTTAATTCATTCATGTTGTCCCAACATAAATAGACTGTGTGGATTTTGTGGATCCCAGCATTTTTACAGTGTTCTATTAGACTCTCTAAAGTAAAAAATAATGTGAATCAAGAGTATTTCTAAAATTATTTTATTTTATATACATGTTGTCAAATGACTTGTATATTCTTTTGCATGCTACTTATACAAAACTGGACAGTAGGGATGCTCCGATCAGGAACAAGTTATATTATTAAATATATTAAAGTAAGAAAAAATAAGTTTTACGTTTTTTTTTTCTAATATTTAGAGCCAGGTTTTAGTGAACTTGCAATAGTCAAAAACACAGAACTTTCAGTTCTTATATGTAAAAAGGCCTAAATACAATTGTATTTGCAAGGCCATTCAAATATGTTGCTCATCTCCAACTATTGATAGTAGCAGAATGATCGCAGCAACGGACAGCTGCAGTGATGGAATCGCAGAAATCACTCATGCCTGCACACATCATTTACTTCACATGTTGTACCGCTGATGATTAGCGCATGTGCCACTTGCTCTTTGTGTAAACTCATAAACAAACACTTGCAATCGGTTCATAAGACTGGCGAGTACCGATCGAGTCATGAAATGTGATTATCGGCCGATACCGATCTCTGGCCGATCGATCGATGCATCCTTAAAAGTTTAGGAAAAGTATTGTAAATGCAAGATTTAATAATTATTTCATAAATTTTTACCATTAATTTGAACAAAATAACCATTAATAGGCATGACATACAGTACAATTTGTCTATACATGTGTTCTCATACAACCCCAACTAGGAAGCTTGATCTTAATAGAAATTTAGAGGTTTCTTCAAGTAAACAAATTTGTGGTAATAAATTCAGGGCTCAACAATAAGGACTGCCTGATGGCCCGGGGCCAGTGTGTGAGACGCTCGGGACAGTAGACAAGATCGTTACTGGTCCGATCGGCTATTGCTGCATTGTCACTAACGTTTAATGCAATCTTCGTCTTAAAATCGAAAAACCGTTCGTGTTTTTAAGCCTTCAAATGCTACCCTGTCTGTGATGTCATAAACACCATATTGCTTTTCGGTTCCTCTTATCTGATTGGATGTTGTGAGCACGTTATTTTTTTTCCATAACAACCAGTACAGCGAAGAGACTGCAACATGGCGGCAACATCAAATGATCATCCTTAAAGAAACGTTTGTTTTTAACGTCTTGGAAGCAGACATTTATGAGGGTATACCACAACTAAAAAAAACTAAGTGATGTTTTGTACAATTTTCCATCAGTTTGGCAGGTCAGCCACCTTTTGTTTTGCAATAAAATACCTGCATATTTTACATATAGCTATAACATAAGTGTTTGCATAACACTTTGGATTTTGCTCATTACATACATTTCTTACATTTTTTTTACATATTTAAATTCTGGATTTACAATTTTTTTTTTAATTTGTGGCTAAGAAATAGCTATTAACTTTTTTTTTGGAGGGGCCAGTTAAAATATTGGCAGGACAAGTAAAAATCTGAACCACTGGTCCAAGTAGAAAAAATCCTTAGCGTTGAACCCTGAAAATTATATCAAAACAGTAATTAAATGATTTGTGATGTGACTTATGTTGATAAAAATGATACTAGACATTTTACTCAACTTATTACATAGTATAAATAAATGCAACGACAGCCAATACGTGCATGGTGTTAATAATAATCATAATGGTGCATTTTAATCGACTACACTAGAGCTTCCTGATAAATCAAGATGAATTTGGTGCGCATTTTTTAGTAAATCTGTAATCAGCAGTAAATGTCCAACATGTGCGCTTAATTGTAAAAATAAATAAATGTAAAAACTGCTTTTATTCCAGCCAAATGAAAGGAAATAAGACTTCCTCTAAAAGAAAAATGTATTATAAGACATACTGTAAATAATTTCTTGCTCTATTAAACATCACTTGGAAAATATTTAAATGGAAATAAAAATTTCACAGGAGGGCCAATAATTCTGCCTTCAACTGTAATAAAATCAAGATATTTTTTTAGCCATTTTTTAAATTATGCATTGCTGTCGTGCACTGTTTTAAAGGTCAAGTTTTTTGTACATTAACTATTAGATTTCATTTGATTAAAAAAAGTATTCATTTAATTAGAATTATTTTTTATTACAAGCATTTAAGCATGAGCCGGTATAACATATCTTGACAGTATGATATCTGTGAATTAAAATATCACTGTTTCACGATATCACTGTATTGTGATTACTGCTCTAAAATATATTATTTTTAAATGTCTGGGTAAAAAACTACAACTTTTTCCCCCATTTAATACAATATATTTAATTTTGAGAAACATTTAAAATATTTTAGGACAATAAACATGTCAGGCTAAATAATTTAAATAAATTATTGACTTCTGCTCTCTTCATTAGTGTAAAAAACACAGATTTCTTTACAACTTAAAAAGGCATCTTTGGATATCTTTTTTGCTGGAGATACTGTTGCCTTAAACAAAAAAAAACAAAAAAAAATCTTACATATACAGTAGGAACGGTATAAGAGAAAATGTAAGCAGTTTTCAAACCTTGACTTTTCCAAACTGCGGAATACCTTGAAACTGGTTATTGTACCATGCTTACATGCGTTTGCTATCCTAAAAATCTAGTAGCTCAAAAACCTTCCACATCCAGTTTGTTAAGCATTAATGTACAACTGTGCTAAAAATGTTAAAAAGTGATTGGCACAGTAATTGAGGCAAGGAATGCTTCTGTCCAGCTTGTGGGTGCATGTTTTAGTATTGCATACGCCGACAATTGCCGTACGACAGGGGTTATGAACTTCTCCAGGTGTTGCACATTGTAGAGTCGCTCCTTTAAATGCCTGAAGTCTAAGTGGAATGCATTTTAGGAGTAATCACTGTCAGCGTTTAACAGCTACATATTTAAACCATTCATCTTTCTCCCAAATGTGGGAAATTACTTTCACACCATCCAATTTAGTGGCTCTGTGAGACTCCCGAATGAGTCTGCATAAAAATGGCCCAATGTACAGTTAACACAGCCACAGTACAGGAGAACTGAAGTTGGTTCTTAACCAAATTAATTAGCAGACGGCAGACAGCCTAATCCAATAAAGCTGAAAGAATGCAGTTCTCTAAGGGGGGTCCGATTTAATGGGAGATTAACGTCTCAAACTGTTTAGTAATACGACTTTTGTATACCAGGTAGCTTTTATGGTGCAAACTTCACAATAGTATGCAACTGTTGAATTGCGTGTTGCATTAAAGTGTTATTTTTATGGGTGTTGACTACAGTACAGTTGATATAATATCAGGTGACACCCATATCCTAGAAAGCTCATGTACAGCATTATCTCATTGTTATGCAACAAAGCTCTCCTACAACAAACAGGGGTTTAAAATATACATAGACTGGGAAAGGTTGTGGGCCATGTGTAATCTTCTTGTATCACTGCTGATGGGTTAAAACAGTACCCAATTAACAGGTAAAGAGATTAATCAGTTAGACTGGCATTTTTTTATTCAGGTCTACTGACAAATGGCACCATTTGCTGGGTCTTTAAAGAAAAGAGTGCTTAACAATGCTAATGCTTCTTCCTCTAACAGGAAACAACATAATTACTCAACTGTTTATAGCTTGAGAGACAGTAGGAAACATACAGTAGAGGAATTTAAGCACAGTTGTTAAAAATAGGACTGTCAGGATTATCTCAGAGATTAGTTTTTATCTAACTTTAGTTCGTTGAGATGATATTTGTGCAAAAAACAAAAACAAAAACAAATGAAAGCACACAAACAAATGCAAATGAAAGATTTTCTTTTTTATTTATTTTAGATTTGTCAATAGCATTGGATGAGGAAACAGAGAAATAAAAAATTGTAAAGTAGACCAAGAAAGTCTAAAATCTTCCTTTATATTCATTTATAACAGTATTTTTTATTATGGTTTTGGGAGATTTAATGTTAAACTATTTTAACTATTAAAATATATTTAAATCATTATAGAAAATTGTATCTTATTTGTTTGCAAAGAAAAGATAGTAAAAAAAAAGTATGACTCCATTATTGCTTTTATTACTATTATCATTAATAATATTATTACAATAATAATGATTAATATTAGAGTGATTTCTGAATAATAATGTGACTCTGAAGACTGGAGTAATGGAGCTGAAAATTCATCTTTAAAATTACTGAAATAAATGATTAAATTTTAAATTATAAACAACTTTTTAACAGTTATTTTATAGTGCAATAACACTTCACAATTTTACAATTTGTACTGTGTTTTTGATTAAATAACTGCAGCCTTGGTGATCCTACTGACCCCAAACTTTTGACTGGTAGTGTGTGTGTGTGTATAAATACGTATGTGTTCAGAAGAGTTCAGTTGCAACAACCTCAAAGTAAAAATTACATCGAAAATGAACTTTATTCTTGAACCCCTTTGTTGATGTTGAGTTATTTCACTTTAAATACCATAAAAAGGACTTATTATTTGCTTATTACACTGGAGCCTGATAAAAATGCTCATTTTAGACAATATATATATATATATATATCTATATATATATATATATATATATATATATATATATATATATATAGCAATTAGTTATCAAATTAAATTGTTTGACAATTGTCTGCACAAAATGGTAATGTCAATTACACAGCAAAAAGTCCGAAAAACTTTAAACCATTTCGTAATCTTATATAAATATTACATCATCAATATTACTATAGAATAAAATTAAGTAGGCCTAGCTAAATATAAAAAGAACAATAATAAATGTTATTTTTAATGCTGAACATTGTTTTCATTGTGGCTCATTTCTAGCTAATTTCTAAAAAAAAAAAAAAAACAGTCAAATGGCTTTTAGCTATTATAACAGATTTAACGTTAGTTTTGGTTCAAAGTACTGTAACGGCCAAACTTGCCATCATTTCGGTACAGACAAGTACTGCATAGGTAAGCAGTTCACTGTGTTTTGAGACAGCCACAATCTGCGCTTTCATAATGTTTTGCTATATGATGTGCGCTTTTTATGAGCTTGACAGTGCTGAGCAAACGCGATCGTGTCATGCCATAAAGTCCCCAAAATAACGTTATATAAAGTACACTTTTCTCCTGGGCATCTTTACTATTCATTACGCGAGTTATTGGAGATGAAAGAATGAACATACATCATTTCGATTTTGTCAATATAAAACAGACATTATAAAGAAGAACCATCCGTAAAGGAAGTCTGTGAGACACCCGAGAAAACTTTTGCTTTTTAGTAAAACTTACCATGTGCCGCGACTCGTCCGCCGGAGAGCTCTTACTTTTCCAGGCCAGCATCGGAAAAGCCTTCAGCTTTGGTGACTGTCATATCCAGGGCGTTTTGTCGCGGGGCGAACGAGCTCGTTTGCGGTATTGTTTGGGTTGTGATTTTGTCGATGTATCGGCTACAGTCTCGCCGCAGAAGATGAAGCGATAAACGCCACCGCAAGCAGACTCGTCTAGAGTTTCACTCAGCGATGCTGGTTAATCCGCGCCCACCAGCGTCTAGACGCAGAGCTCCAGCAGCGGCCTCTAGCGGCTACAGCACACCACTGCAACAATCAAACTTTTCTAAAGCGTTTCTGAATGGTTTTATTTATTTATTTATTTATTTATTTTAATCAAACACACGACTGTTATATTTTATATAGTCCACTGCTCTTTAGTCAAAGCTAATTATGATGATATATTAAAAATATTACTTAACATATCAATGAACAACCAAGGAGTAACTGTCCATAAATATCCCTTTTTTGACTGTATTATAATTATTATGATCATTACAAAATATTATTCAGAAATATTCACAGTGTAAAAATAAAATAAGTCAATAAAAAATAAACAGGACGAAAGGAAAAATGTGTGTGTGTGTGTGGTGTGTGTGTGTGTGTGTGTGTGTGTGTGTGTGTTTGTGTGTGTGTTTGTGTGTGTGGGTGTGTGAATGTTAATAAAAAGTTATTAACTGTAAAATAAATTAAGCTGTAATATCCCAGTTACAAAGTAGTGATTTATTGTCACTCTTAAAAATGAGAACTGCCAACAACAGAATAAAATGAATCACTGTTCATCTTGTAAATTCCCATCCGTTTTTTAAACAGCCTTCAAATTCCAAAAAAAAAATTACAATGTGCAAATTTAATGTATTTTATTACTATTTCAACCTCAAAATAGTCTACATATTTAGGGCTCTTCAAACTTTTCATTGTGACTGATCCCCATCCTTGTTGATTAAAAATATGTCTAAAATACTGGAATATATTTATTATGTGAGCAATTCCATGCAAATGTCAACTTTACCATGAAGACAATTACGTTTCAGGCATTTTTTGGTAAGCAAGTACTTTATACTGTAAGTACAAGTACTGCATTTTACAGTTCTTTAAAAATACTCAGAAATGTATCTGTCAATGTTTCAAACTATTATATTTAATTTACCAAAATCACACAAGTGGCAATTTCACAGCGGTCACATCCATAATGGAAAAGTGTCACATCCATAACGACACTTTTTTCCTCATAAATGCAAAAATTTCAAATAAAATCATTCATTCATTCATTCATTTTCTTTTTGGCTCAGTCCCTTTATTAATCTGGGGTCGCCACAGCGGAATGAACCACCAACTTATACAGCATCGGTTTCACTCAGCGGATGCCCTTTCAGCCGCAATCCATCTCTGGGAAACATCCATGCACACACATTCACACTCATACACTACAGACAATTTAGCCTACCCAATTTACCTGTACTGTTGTGCAGTTTAATTGACAGAATTTCTGCAAAGTTCTGCGCATCGATGGAATTGCTCTTCAGTGTTTGGACTCTCAGTAGTGATTATTAACCCACACTGAACTGAGCTAAACTGAACTGAACTGATCTGAAACTCTGAAAATCGAATTGACACTGTTTCAATTTACTATAATCTTGAATGTGAAGCTGCTTTAAGACAATATACATTGTATAAGCGCTATACAAATAAAGGTGAATTGAATTGAATATGTCGTATACTGTAAACTCACAAACTTTTTTTGTCACATCCATAATGCATGCTTATTTTCCTCATTTAAAGTATATATTTTTTTTACAGATTGATATTTTTCTGATCCCAAAACTTTGTGGTTAGTTGTTTTTGAAAATATAAACAGAGGTGTCAATATAATGTTAACATATACTCTGTATGTGAATTTATGTTTGGAGCTTTTACTGCAAATGTCACACCCATAACGCTGGAATTGCTAATGTATATTTTTTACTGTTTATTTGTTTGTTTCAATACAATTTTTTATTGATATTTTTCAATACAATTTATATATTGATTATGTATTTTACCTTTATTTAAGCATATTTTGCATAATTTTTTAATCATTATTATTTAAATTTTTATTTTTATATTTATGTGCCTATTTTTTTTTTTTTACTGTTTGCTTATTTTAAACATTTTAATTTTATTAGTTCAATTATTTAATAATATATATTGGATTTTTCTTTTGTGGGCCCTAAATTGAAACCTCTAGTTCTAATTAATTTAAAATGAGAATCCATGAAAAGAGTGCATTGTTTTTTCATCCACTAGAGGGCAGTAAAATAACACAGAAACAATTGAAAAAGGTCCTCAGTTCAATAAATAGAGAAAAACACTAATTTTTTCATTCATTCATTTTCTTTTCGGCTTAGTCCCTTTATGAATCAGGGGTCGCCACAGCGGAATGAATTGTCAACTTATCCAGCATATGCTTTACGCAGCGGATGCCCTTCCAGCTGCAACCCATCACTGGGAAACATCCATACACACTCATTCACACACATACACTACGGACAATTTAGCTTACCCAATTCACCTGTAGCACATGTCCTTGGACTTGTGGGACACCGGAGGAACATGCAAACTCCACACAGAAATGCCAACTGACTCAGCCGAGGCTCGAACCTGCGACCTCTTTGCAGTGTGAAGACAGCACTACCCACTCATTTATTCATTAATCATAAATTATAATACACATAATAGAGCATATGTGAACTGCAATTTCCAAAAAAATGCTTAATAATGTATTATCGGCCCATCAATATATGAATGCAACAACATCCACACAATCCTGTAAATGTTTCACAGACTATGCATTTTATTGGTTTCCTTTATAGATTTATTTATTTATTATTTATTATTTTTTTAATGGCCACAGACTGCTGTAATATCATCTGTATTTCTTCAAGCCACGGCTGCTGAGTTTGCATCCTCTGTTTCTGGTTATAGGGCAGGTGTAGGTGCCAAGGTGTAACACGTAAGAAGCTCAGGGGCTTATTGGATATGGGTCAGCACATCGCTCTCTCACCCTCCTATCTCGCTCTCACTCCCACCACCAAATCTGGATAGTAACTCGAAGGCAAACACACACACACACACACACACACACACACACACACACACACACACACACACACACACACGCACACACACACACACACACACGCACACACACACACACACACAGGCCTTTACCCAATGCTTTAAGCTCCATCAGAATCCCCAAAGTCACTCCATCAGTCAGAAAGTCAAGTTCAAGTTTTGACATCCACATGTTATAAAACACAGTACCTACAGTAATGGACTCAGTATTATCTGACTTTAATGCAGCTTTTCTCAAAATCGGAAGAAATATTTACAGCATTTCTTGTTTTGCTGTTAAAAAACTATTTTATTTTTATTTTTTTATCTCAAGAACCATTGAAGTCTGTAAATTATATTAAGGAAACACTAAGATTACTCTAAATGATAAAAAAAAAACATATTCTACATTAGCAAAATCATGGCATTAGGAAAAAACATTTCTAAAATACACTATATATTCATTCTTTTTCCTTCAGCTTAGTCCCTTATTTATCAGGGGCCTCCACAACAGAATGAATCGCCAACTATTCTGGCATATGTTTTACGCAGTGGATGCCCTTCCAGTCGCAACCCGATACTAGGAAGCACCCATACAATCTCGCATTCACACATGCACTCATACGCATATGGCTCAATTTAGTTTATCCAATTTGGATTGTAATGGGAAACCAGAGCACCCGGAGAAAACCCATACGAACACAGGGAGAAAATGCAAACTTCAAAATACATTATAAAGTACTGTATAATTTGTTCAATCAATCATCATTACAGTATAGGGCTACTGCATTGCATTGTTTTGCCCACCGCAAATAAATTACAGAGAATTTATCATAAATAAAAGCACATATATCACCTTGTTAAATACCGATTTCTGAAAGATTTAGAGCAATACATTGTATACTTTTTAACCTGCTACACTATTATTAAAATATTTATGATTATATTATTAGCTAACAAACATAATAGCCCCCCTAACAAATTATACCATTAAGTTAAGCCATTTTTAATTTACTTTCTCTCTATACAGTGCATCCGGAAAGTATCAAAGCACTTCACTTTTTCCACATTTTTATGTTACAGCCTTATTCCAAAATTGATTAAATTTATTTCCTCAAAATTCTACACACAATACCCCATATTGACAATGTGAAAAAATAGTTTTTTTAATTGTTGCAAATTTATTAAAAATAAAAAACCTGAAAAATCACATGTACATAAGTATTTACAGCCTTTGCCGTGAAGCTCTAAACTGAGCTCAGATACATTCTGTTTCCACTGATCATTCTTGAGATGTTTCAGCAGCTTAATTGGAGTTCACCTATGGTAAATTCAGTTGATTGGACATGATTTGAAAAGGCATACACCTGTCTATATAAGGTCCCAGGGTTGACAGTGCATGTCAAAGCACAAACCAAACATGAAGACAGAGGAATTGTCTGTAAACCTCAGAGACAGGATTGTCTCGAGGCAAAAAGGCTGGGGAAGGTTACAGAAAATTTCTGCTGCTCTGAAAGTTCCAATGAGCACAGTGGCCTCCATCATCCGTAAGTAAAAGATGTTTGGACCCACCAGGACTCTTCCTAGAGCTGGCCGGCCATCTAAGCTGAGTGATCGGGCGAGAAGGGCTTAGTCAGGGAGGTGATCAATAACCCGATGGTCACTCTGTCTAAACTCCAGCGTTCTTCTGTGGAGAAAGGAGAACCTTACAGAAGGACAACCATCTGTGCAGCAATCCACCAATCAAGCCTGTATGGTAGAGTGGCCAGACGAAAGCCACTCCTTAGTATTGGAATTTGCCAAAAGGCATCTGAAGGACTCTCAGACCACAAGAAACTAAATTCTCTAGACTAAAATTGAACTCTTTGAAGTGAATGCCAGGCTTTACGTTTGTAGAAAACCAGGCACCGCTTATCACCAGGCTAATACCATCCCTACAGTGAAGCATGGTGGTGGCAGCATCATGCTATGGGGATGTTTTTCAGCAGCAGGAACTGGAAGACTAGTCAGGATAGAGGGAAAAATTAATGCAGCAATGTACAGAGACATCCTGAATGAAAACCTGCTTCAGAGTGCTCTTGACCTCAGACTGGGGTGACGGTTCATCTTCCAGCAGGACAATGACTCAAAGCACACCACCAAAATATCAATGGAGTGGCTTCACAACAACTCGGTAAATGTCCTTGAGTGGCCCAGCCAGAGCACAGACCTAAATCCTATTAAACATCTCTAGAGAGATCTAAATAGAGCTGATAGAGCTTGAGAGGTACTGCAAAGGGGAATGGGCAAAAATTTCCAAAGACAGGTGTGCCAAGCTTGTGGCATCATATTCAAAAAGACTTGAGGCTGTAATTGCTGCCAAAGGTGCATCAACAAAGTATTGATTTTTATTTTTAATAAATTTGCAACAATTTCAAAAAAAATTTTTTTTACATTGTCATTGTGGGGTGTTGTGTGTCGAATGGTGAGGAAATAAAATAAGAAATAATTTAATCCATTTAGGAATAATGCTGCAACATAAAAAAATTTGGAAAAAGTGAATCGCTATGAATACTCTCCGGATGCACTGTATATCATGGTTGTACTTAGACTATTCACTTGGGCTTTGGCTAAACACAGTTTGCAATAACGTCACAAGACACATCTGTATAAGACCACTTTGAATTTTACGACATTTGCTCAATTTGACAATTTTGTGTTAAATTTTGCTATGGGACAACTGCGTGAGCACCAGTTTGCCTCTGTTTGTTTTATTTCTCTATAAGCATTGTGCTGCTGGTGTAAATGAGGTTTATCTGACGCAGGCAAATGCAGATGAACTCTAGGGATCGTCCAAGGGAGCGCCCTTCGTTAACTTTAATTATACCCTGTACACCCTGTGCAAATTCAATTGAAGCGGGCCGATCACAGCTACACCAACACAAATGCCTAATTACACTGCCTAAACGCTCATGTACCACCATGTCTCCATGGAGAGATGGAAACAGGTGGATCCACTTTAAATGTGAACCCAAAAAACATGAAAATATAAATAATAAAAAAATATATGTTTTTTTTACTGAATCAAAATAATTTTTGTCACACTTAAAAAAAAATTACCAAGCCAGTTTTATAATATGAATGTTTGAATCTTCTTGATTGAAGCAAATCCATACAATTGTTCTGCTGTGACAAAACAAAATTCTAATTAATCAGTATAATATAATATAATATAATATAATATAATATAATATAATATAATA
>CAIGQZ010000379.1:13456636-13499964 GCA_903798205.1 Danio tinwini
ATCTATCTATCTATCTATCTATCTATCTATCTATCTATCTATCTATCTATCTATCTGTCCGTCCATCCATTCATTTGTCGTAGTTTTGTTATTCCATCCATCCATCTAATATATATATATATATATATACACAATACTTATATTACAATTATATATTTTATAAAAAAATCAATTATATATTTCTAAATAAAATTATATATTTCTATATAAAAGACAAAAATCCAACCGGTTTGTCTGTAAAATTACATTGTACTTATCTAAATATGGACTATACAAAAAAAAGTTAAAATTTTTAAACTGAGCTAGTTTTTTTTAAAGACCAACATAATCACAGCTAGAAAAAAAAAAATATA
The DNA here is from genome assembly GCA_903798205.1 of Danio tinwini. NCBI lineage: Eukaryota > Metazoa > Chordata > Actinopteri > Cypriniformes > Danionidae > Danio > Danio tinwini. The sequence goes on from CAIGQZ010000379.1 coordinate 13,456,990, forward strand.
ATTCAATTGTTGACTTCTATTTATTGCAGTACAGCCCATGTGACGACTAACCCATTGCCCTCTATCAGCTTAGTTTAAACAGATGAAAGTTTCTTCATCTCTCATGACTTTTACTTCTTTTGCTAATGGTCAAACTTTACATTTCTGATTATGGTCCTTTAAATTAAAGTAAAACATCTTTATCTTGACTTTGGTTTATTTAATTTTTTATTTTTATTTGTTACAGTTTGTACAACTTACACTGTGTATTGTCTAACATTCATTATTATGAATGAACTGAGTTTTCCTGTGTGTTTCAGTCATCATTATGTGCATGCACTCAGTGCTCATTGGCGGAGAGCATCAAGCCACTTTCCTGACGAAGGCCTATGACATGGGTCTGGCGAGCGGTCGATACGTGTTCATACCATACGACACGCTCCTGTACAGCCTGCCCTACATCAACATCACATACTTCCCTCTGCAGAACAACAGCAAACTGAGCAAAGCCTACGACGCAGTGCTCACCATCACTCTAGACTCAGATGTCATGACATTCAATGAAGCCTTCAATGCGGCCAAACAGCTCGGAGAACTGATGGTGCCACAAGAACCAGAGCAGGTGAAGCTCATTTATGTGTACAGTTGTTGCATGTGTAATAAAGTTACGGCCACCTGGCCGCCGGGAAGAAGGAGGCGGAGAACCGACGGACTTTTAAAGAAATATTTATTAATAAAAGGGACGGCAGCTCCTCACGGAGACTGCCGTCTAAATCAAAACAAATGGACGGCAGCTCCTCACGGAGACTGCCGTCAAACTAAAAGCAAAAGTAACATGTCTGGGCCCGGTCCTCTCTCTCTGTCCTCTGCCATCGTTCCTCCTCTTATAGTCCAGAGCTCCTTCCGTGGGATTGAAGGCAGGTGCGCGCCACAGGTGTATCTCATCTGTGGCGGGCCTCGTTTCGCTCCCACGGCTCTCGGCCACACCCCCTCGCCACATACCCCCATCTCCCCTCACAGGCCGGGGGCACCCCGTGGCTGTGCATACTCCGGGGGGGGGGATTTGGCGCCACAGCACCCGCGAGCCTATATGAGATGGGCAGAGAGAAAAGGAGATGGAGAAAAAAAGGAGGTAAGACAGAGTAGATAGAGAGGGGAGAGAGGGAAAAAAAAAATTGGGGTTCGGTTCTCCAGACACGCTGCCACTCGGTCCTCAACCAACTGAGAGTAGTGACGACATGCTGGGAGCCCTGTGGAGGAATCTATCCACCCGTCCGTCTTCTGGTGTCCGGCGGCGGTTCTCCTGACTGGCTGGCGGCATTTCTGGTCTCCTGCTCCGCTCCCGCTTCGGTGGAGGACGCAGGCTTCGGCGTCATGGCGGATCGCGGCGACTCCCCCCGGGCTCTCTGGGATGGCTCCCTTCAGCTCTTTCCCATCCGGTGGGGAGCCCCGCGTCCCCTGCTCCTCCCCATGCTGGGAGACGGCAGCAGGCAGATCCTTCTTCGCCAGCCTCAGGCCGCCCTGTCACTTTGGCAGACGAACGGGTTTCTCCCCCACTCGGGTTAACTCCCGAACACTCGCCCTCCTCCTCAGCGGCAACTGGACGACGTGTCCCTTCTTCTCCCGGGTTTCGGCACCACTGTAATGAAGTTACGGCCACCTGGCCGCTGGTAAGAAGGAGGCGGAGAACCGACGAACTTTATATAAATATTTATTAATAAAAGGGACGGCAGCTCCTCACGGAGACTACCGTCTAAATCAAAACAAAACAAAACAAAACAAACGGACGGCAGCTCCTCACGGAGACTGCCGTCAAACTGAAAGCAAAAGTAATAAGTCCGGGCCCGGTCCTCTCTCTCTGTCCTCTGCCATCGTTCCTCCTCTTATAGTCCAGAGCTCCTTCCGTGGGATTGAAGGCAGGTGCGCGCCACAGGTGCATCTCATCTGTGGCGGACCTCGTTTCGCTCCCACGGCTCTCGGCCTCGCCCCCTCGCCACAGCATGACTTGCATAATTCGCATTTTATGCAAAACATTGCATAAAACATAAAACACGTAAGTGCGTAAAGCCTTAAACATTGAGTTAAAGGGATAGTTCATTTTGTCATCATTCACTCACCCTTTACTTCTTTCCTCTGTCGAATGTAAAAGAAGATATTTTGAAGAAAGCTGGAAACCTGTAACCATTGACTTCCATAGTATTTGTTTTTTCTATATGAAAGTCAAAGGTGACAGGCTTTCAGCTTTCTTCAGAATATCTCTTTTGTGATCAGCAGACGAAAGAAACTCATAAAGGATTGGAGTCACTTGAGGGTGGTGAGTAAATTTTCATTTTTTGGGTAAACTATCCCTTTAAAGCAAGACACTGCAGGTGATTAAGGTAAAAAAATAATAGTGCCAACATATTTCCTGTTTTAATTTTTTAAATTTATATTTCTATAGCTTCTGAGAATCCAAAAAGAGCCATATATCGATAAATAATGTTATAATAGCTATTTTAGCATTCAGTTATGATTGAATTGCCTCTTGTTAAAGTTATGAAAAATGTTTATGGGCCAGTGACATGACCATATTGAAATAGTCTATATATATTTTGTTTTTGTAGACTATAATGTATATAATCAGGCATATTATGTTTTAAAATATTACTCAGTAAAAACCTTTAGAATATATTCAGTCAATTCAAGTTTATTTACGTAGCACTTTTCACAATAATTATCATTCCAAATATAGATATGAATAAAATGATGAAGTTAGGTGTATGTAAATGGTGCTGCCATGGGGATTTATTTATGAGAAAATCCTTTTGAGATTGAGTTAGGGTATTGTATTAAAAATCTGCAGACACAAATTGATAAAGTGCGACAAAAACCCCCACCTAAAAGCACATTTTGTATGTTTTCTTTACATTAGACTGAAAAAGCCTACAATTTTAAAACTGACAAACGCATGATAAAACAGCTAAAAAACATTCTGTTTCCTTTCAGGTCTCTCCGCTCTTTGGTACAATCTACAACAGTTTGTACCTCCTCGCCAAGTCCATGCACAATGCCAGAAGAGCCGGTCGCTGGTTGTCTGGGACCAATCTGGCCTATTTCACCAGAAACATTACATTCACTGGCTTCAACCAGGACATCCAAACAGATGAGCAGGGAAATGGCCAGACCAATTATGTGATTCTGGACACTGAGGCCTGGGGCACTCAGCTTTATCGCTGCTTTCTGGTGGACATGACCTCAGATTTGGTGCTGTTTGCTGGCAGGTTCATTCATTTCCCTGGAGAATCGCCTCCTCCTTCAGACTACAGCTGCTGGTTTGAGGACAATGCCATCTGCACTGGAGGTACAACAAAAAAAAATCACACAATTTCTGTATTTTGTGTTCTGTAAAAACAATATATTTTTTTATTTTGTATCATTTAAAATTACTGTACATGTACATAATGGTTTCAGTGGCAGCTGTGTTCACAGCTTTTGTATTTATTTATACTTGATATTTGTTGCATAATAGTTTTTTATTTATTTAACTTAGTTTAATTGGTATTTAATTACTTTAATTAGTCAAATAATGCAAAATATTTGTATTAATTAAATAAAATTAAATAATTTAATTTGAATAATTTAATTTATTGGTGCATCACGGTGGCCCAGTGGGTACCACTAAGAAGGTCGCTGGTTCGAGCCTTGGCTGGGTCAGTTGGCATTTCTGTGTGGAGTTTGCATGTTCTCTCCATGTTTGCGTGGGTTTCCTCCGGGTGCTCCTGTTTCTCCCACAAGTCCAAAGACATGTGGTATAGGTGAGTTGGGTAAGCTAAATTGGTCGTAGTGTATGTGTGTGAATGAGTGAGTGTGTATAAATGTTTCCCAGTGATGGGTTGCAGCTGGAAGGGCAGTCGCTGCGTAAAACATATATTGGATAAGTTGGCGGTTCATTCCGCTGTGGAGATCCCAGATTAATAAAGGGACTAAGCCGAAAAAAAAATGAATAAATGAATGAATTTATTTAACTTTTTATTATTTTAATGTTTTATTATTCAAAGTATAATAATTTAAGAAATAATAATTAATAATTAACACTAATTAGCATATAAATATTTATATATATATATATATTTATATATATAAATAATTATATATATATACATACAGTATATATATATCATCAATGTTAAACATTATTAATATTAATAATATTATTATTAGCAAATATTACATTGCTGTTTTATAAATTTTATTTATTTATTAAAATTATTTTAAAAAATGTTACATTTATAATTTAAGGATCAATATTTGTATAATAACAATTATTAGAATGAAGAATAATCTTTTGAAAAATTTAATAAAATTAATAGTTAACACTAATTAGCACTTATAAGAATTGTAGAAAGTAATTTGTATTTTTGTTTAATACGTCATCAATATTTAACATTATTAATAAAAATAATAATAATAACAAATATGACATTGCCATTTTGTAGGATCACTGTTAACCAATGCATATAATGTTATGTACATTTTGTAATTTATATGCTATGTGTTTGTCTGTTAATCTCTGCTTTTCTATTCTAGGTGTGGACATCATATACGTCATCATAGCATTTGTGATTGTTTTGATTATAGTTCTTGGTTCTGTTGGCCTAACTTTGTTCATAAGGTAGTTTTGCTGTGGTTTTGACAAGATTCTATTATTTATTACCTTTAATGAATGAATCGAACCACAAGTTGTGTGTGATCTGGTCTGATCTTTGTAGGAGGCGAATCCAGCAAATCCAGCTGATTAAAGGGCCCAACAGAATACTGCTAACACTGGAGGACCTGACCTTCATCAACCCACAGCTCAGCAAGAGAGTATGTGCTAAATCACCAGCTGCTTTCTAAAAGTATTTGAAAATCTAATTTCTTCTACATTTAATATGTATTTTGTCACAGAAAATCACCCTCGAGGATCTTAGTGATTCCAAAAGTTACATGGAAGAGAAAAGCACAGGGGATCGATCACGCTCTGTAAACAGTATGGCAACAGCAACACATGAAACGTCTAATGTAGCTGTTTATGAGGTGACCTTTTTACAGCCTTTTTCATTTAGTTTGATTTGTGTTTGTTCACGCTGACACAAATAACAATTATTTTGATGTTTGCAGGGTGACTGGGTTTGGCTGAAAAAGTTTACTGAGGGACATTTCAAGGAGGTTAAACAGAGCACCACTAAAATTTTTACCAAGGTATTTGGTTGTAAAAGAAACTACAGTGCTCAGCATAAACGAGTACACCTCTCACAGATCTCTCTTTTAAATTAATATTATTCTATAGGATGCTTTGCAATAAAATATTTGTGCATATACATTAGATTAGTCAGTACCAAAGTCAAAACTAGAACTAATCTAACAAAAACTTAAGATCACAGTGCACAATTTAGAACACTCAAATTAATATGATGGGGAAAATAATAAATACATTTTAATAAACAGGAAAAATTAAGAGAAATATAAAAATTATTACATTTAGTTGATATTTTGTAGATTACTACAACAATTAACATTTTTTTACATAACTTTTTAAATAAATGTTTTGTAATAACTTTTTTTTATAAATAACTTTTTAAAAATAAATTATTTTTAATAATTAAAAAATAGTATGTTTCTATTTCTAAAGATGTCTTATTTTAATGAATATAACTGTTTTATAAAACTGTTTTGCTTAAATCAGGGGTGTCCAAACTCAGTCCTGGAGGATCAGTCTCCTGCTGAGTTTAGCTCCAACTTGCTTCAACACACCTGCCAGGAAGTTTCTAGTTTATCTAGTAAGCGCTAGCTGGTTCAGCTGTGTTTGATTAAGGTAGGAGCTAAACTGTCCAAGACACTGGCCCTCCAGGACCGAATGTGGACACCCCTGGCTTAAATGCATCAAAATTTATGGCTATATTTACCGAGAAATTGATTAAAAATATTAATTTTTAAAAGGGCGTGTACTCATTTATGCTGAGCACTGTAAGTGTATTCACACTTGACAGGTCTGGTTTGATAAAAAATGAATTCTGGTGTGATTGCTTTAAATAATTTAATTTGAATAAGTGTGAACGCTGCCATACAAACTTTGGTACACACCAAACAAACAAAAACTGCTGATAACATGATATCACTGCGCTTTCAAACAAACGCTGCTGAAATTTAAATGCAAAAAGGGCCTAAGACATCTTACCAAAACAAACCAAAAACAGGAGACGTGGTTGCAAAGTGTGCATCATAAAAAAAACATTTTATCCATTAGCCATTTTACCATTTTACCATCTTTAGATTCAATCTGTACGTTACTGACAGCATGGACACTAAGTCAGGGCTCAACAATAAGGACTGCCTGATGGCCCGGGGCCAGCGTGTGAGACACTCAGGACAGTAGACAGGATAGTTACTGACCCGATCGGGCCATTGCTGCATGGTCACTAAAGTTTATTAGAATTCTCATCTTAGAATCAAGAAACCGTTCGTGTTTTAAGCCTTCAAATGCTTCCCTGTCTGTGATATCGTAAACACCATATTGCTTTTCGGTTCCTCTTATCTGTTTGGATGTTATGAGCATGTTATTTTTTTTGTAACAACTAGTACAGCGAAGAGACGGCAACATGGTGACAACATCAAATGATGATCCTTAAAGAAATTGTTTGTTTCTAACGTCTTGGAAGCAGACATTTATGAGGGTATACCACGACTAAATAAACAAAGTGATGTTTTGCACAATTTTCCGTCGGTTTGGCAGTTCAGCCACCTTTTGTTTTGCAATAAAATATCTGCATATTTTCCACATTGCTACTTTTGTTTGCATAACACTTTGAGTTTTGCTCATTACATACATTTCTTAAAATTTTTTACATATTTGAATTCTAGATTTGCTAAATTTTTTTTGAAAATTTGTGGCTAAGAAATAGCTATTAACTTTTTTTTTTTGAGGGGCCAGTAAAAATATTGGCAGGGCAAGTAAAAATCTGAACCACTAGTCCAATCGGGCCAGTAGAGAAAATCCTTAGCGTTGAACCCTGTAAGTGAACCATGGCCAAACATATCATTTTCTTTTGGACCAAATAAACCAAGGGAGCCACAAGCTACAAGTGTGAACACACCCTTACAGATTGTCGTGACTGAGTGACAGTTCCTATCATATGTATAATTCCCAGATGAAGGACCTACGAAATGAAAATGTCAATCCATTTCTGGGATTCTTCACCGACTGTGAGATGTTTGCCATTGTCACTGAGCACTGCTCTCGGGGGAGTCTGCATGACCTCCTTCGCAATGACGATGTCAAACTGGACTGGATGTTTAAATCCTCTTTGGTGCTGGATCTCATCAAGGTACTTTATGATGAATGTCCAGATCATCTGCACAGTTTCTGCAAAATGTCTGTCTTTGACTCCACTTGACGGTTTTTGGTACCCATTCAACAGGGCATGAAATATCTTCACCACAGGGAGTTTCCTCATGGCCGTCTGAAGTCTCGTAATTGTGTTGTAGATGGACGTTTTGTCTTAAAGATCACTGATTATGGTTACAATGAGATTCTTGAGACCCAGAAAGCACCAAAGGAGACACCGCCACCAGAGGGTAAGAGTGTTTATGGATTAAAATAGGTTTATTTCCAATGCAAATCACACTTTAGTGTAAGAGTATGTTTCAGGGACGTGCGGTCAGGGGATGCAGATTAGGCAGTGAGATCCTGAGATTTATACTAATGATAAAATAAATATTTGTCCACTGATCTGTGCTATAAATGCAAATTCTGTATGATTAAAATTATTTCAATTCTTTTAATAATCAAAATCGCTGTGTTTTGGTGTATCTACTGTTCAATTACAGTGTAGGAAGCAAGGCAGCACCAAGCTGTGCCTCACGTCAAAGGCAATCCACTGCACACTGGCCTGAGTGCGTGCTTTTTGCTCACTCAGTGTGTGCTACCAATATAATACTTTATAAAATTGTTTTTATACATTGTAAATATTTATTATTATATGTCCTCCATTTGCATATAATAGGTAATGTATTTCACATATGTCTATCACTTATTTAGTGACATAAAGCCGCACTGAAAAGACATGTGGTGAGGCAGGCAGTAGCTCTGCCTCAATGAAGAGGGCGCATGTGAGCTCATGGCTATTCATGTTCAGCATTTGCTCTTCTTCTACGCAGTAAAGTTCAATAGGAGTCCTTTATTTTATGTTTTGCTTTGACTGACTGCAAAAATCGTGGCTGTAATGTTAATATCTCAGCTAAAAACTTTCTCAAAATTAGACTTTTAATCAAACGTGAATAAATAATGGAAGACCAATGTGGGAGCTAAAGGGCTTGCTTCAAAGGACGGGACAGAAGATATCATCCGTCGTGATGCTGTGTTGCTTGTTATAGCTGTCTGTAGCATGTCTGTTTTTGATAGTCATATTGAATCATTGTACATTTTACATTCTTCCTTGGTCTAATATGTAGCTGCCATGTGTAGAGAAAGAATGCTGATATGATATATGAAACACAATCGGTAGGTGGCAAATATATTGGGTGCATATGACCCTGTGCCTCACCAGCCACAAACCTCACTGCACGTCACTGGTATGTTTACACAAAACTTTTCAGCAATATCCATTTTTATTTATTTAATTTTTTATTTGGTTGCCTGTAAATGCTAACTTTTGATAATGTGTTTTTACAATGCAATAAAAAAATAACAATACAGTTATTGACTGTATACAATACAAAAATGTAATTCTGTGAAATAGGTATGCAAACGAAAATAATAATGCCATTACTAGCCATACAGGACTGTATGTACGCAGGTTCTTAATGGTTTTTTTTTTTACAAATTTATGTCGCCAACTATTGGCCTTGGGAAAACATTTTAGTACGTTTTTATGCAAAGGTACCCTAAAGATATTGAAAAAAAACATCAAGTCAATTTCCTGTCTCTCAGATCTGTTCTGGACAGCACCTGAACATCTCAGAGATCCTGAAAGTCCACGGAAAGGAACTTATAAAGGAGATGTGTACAGCTTTGCGATTATACTTCAAGAAGTTGTTGTTAGAGGAGCACCGTATTGCATGCTCGGCTTGTCTCCTGAAGGTATGTTGTTCATACCGTAATAGTTCCATGAAGCATTATACAGAGGTTATTACAATAAATAGGCAGGTATTATGAGTGAAACTTGACATATATTTTTGTAGCAAAATATTTTTTATTGTATCCACAGAGATAATAAGAAAGGTGAAGAAACCACCACCTATGTGCCGACCCACTGTAGCTCCAGATCAAGCTCCACTGGAGTGCATCCAGTTGATGAAGCAGTGCTGGAGTGAACAGCCTGACAGAAGGCCTCCTTTTGATCAGATTTTTGATCAGGTGAGCTCAGAGAAGGTTTAAGGCTGTGTGCTGTTTTGAATTCATATTTTAACAAAGTAAAAACTTTCAGAGAACTTGTAAGATGATTTGTATATTGTGGCAGCCATTTTATTTTATGATTTTAATAATGTGTTGCTTTTGTTTAATATATTTCATTATTAATTTTCTGTATTTTAGTTTAGTTTTTATACAGTTGTTTTCTGTGTGTAACATTATTGTACATTTTATGTTAATATCCAATCATTTTTATTGTTTTACAAATATGTTTAATTAGAAAAGTTGGATTAAATTAATTAACAAAAGACAATAAAGACATTAAGATGTTACAAATAGTTATTTATTATAAATAAATGGTGTTATTAAATATTAAATACACTGTAAAACCCAAAATATTAAGGTAATTCAAACCATTTGAGGAAACCGATTGCAGCAAATCATTAAGTTCAAAAACTAATCCTAATGAGTACTGTAAACTTAATCCATTTGAGTAAACGAAGCAATTTGAGCACAGTAAAACCCAATAAATGAAGAGAACTCAAACCAACTGAGTACTGTAAAACCCAATAAGTCAAGGCAACTCAAACCATTTGAGGAAACCAATTTTTACAAACCTTTTGAGTTAAAAAAAACTAATCTATATGAGTACTGTGAACTTACTATATTTAAGTTGAAGTAATGAAGTATTTAATTAAATTCAACACTGAGCTCAAAACTCTGTTCAAATGAGTAGAATTAACTTTCGGTCAATTTTGAGTTAACTACACTCATTTCATTTAATAAAGTTAACTGTTGGGTTTTACAGTAAAGTAATATTATATTTTAAGCAGAAAAAGCATTTTTTACTTTGATAATATTGAGAGTGTCTTATTACTGCACCAAAATCTACATGTTAGGATGAGTTATGAAAGATTTTCTTACACTCAAAAACGTTTTCGCTGCTTGTTCAAACTACTTATTTAAAATGAGCTAAAACAACACAATTCTTAAAGTTTTTTTTTTGGAACAACTTATTTTTTTATGTTTAGTCAACTTAAAATTGTAAAAAAAAGTTAACTTAATTGCATTGGGACAACATGAAGGGATTGTGTGGAACCCAGCATTTTTGAATAAGTCAACAATAACCTGTTTCCAAACCTCTGTGAAATTCTTTCTTCTGCTGTACATGACAGATGACGTTAAAAAATTACAACATTTAGAATGCTACTAAGCTCTGTTATTATATTAAAAGTGATAACCACTTCTGATGTTCTCTTTTCAGTTCAAGCTCATCAACAAGGGCAAAAAGACCAACATTATTGATTCCATGCTGCGCATGCTGGAGCAGTACTCCTCCAACCTGGAGGACCTGATCAGAGAAAGAACAGAGGAGCTTGAGGTGGAGAAACAGAGGACTGAGAAGCTTCTGGCTGAAATGCTTCCTCCGTGAGTATATACAGTACTGTCATACGCCAATGATCTTCTCAGAATAAGCCGTGCTCCTGGCTCAATCTCAATCTTCATTCACAGCTCTGTGGCAGAAGCTCTGAAAACCGGTGCCTCCGTGGAGCCAGAGTACTTCGATCAAGTCACCATCTACTTCAGTGACATCGTAGGCTTTACCACCATCTCATCCCTCAGTGATCCAATAGAGGTTGTAGACCTGCTCAATGACCTCTACAGCCTATTTGATGCTGTACTGGGCAGCCATGATGTCTACAAGGTAAGGTTGAATGTCTGAAAGCCAACATGATAAAACAAATTTCCATGAAAAGCCATTAAAAAAAGCTATTAAACTCTTTTTAATTCCAGGTCGAAACCATTGGAGATGCCTATATGGTGGCCTCCGGGCTGCCAAAGAAGAACGGCAACAAGCACGCAGCCGAGATCGCCAACATGTCGCTGAATATTCTCAGCTCCGTGGGCTCCTTCAAAATGCGGCACATGCCTGAAGTTCCGGTCAGGATACGGATCGGCATTCACTCTGGTTAGTCTAATAATCCGCTTAGGGTTGATGTTATGAAAAAACGATTGTAAATGCTCGTGTAATCATCATGTAATAAGATTTAATGTCACTTTGCTTGTAGTTCTATCACTCATAGGCCTATTTTAGTCAGTTATTAAGATGTGCTTTCATGGTCACAAGTGGGTAAAGCTAAATAAAGGTGTAACCTAAGGGTTGCCAGGCCTAAAAGAAATGTTTCAACCCAATGACAGCTCAAAACCCACCCAAAAAGAATGAAAAGAAACCCATTTCAAATGATGGGTTTTTACATGGGGGAAAGGTTTATCATATCTTCTCTGATATTTTGCAATACACATACTTGTAGATACAGTATACATACTAAAGTACTAAACCAAACAACAGTTCTTAGTAACTTTCTCAGATGTCCACACAGTTGACGTTCAGCTCAGACTCTTTTACTCGCTTACTTGCAGCTGTCTTTGGGTTGCCAGACATTCCATAATCAATGCACAGTGGTGTAAAGTAGCAAATTACAAATACTCAAACTACTGTAATTGAGTAGTTTTCTTCAGGAATTTTACTTTACTAAGTAGTATTAAAAATGTGTACTCTTACTTTCACTTCAGTACATTTTTTGTGCTGTATCTGTACTTGTACTGCAGTATTTTCCTTCAACCTGCAGTCACTACTTTATTTGTTACTTTTTAAAATATAGTTGATTGGCTAAGTAGAATAATCAGTGCTGTGATTCCCTTCCAATCAAATTGCACGTATAAACATTGCGTCATACAGAACAACCTCAAGACACGTGCGCTTTCTAAATGCAGTTAACATGCACACTGTGAAGCATTAAAAGTGTTTAAAAAGACACAAAAATCATCAGATGCAGTGTGCGAGAGACTGCTTAGATGATGATGAAGATGAATATGTTGACTGTATGAAGACTGAAATAACCAAATGGCCTTAAACCAGGGGTGTCAAACAGCTCAGCACAGTTTAGTTCCAACCCTGCTTCAACACACTTACCTGTAGGTTTCAAACAAGCCTAAATGACTCAATTAGTTAGAAAAGTGTGTTTAATTAGGGTTGGAGCAAAACTGTGCAGAGCTGTGGCCCTCCAGGAGTTTGACACATGTGCCTTAAACAATCACTAAATTTCCTCCAGAATGTTACGTTTTCTCTCACACGTGAAAATAGCATGTAAATGCATCAACATTTCACATTGTAATACTCACTACTCTTGAGTAGTTTAAAAGGGCTACTTTTTACTCATACCTTAAGTAAAGTTTACAACAGATACTTTTACTCGCAATACATTTTTGGGCAAGTAAGGGTACTTTTACTTGAGTACGATTTTTCAGTACTCTTTTCACCACTGTCAATGCCCATTAAGAAATTATTCAGTTTTCATTTCATATTTTGTAAAGAAACAATTTGAATAATTTGATAACTCATAACTCATGTTATAGAAGTATCCAAAAAAAGCAACCTGCAGTTTCAGATTTTTTTTTTGCAAACTGCGTTTTCTAAATTATGCAGGAAAACCAAGACCCTGGCAACACTGGACGTAAAAGGTTCTTACAATATATGCTACTAAAGGTATTTGAAAAGGCATTGATTGGATTGCGTTTATATTGTAAACAAACACTGATGGGGTTGTATATATTGGAACTATCACAAAACGGCAACCTATTCTCCACTGAATGTGATCATTTTGGGATGTGTTGTGAGAAAGCGCACCAAAACAAGGTATTTATACTTTTGCTGGGTTGTACCAAAACACAGATTATGATCGAAATTGTAGTTTCCATCTACATCCTTAAGGCAAAACCACATAAGCTTTACATCCTGTTACACTCACCAGTGGTGGAAAGAGTACTGAAAAATCATACGTAAGTAAAAGTACCATTACTTGCCTAAAAATGTAGTGCGAGTAAAAGTATCTGTTGTAAATATTACTCAAAGTATGAGTAAAAAGTAGACCTTTTAAAAGTACTCAAGAGTAGTGAGTATTACGATGTGAAAAGGTGATGCATTTACATGTAATTTGTGGATGAGTGTAAACGTAACATTCTGAAGTGCAATTTAATTTAGTTAGTGCCCAGCAGGCACACAACGTCATAAGACGCTAATATTAGGTTCGATTTAGGTTCAATGTCTAGTCAGCGTCTAAGGGCAATGTTATTTTGACGTCCAATAAAGACGTCAAATGATGTTGATATTTAGTTGATTTTAGGTTGTGTTGGCAAGTGACCAAAATTTTACGTTAAGGCAGCATCTTAAACCAACGTCATATTGACATCAAATACTGACATTCATTCGTCAGGTATGGCAACCAAAATCCAACATCTTATAGACGTTATAATGGTAATGTCTACACAACATCAAGCTTTAACATTATTAGACGTTGATATTTGGTTGATTTTAGGCTGGACGTTGGACATTGACGTCTGCCTGACGTTGCGTTCTGCAGTCAACCTGATTTTCACAGAGAGAGCACATAGAGAAGATATTTTGAAGAAAGCTCAAACCTGTAACCATTGACCTCCATAGTATTTTTTATTTTTATTTTTAACTATGGAAGTCAATGGTTACCATTTTTAGCTTTTTTAGTGTTCAACAGAGTAAAGAAACTCATAAAGGTTTTGAGCATGAGCAAACAGTGAATACATTTTCATTTTTGGGTGAACTATTTATCTGCATAATTATAAAATTTGAATAATAAAGAAAAATTAAGTTAATAGATTTACTCACTTTTTTAAGTATCTAATCGCTCCTTACAGTGTATTTCATCCTGTTTGTTCTCTATCCAGGGCCGTGTGTTGCTGGAGTCGTGGGTCTAACTATGCCTAGATACTGCCTTTTTGGAGACACAGTCAACACCGCCTCTCGTATGGAATCTACAGGGTTGCGTATGTTCCATTTAGATGTCTTTTTTACAGAGGTGATATGGAAACTCACTGTGTGCTGTAATGGGATGCTCTGTCAACAAACATTATTTCCTTCAGCTTACAGAATTCATGTGAACATTAGTACAGTGCAGATTCTCCGCTCGCTGAATGATGGCTACAAAATAGATGTTCGAGGAAAGACTGAGCTGAAGGTACTAACACAAATCTTTTCTTTAACAGTCTATAACTAGTAAGTAATATTTGAACAGGCATTGAAAGTTTGGGGTCAGTTTGATTTTATTTTTAATTGTTTTAATAAAGTTTATAAAAAAGTATCAGTAAGATTTGTTCATATTTGTTAGTGCCAATAGCCTAGTGGTTAAGTGCGCCAACACATAGCACCATGGTGCTCACGGCGACTCGAATTCAATTCAGGCCTCGAGGTCCTATGCTGATCCTTCCACTCTCTCTGCTCCCAATGCTTACCTGTCTATTCTCCACTATCCTATCCCAATTAAAGATGAAAACCCCCTATAACATAGTTCATATTCTTTCGTAAAACAATTCTGAAAGCTAATTACTAAAATTAATAATAATAAATATTTTTGAACACCAAATCTGCATATTAGAAAGATTTCTAAAGAGTCACTGTGACACTTGGGACTTGGTAAACCCTTAAAGCTGCAAAAAATTCAGCTTTTCCAATAAAGGAGACATAATATGTAAAAAAATATTTTATTTGAATTTGAATTTATTTATTGAATGGGATAGCCCCTTGAGATGAATCATCTCATTTTCAAGGGGGTCCCTAAGAAATTCACAAATCAAACAGAGTACAACACATCATGACAAACATACAACTAACAGAACAAGCAAACAAGCAGCACACATCATCTGAAACACTTTCCACAATCTAAAGCCTAAATAAGCAAAAACATACAATCAAAAGTACAAACAATTTAACATACAAATAATAAACATTTAAATTGGAACCAAAATTAATAACATTCACAAGTTGTTTCCAAAAAAGAAAATAAATTAGCCCTGAAAAGACTAAATGATTTCATTGATCTGAAAAAGGAAGGGAGATTGTTCCAATCAGAAGGAGCTTTGTATCGAAAGGACCTGCGGCCACTTTCTGTTGCAGTTCTGGGAACAAAAAAAAATATTATTTATAATAATTATAAATGATTATTATTATGACATATGGAATATGATGAGGTAAATGGAACAAAAAAATTGCTTTAAATAAGAAGGGAAACTAAAATTAACACATTTAAAAAGAAACAAATAATACTGTCTGCGGAACTTAGGTTGAAGCAAATCAAGAGTTTCATGGGTTTTATGTGGGGTTATACACGGTTATGTGGCAACCGCCTGTGAATATAAGAAGCTTCTGATGGTAAACAATAAATAATTGTATTTTTTATAATCACACTTGATAAAAAAAAGTCTGCAGAAATACTTTGATTGACATTCTATCTTTGTATATGTCAGGCCAATTAGCGATAACCTCTGCCTCATTAGTTTTTTAATCTACCACTGTGCTGACACATACCCAGACAAAATTTTGTCTTTAATAGATGTCTAATAGACATCTAAAAGTAGACAGCTTTAAAAGGCTAAACTTGGGCTGTCAGTGAAAATCTAATAGACATCTAAGAATAGCCCAAAAATAGACCAGTCGTCAAATAGACAGATTAGACAGACTTTCTATGTGTAGTCATTCATTTCTGTTTATTTGATGACTAGTCTAGTTTTGGCCTATTCTTAGACGTCTATTTGATTTTCACTGACAGCCCAAATTTAGCCTTGTTTTAGCCAAGACGACTATGTTTAGACGTCTATTAGACATCTTTTAAAAACAAAAAATCCTTGCTGGGTAGGCATTTGTAGCATTTGAATATATAGCAACAGTCTACAATATGGCACAATTAGGATCAAAGGGGTCATTATAAAGTGTTATAAAACATTATTTGTAGTGTATTTTGAGCTGGAACTTCACATACATACTCTAGGGACATTAGCGACTTAATTTCCATTTTGTAAAATGGGGCATAATAGGTCCCCTTTAAATGGTTTTATTTTCAAATATATTCAAAAAGAAAGCAGTTATTTTAATGGCAAATCAATTTTTTGAATACATTTGATCATATAAGTGCAGCCTTGCTGCGCAGAAGAGGTTTCTTTAAAAACATTTTGAACAGTAGTGTTTTTTTATCATTTAATTAATGCATTATTAACTGTTTTAGGGGAAAGGCATTGAAGAAACATACTGGCTTGTTGGGAAAGCAAATTTTACTAAGCCTTTGCCAAATCCACCAGAGATCAAACCAGGGTAAGATTTTAATATTTTTTTTACATTTATTTAAATTTTTATTGCTGAAGTTTTAAATTAATTCACAAAATATGTGAACTAGTATGGTCTTTATTAATGTACAAATAAATAAAAATACATTGTACTTTAAATAAATGTGTGTTATTTATATTAAATATCTCTGTATATAAATGAATGGGATACTATTTATGGAATTGGATAATTGAATTTATGCCTCAGGGAAGACAACCATGGTTTGAAACCTGAGGACATTGAGGCTTACAAGAGAAGGAAAGCTGAGAAAAAGGCATGATCTCGTAGCCAAATGCAAGGAGGTAGTGCCTTGCATGCTGTTGTGTATTTGTCATGTGGTCAGAGTGACTTTCGTGATGGTGATCTCTGTGGTTTTGGAAAAACTGCTTGTTTATTAGTGCATGTTGTGTATTTTTCAGTTGTTGTGAAATGTGTTACCAATGTCCTAAAAGGAATCTCATTTATAACTTTGTCTTTTAGAGATAACTGGCAAGACATGATGACAGAGGAGATCAAGTCATTATTTCGCAAGGCCAACAGACCAGTGGACAAGCACAAAATCTGAAAAAAAAAAAACCACAAGGAATGAAGTTAAAACTGACAAATAAGGAAAGACACACGACAAGCTGCATGGGAAAGACACAAAGGGCAACACAAGCATGTGTGTTTCACTGCAGCTTACAAAGACTACTTTAATAGGATTAATAGTCGTCTGTCTAATCCGACTCTGCCCAGCGCAGCAGAAACAACAGTGCTAATGAAATGGCAGGTAGTCAGTGAAAGTGTATTGCTTTCCCAATGTTTAACGCTGTCATACTTTCTTAGTTTTGGCCACAGAGTGGCTGTGTGTGCGTCCCATCCCAAAGGTGAGCTCATGTTTGGGATTTTTCAGAGTTTGCCACATATTTGTTACTCACAGTGGAGCTTTCATTGATTTTCTTTGATCTTCTCTAACCAAAAAACAATATAGTGACATAATCAGATTTGGCAAAGCTTATTGGACATCTGTTGCAAAGACCAAATGTGATATTCTAGCGATGTTTGCAAAATGCAAAAGCCAAATTGCGAGAGGTTGGTTGATAGCAAGCAATTACAAATGTAAGGCTGCTGTGTGTTGTCTCTGGACTGGTGATAATTATGACTGTGTTTATGCTGAGTAAGAAGTTGCTTAAGAGAAATTACACAGTGGAATGCAATAATTCTGTGAATTCTGTTCGTGTATGCAAACATGTCTATTTATACTATGCAGAAAACTTCATATTAGTTGCTATACATTTAGAAAACTGGAGCATAAATGACGTCTGACTGCTTTTAAATGACATTAAATCAGACTAATCGGTTTAATAAAGGGTCTTATCTCTCTCCGATGAAACACATGTGCTTATAATGGATAGAAAATGAAATGTTTAAGTTGCTGTGCAGTTTAAGTTGTATTAAACATGTAGGCTGGGTTTGTCTGAGAGGGATTGACTGCCTTACACAAGCTGTTTCAAATCACAAATGGCATTTTCTGTTCATTTAAACTATCAGGCACAGCCTGAGTGGTGTTTTAATAATCATATTTCTGACTTTTTTCTTCATTTTCTGTTTGTCAATGCTTTTGGCCAGTCAGATCTCAACAGGCTGATATCTCTCTGTGATAGTTCAGTTTTGCACTCCTAGCATTTTACATTGCATGTTAAACATGTAAATAAGTACTGTACAATATGAAAATATGTCCAGAGTCTGTAATTGTTACATTTTATGAACAACTGTATGGATAGCTGCTAGTTTCCAAACGTTCAATTTCATGCTAGCAAAAGGTACATGTTCTGATGCTGTGTACATACAATAACATGCTAAGTCAAACTAATTCTTTTTTGTCATTGTTTTGTCTCTTTATACATTAAGCAATCATTTTTATAATTTATAAAAATATTTTTTGTGAAACAGTGTGCGCACAGTAAATGTGCACCATGGTATGGGTGAGGCAAGAAAAAAGCAGCAGCTAACATTAGGGAATAATCTGATTAATGTGTTACAGTACTCGTTTAGTTTTACTTAGGAATTTCATGTGGGCTTGTAGATTGGGGATTGTTTTAATGGTGTCAGACCAAGGTTTGTCATTTTTACAGTTTTGTTCTACAACACAAGCTACACACAATCCCAGGCCATACCTAAATTTTGAAGGCACTGGTCTTAAGTTGCTACATAAGAACTTCAATACAGGTATTTGAGAGCACACAACAGTTACAGCTAAGTTTATTTTAAATTAAATTGTATTATAAAGTAATGTTTTATCACTGCAGTTACTGTACAATTTCTTATCTCACCTGCTTATGACATTTGCTGGAAAACAAGACAAAAAAAGAAAATTTACAGTTTGACAAGAAGATAAAGTACAATTCTTTCCATATTCTAGGGTTTTGGTGCAGAGTTATTTAAACTTTTGAGTTTTCTTTTTGTGTGTAAAATGAAATAAAACCAATTGGCAATGGCACAAAGTTGTATTTTTACATTTTTAAATAAAACTTATTTTGTTCTCTCTATAAATTTGCATTTAAGAAACATATTGTATAGTGTTGCAAAGAAATTATTAATTACATTTTTTTTTCATTTAAAAATTTTCATTATTAACTACCCAGGTAGCGAAAACTTCTGGCTCAGATTTGGCATAGAACTGGCACAGCAGGCATTCTTCCAGCACTGACATACAGCATGTGGGGCAAACATGGCCTGGGTTTGGCAAAAGTGGCACACAAGATTTGGGCCAGATTTAAAATGTAGTATTTGGCCCAGATGCAAAAAAAATTGATATGTGGGCCACGTAAGTTTGGCCTGTCTTGACTCTTGACCTACATTTAAAATACATTAAAATTATTTTGGAGTAAAGAAAAAAAAATCTACCAATCAGGTTGCTTTGAGAAAAAGCATGCCCATAGTGTGTCTAAGGGCAATGCTTCATGGGTTTATCAATTTTATTGCAATCGTGACACACCAACCTATCTGGCCTAGTTCAGGTCCAGTTATGAGTTATTAACTTGGCTGAGACTTGACCCAGATACGGTCCGTGTTTGGCTCTTGTCTGGAAGACAGACTTAGTCCAATCATGCACTTTATTTCACTGCGGCCTGTGGGCCAAGCAAAACCTGATGGTGTGGGCCAGAGCTGGGCCAGATAAATTTTGCTATGTGATTATGATAGTCTACAGTATATGTGTTTATAATGTCGGATACACAAAGTTTAAGCTGTTGGTTATTATAGTTTAAAATACGATTGTAATTTAGATGAAATTGTGATTTTTTTTACGTTTTCAAAAGTAATTTATTATACTTAAAAATAATAAATATGCAGTTTGGTTGCTTACCACAAGATGGCGCTGTGATAAAGGTTTTTGTACAGTACACAAAACTAGGTTGCCGGGTTTTTTCATCCTTTTTTATCAACTCCTTAAACCAGTCATTTATAAAACAAATGCTGTATCAAGGATTCAAGGTCATTTTTTGTCAAGCTTACACATGATGAAGTAATCTTCCTCTTTGGGTATTTTTAGCCTCTCCTGATTGCCCATCTCACCATGAGAGCCCTTAACTCCAGCCTCTAATTCCTCTTTACGTCCACGGAACTGATCTGCACGTGTGAAAGGAAATTACTGCTTTCCAACATCAACAATATTCTTTGAAATTGTGGTGTTTATGGTGCCATAAAGACAGCATGGTATCAGGGAAGTCTGTGTCAGGTGAAGAGGTGAGACACTGCCATAAACGCACAGATAAAGCTCTACATTCCAGGATTTCACACATCAAGCCAGGCGGAACGACTGGGATTAAATTGTTTGTAATGACAGAGCAGTGACAATGTGCTGTGATTTGCAGGTCACATAATCACTATAAACACTGGGACGATAAGGCGCCACAGTTATTAGAAATGGTCATGAACTTTTTTGCACGGACAAGAAATCCGATGTAATGTTAAACAGCCAAAAGTTAAATGGCATAATATGCACAGCTAGTGTTTTTCAGCCAATGCTAAACTTCCGGTGAAATGTGACTTTGCAATTTCATAAGGTTTCGTTTATGTTGTAATGTAATTGCAATACATTCAGTTAAATAGACTTAAGCATTCATTTAGTTGTTCAAGGCAAGCGTAAAACGAGATAAAATACCGTGTAAACTCTATAGCGCGCCGTCAGGATTAGAAGGTGAGTGCAGAAACTCCACTTAATATAGGCCTACGGGGGTAAAATAAACTCTTTTAAAGACATGGCGGAGGAAAAGGGAATTTATTGCAGCGCTTCTTGTCCGGTCAGAGACACATTTTATATCGTATATCTATCAGGTAGTGAAGATCACTGATTTTTTAAAGTAATCAGACTTAAACGAAAGTTCAGGCTGGAAATGCCTGGAAGCCAGCCTGGAAATGGCCAAAACCCCTCTTAAACCAGGCTGGTTGACCAGCTAAAACCAGCTAACCAGCATAGGCTGATTTAAGCTGTTTTTTCAGTCGGGGTCACTCCATTCAGCTCCCTTTTAGCCAAACACGTCTGTGGTTGGCATTAAAAGCAGTGTGGTGTATGATAAAATTAGGTTTTCTATTTTTGGACTTTTACCGCACGGGAACCCGTGTGACGTCATGTGTGTCCTGGGTTAGTAATTCCTCTTAAACTCAATTGGGGGGGCCAAGATGGCGTTCATCCAAACGGACACGTTTTGAGTGGTGTCGTCAGGCTTTTTAGAGATTAACATGAAACAACTTAAAAATCCTGAAAGAAACTGAACTTATTTCTTGTTATGTCGTGTGCAGATCATGCTCAGATGGGTAAAAAAAGAAATAGAGATAAAGTCGTGTTTAAAGATATAGAAATGGCAACTGAGGAGAAAGGCAGAAAAAGTGGCGCCGAAACGGACGACGAAATAACAGATACATCTCTTCTTTACACACCGACCAAAAGCCCACCCGGAAAAAAAAACACCTCTTAAACTCAATTTAGTAACTTAAACAGTATTCAAATTTTATCAAATTTTACCATTTTTAAAATTGAAAATACAGTATAATGTTGTTTTATATGATTGTGGTGATCAGGCACAGGCGTTTTAAAAATGTTTTACTTGCCGTTTAAAAAATGATTCCCACAGGATTGTTTTTACCACTACTATATACTCAGAACAAATTGTTCCCTATATTTTGCAACCGTTACAAAAATGTGAACTGTTTTTTTAATACCATTGTATTGTTGTATTGTATTATATTGTATTGTAGCTATGTGCAGTGTAGCAAACAACTTGGTTGCCATAGAGTCATTTCATGAGGCAAGACACCAAGCTTTTATCTGCCATTTGTTAGTTACTGTTAGTAGTTCAGGACAATGTGGCCTATGTTTTATATTATGTAAACATTAACTTCTTTATAATGATGTATTACTTTCAAAATATATGCAAAATATAAAAAGGCATGATATTAAATATATATTTCCATTTCAGTTTATTGAAAAAATTATGACAAAAAAAGAAGGAAAAACTTTCTCAAAACATTTTAGATTTAAGACATATTGAAACATGGCATCTGCCAACCTGGAGATTTCTGAAGACAGGCGTCAGTGCAGCAGTTCTTTTGTTGGATAAAAGTGAAATAAAAGAACCTACAAAACTGTGCTTTAAGAAACAATTGAGTAGGATTACCTTTTCCCTTTAAACATTAAAGATAAGGTAAACCCTACCCAGATGTTACATACACATAAAGAGAGGTTCTACAAGCACAATCATGAATATCACAACACCATGGCTCAACATCAATTACACTACACTTAATGTAAGCATAGTGTTTGATTGAATAATGCACATGACATAATTGATGTCAAACCATTGGTCCTTCAAATATGTATCTCACTTATTTCAACCATTGCTCCTGAACATCTTCTTACAATGCATTTGTACTGACAAATTCACTTAGATTGTCGACACACCTGAGGTAACACCATTAATAACAATAATACCAGTTAGAATAAAAAAAAATATCACAAAAGTTCATTCAAATAGCCTAAAGGTTACAATTCATCTCTCATTTTATCACCCTTAGGGCGAACTAGCCTGCCAATAAAAAGGATGGAGTTGGTCTTGTTGTCTTTCACAAGGAAAATGAAGGGATGGTCAGCATAGAAGAGTTTGGGGTTCCTCATCTTCTCACTGCCAAAAATGCTGGTGTCAAATGGGTTTCCCTCTGTGTCCCACTCCAAGGAGGAGGCATGGAAGACATTGGAGAGGTAAAGATCTTTCTTGCCGGAAATGTTGGACAGATCTGCCTTGGACTTGTCCACAGCTTCACTGAGACCGAGTTCTCCAAGATGTTTCTGCAAAGCAAGGAAAAAGATGCTCGTACATCATGCATAAAGAGAGAGAAGGAGTGATTTGCGAGCAACTATGAGGCAGAATTATGTCATATTCACCTGAAGGTCGTGGCTGACTTCCATGTTAACTTTGGGCAGAGAGATGGCCACCGCTTTCTCCTCAAGTTTGCTGATCCAGGTGTCCAGCTGCTGGCGGGTGAGAAGTTTCTCCAGCCGCTCCAGAGGCTCCACATGGTACGGCATGATGAAAATCATGCTGGACTTCTTATGCGCCAAAGGCATGCTAACCATTAAAAATTTGTTCTCTGTGTCTTCATAGAAGCCGTAGATTCCTGTAAAAGACGAGCACTGTTAAATATCTACAGTATGTGGATATAATAGATTTTAAATTGGTGACAACAGGCTGTTGGTTTTACCTGTGCGATGCATCATTGGGACAGAGATTGTGTGAGAGCGGGTCACAAGGAAACCACGGTTGTCAACCATCTTGTGGTGGAACTTCTCATCCCAGTGGGCTGTGGAAACAAGTATAAACAGTTTACATGATTAATATTTGGTTAAATGTTCAAGTCTGTGTCAGCTTTTTTTGTTGTTGTTGTTGTTGTTGTTATTATGACCTGGCTTTCTAAAATCATATTTTATTTTTTGTAGTCATATAAGGATGTCAGCACAACAACTGCCCCTATTTCAATAGTCAGGTATGAAAATATAGTTTTACAGACATTCCTTGAACAATTATAGTCAATATGTTAGTGCCATATAGTAAAAGGACAAAACAATTGGAGGTTGATTTTGGATGAATAATTTAATATGATTTCAAAGTAAATACTGGTACTATTTAATAGAAAGTAAATTAATCTTTGTCCTGCACTCTTAACCCAAGCAGTTGACTTTACAAGATAATTGCTTGGAAACTTATTGCCTTAAACCACACCAAAAGTTTTACACAACAGCCCTAGTTGAATTTACATAGAACTATATAGAATATTAAGGCTGTTTAGTTTCATATTGTGTAATAATTTATTGTAAGTGGTTTGAGGCAAAGTTGTTTCCAAAACAATTTTTTAGTAAAAATCATTTAAGAGTGGATAAAAAACAAGAACAACTGTGGTCAGTGCAGAATCACATAATAACATTTATAAATACTTACGTTTAAAGAACATAGCATTGACGATCATAGCCCCGTCTGTGTTTTTCACATCTTTTGTAATTTCTGGCAGCTTTCCGTCAGTTGTCTTGGCGGCCCACTCATTGATGGAGTTAATGGCGCTTCTCTTGTCGCGGAAGTTGATTTTGGAGTGCTCGTAGTTGTAGTGCTTCTTGCTGTTCTTGACAAAGTCTTCGACAAAGCTGACAGAGCTGGGGCCGTACAGCCTGTTACTGATCTTCCATGTCACATTGCGGGCCTGTGGGTCACTCACCTCAGTCAGAAGCTCTGACAAGCCCGTATGCAGATGCTCGTCTTTCAGAGCGTCAGCCTTCAGGACACTCTTCACCTGGGAAGCGGTGGAGGATTTGCTCCCCATTGCCACCATACCAAGAGAAGACGCCACCACCACAGGTGAGATGAGGATGTTCTCGAGACCCTTTTCTTTGGCCACATTGTGGTAGAGATTGAAGGCCAGATTGGCACTGGTGTCTGCCATGGAGGTTGCATGAGCGCTCAACTTTTTGTCCTCACTGGACACGGCCACAGCCAAAAGGCACAGAGCAATGAGGCTGGATACCCACATTCTGGCTGGATTTTTGGATATGGAAATCCTATAGTAGAGGGATTACAAGTGATACTTAGTACAAATTCATACATTTTTCAGAAATGCTAATTTCAAAATTCCATGTGTCAGATTTAGGAACAAAAGGCTGCAAACTATTTGATTGTTTTTACACTTTTAAGTGTTTGTTCCTTAAATTGGTAAACCTACAGAAATTATGCCTGTAGGTCATGTTTTCTAGACCAAAGCAGTTGTACAATATAAAGGCTAATTTCAATACTCCATGTGTCAGTTTTAGGAATAAAAGGCTGCAAACTAGTGTTTTTTTGTTTTGTTTTTTTACAAATTTCTTTGTGTTTGTATTGTAAATTGGTAAACCTACAGAAATCAAGCCTGTAGGTCATGTTTTCTAGACCATAACAGTTTAACAATAGCAGCGGCATAGACTAATCTCACAGGAATGCACTGTTTAAAGGGATAGTTCACCCAAAAACTAAACAACAGGAAGCTCATGTCCTACCTAGGCTATCATTAATTCATTCAAGACACAACACAGAGGCTAAATAAAGGTTGTAAAGATTAAAGGCAATAAGGTTGTAAATAGTGTGTTGTAAATTTCCTGAACAAACTGACCTCAAGGTGCCTTCAAGAGCCATGGGTATTACCTTTATTTTGCCTGTATATGTTTTTTACTCTCAAAGTGCCAGGAGCAGTTGACTACTAAATTCTTTTAAAAATAGTTTCAATTTTCTGAAACAAAGTCAGCAACATCTTTGATGGACACTGAAGGGTGAGTAAATTTAACAGCAAATTCAGTTTTTTTTTTGTGAATTATCACCTAAACATGAGCCTGTTTTTTCAGCATTTCTGAAATGTGCTTAATGTTGAATATTAGAGTAGTGTATTGCATATTGCGTAGTTGCCAACTATGCTTGAGTGTACAAGATGTTTGTAGAATGTTATGTGTCTTTATCCACCAACAACCACAGCATTGTTGCTTTGTTTTCCCATCTTTTATTTTTCTTTGTAAGTTGCTTTTTTATCATCTTGAATACCTTGATATGTTTTCATATTCATAGTTGTCAACGATATGGATTTTCACTCTGAAAGACAAGAGGTGCATTTGGGTAATCTACACAAAAGTATGTTTATATACATTGGTTAATGTGCAAAATGAACTTCTTGCTTCTCCTCTGCATTTAGCAAAGTTTTGATTTAAAGCAGAACAAGTTTGCTGCTACTTCATGCACACAGAGAAAGAAAGACACATCGACTCTTCTTATTGGCTAGAAGAACTTTAGGGGAAGATTTTATCCAACAATCAGAACTTCCACAGTAAACCCACATCTAAAGGGCAGAGGGAGCATTGATGGAGAGATAGCACAAAACCACTCCCAATGGAAAAACTCAATCATTGTTTTGCAACCGTAAGTATATAAAGTAATGGTAAAAATCTGCAAGAATGCATTGAAATGAAACTAAATTGATTTGTAAACTGACCTCTAGGTAGTTTAATTATTTTTTGTTTGTTCAGTTTTTCAGTAGTTATTTAATAGCATATTTCATGAAAAATGTAAGAATTAGAATTTCCTAAAAAGTAAAATCTGATAGTTTATGTATTAAGTTGGATGTAAAGCATTTTTTTTATTACAAAAGACTAAAAAAGCTGTACGAAGAGTTAGAAAAAAAAGTATTCTCTGACTCTGTGTGCAGTAGCTTCCTTTCCATGCAACAAAAGCAATCCCAAATAAATATTTGTGAAATAAAATCATTTTCCCCAATATTTACCTTGGACAGCTGTTTTGATGTTCTCTTTTTTCCTCTTCTCTTCTCCTCTTCTCTTCTCTTCTCTTCTCTTCTCTTCTCTTCTCTCCTCAGATGTTCTCTTCTCCTCTTCTCGGATGCTGGTTTGCTGCAGTGTTTGAAGCAGAGGCCTTTATACTCCAGGAAAGAAACTTCTAGAAGCTGGACATGGACTATTCAAATGAGAATGTCTGGATTTCCTGGGGAAGCAGAGAAAGCCCTCCCCCTGGATCAAATGACCACCTCTGCAAGGTCCTAAAGCCTTCTGAAATCAGCTCTACTTTGCAAACAAACTACAACTATTTTTCATTCAAACTACTAAAAATGTGTTGTTTTGGCATGACGTTTGCAATGGAGGATTATAATGTTTTATAGCGTTCAAGGTTTTAGCACAGAGCTCATCACACTGAGCTCAGCATATGTATTTTGCATTGGAACATGACAGCTTAAATGTTTTTAAATCAAACAATTGACCTCAGGATGTATAAAATAACTGCTTTTATAGACTGGGTTTTCTGTCTTCATCAACATTCTTTCTAGATTCTTCTGTCGGGGGATGCAGAGGCTTGTTCCCACATCTCACATCCTCCCCCAACAGTGCCACGTCAAACTGAATTCTTCTTCTGGCTGCGGGTGTGGTGCAGAACTTAGGTACTATATAATGAAAATCTTTAAATAATTGTCCTTACCTTATATATATGGCATGTTTTGTAATGTTTAGGTGGTCAGTCGTTTGCACATTAGTTGTTTTGTCTGTTGCTCTGAGCTCTTTTACATAGTTTTTCTATGCAACTTTCTTTTTTCTTTCAGTAAATATTATATAATATAATAAGAGATAGTTCATGCAGAAATAAAAATGCACTCACTCTAGTTTCAAAACTTTATAAGAAGATATTTAAAGATAAAAGAAGAAGAAAGTTGGAAACCTGTAAAACTTCCTTAGTAAGAAAAACAAATACTATGGAAGTCAATAGTTACAGACTTCCAGCTTTCTTCAAAATATCTTCTTTTGTGTTCAATAGAAAAAAAAAAGTCAAACAGGTTTGGGGCAAGTCAAGGGTGAGTAAATGATGACAGAATTTTGAATGGTTAAAAAAAGACCCCATTTTCAACCCCCACCCCATTACATGTTCTCTGACCCCTACAGTAATGAAACACACCCAGTAATACTGCTGGACTAAACCATTAAAAACTCCATAGAAAACCTGACTTTTTAAAGTTTTGTTCCCTTTTTCTTTGTGTAAACAAGTTATCCCTTAAATATGAACCTGTTTTAGGCATTTTTGAAGTGCTCTTAATGTTGAATATCAGAGCAGTTTATTGCATTTAGTTGCCAACTATGCTTGAGTGTACAAGATGCTTGTAAGATTGTATGTCTTTATCCACCAACAACCGCACACTGTAAAAATGATATCATTCAATATGAATAATTATGTTAATTATATGATCAAAGTCATGATATGTTTTTTTATGATACTTTAACTTATCTCAATAGGTTAATCAGGTTTAATGTAATATTTTTTGTCAGTTTAGCTGAAGTAAGTTAAGATTAATTTGACTCAACTACAAAATGATGGCAACAAGATTTTAAATTTTTTACAGTACAGCATTGTTGTTCTTTAACATTTGTTTCTTTGTATGTTGAAAGACCCCATTTGACCCCATACAGTAATACAACACACTCAGTAATGCTGCATGATTAAACCATAAATTTATAAGAAATCCCCTTTTTAAAGTTGTATTCTCCTTTCTTTGTGTAAATAAGTTAAAGTTACCAAAAGAGCTTTATAAAAATATATGAAAGATTTAAAAAAAAAAACTCTCAAACTGCTCAGAATCTCTTGTCACATTTTAGGTAACATGCCTGATAAGCACAAAAGCATGTGTTTTTTGCATTGGCCCGTCTGTGTGTGGTATGTGTTGTTCAAACATGTGGCTCTGCTGTTAATGACATCTGTTGTTTACTAAAGAGTATCTTTAAACATCTCAGTTTGTCATCGCTTTAGGTTTGCATGTGGCAGATGTCTTAAGCAAAACTCAAATGTTGGGTATAAAAGGCATATTTATATCTAAATGTGCAGAAATTCTGCACAAAGCAGTCATTGAGTTGTGGGCTGTGCCGAGGGGCCGTGCCGAACATGATGTAAGATGCAAGAAAAGTTACTTCTCAAGTGCTGATGTAACTTGGGGCAGCATTGCACACGTCTTTGATTTGTTATCAAAAAAGTGATAAAAAGTAGTTTAAGAGAGAAAATAAATCTTCTTTAATAGCTTTATGTGTAAAATAATATTCTTTATTTTCTTGTCTGAATGAATGCTTATCATAAAATAGAATTGTGTTCATTTGAACTGTGGAAATTAAATATTTGCTATGTATATTATGCTATTACCTTGTGTTAAACTGCCAGTACATTTTCTGTTTTCTTACAGACACATTTCTCTCTATATCATGTCTTATACATTATATTATTTCAAACTATTAAAATGTCAATAAAAGTCAGTTTGTTAAAATGTAAAGTTGAATTTTCAACATCAAAAGTTGACGTAGCCAAGATCAACATCCCAGAATGCAAATCACAACCATAAAAAATTGGGATCACAAAATATGGAAAATGTTCATTAACAGATTTTTTAGAGTGTTCTGTCTGAGGATTTCAGTCACTTTAGAAAAATGAAATATTATCATAAAATAGAATTGTGTTCATTTGAACTGTGAAAATTAGTTTTTTATCAGGAGATTAACAAAGGATAACCTGCAATTTTCTACATTTATGTCAGTGTTTAGTCCTAGTTTTCCTAACACAAGTAAAAAAGCAGTTTTTAAGAACATAAAAACAGAAGTTTTTCAGAAGGACAGTATATAAAATAACTTAAATATTTACTGATATTCTTTCTAGTTATAGGTGTTAATCTGGCACCTAAAGTGGTAAGTTCTTTAATTATATGATAAACCCTATTTTTTTCACAGCCTTTTCAAGATGGTAAGCGGTTCTAAAGTGATTGAAAGCCTCAGACAGTACACTCTCTTGGTTCACAAGTGTTGTTTGTTTATTTACTGTAGTGAATTGCATTATGGGAGCTTGATCTTTGCTATGTCGACTTTAGAT
Organism: Danio tinwini; assembly: GCA_903798205.1. Classification (NCBI taxonomy): domain Eukaryota; kingdom Metazoa; phylum Chordata; class Actinopteri; order Cypriniformes; family Danionidae; genus Danio; species Danio tinwini. Next base: position 13,486,469 of record CAIGQZ010000379.1, read on the forward strand.
GTTGAAAATTCAATCCACAGTTGATCAAAGTGACTTTTATTGACATTTTAGTTTGAATAATAAGACATATAATGCTCTGTTTGCTGGTTGCCCAGCATCCTCTATTAACAAACTTCAGCTAGTACAAAATGCAGCTGCCAGAGTTTTTACCAGGTCTAGAAAATATGATCATATCACCCCAATTTTATCCTCCTTACACTCGCTGCCTGTTAAGTTTCGTATTGATTATAAAATATTGCTTCTTACCTATAAAGCCTTAAATAATCTAGCTCCTGTTTATCTAACCAACCTCCTGTCTCGCTACAACCCAACCCGCTCTTTATGATCTCAAAACTCAGGGCTTCTTGTAGTACCTAGAATAGCAAAATCGAGTAAAGGAGGTTGAGCCTTCTCATTTATGGCCCCTAAACTCTGGAATAGCCTTCCTGATAATGTCCAAGGCTTAGACACACTCTCGCAGTTCAAAACTAGATTAAAGACCTATCTTTTTAGCAAAGCATACACTCAGTGCATTACATAGCGGTATGGCGCATGATGTGCCCCACACACGATTTTGCTTCTTGTTTATATACACTATGAACAGCAGCTACGCTAATTATTCTCCTTATTCTGTATTTCCACCTGGGGGTACTCATCCCGAGACCCTTAGACTATGCAGTGCCACTAATGCAATTCAAGACCAGCGACGAGATGATCCCAAGGTTTTCATAATCCTGGACCAGGCCGTATTCTGAGCAGCTGCTGTGGTGGTCATGGTGGAGTGAGAGCACGAGACTAATTCCTGTGACGCTCCAAGGACAGACGAGTCTTCGCTGAGGTCTAGCTTCCTGCGCCTAGACTGCAGCTCTGCACAAGACGTTTGGCCATATGAGAAATGGTCGTGCCCAACTGAGCCTGGTTTCTCTTGAGTTTTTTTTTTTTAAATCTTCACTTTCGCCAATTGGTGAAGTTTTTTCCTCGCCACTGTCGCATGTGTTCGCACTGTGCATGGTTCGGGATCTGTAGAGCTGTGCATCGATGGATTTGCTCTTCAGTGTTTGGACTCTCAGTAGTGAATATTAACCCACACTGACCTGAGCTAAACTGAACTGAACTGAACTTATTCTCTGAAAACTGAACTGACACTGTTTCAATTGACTATATTCTTCTATGTGAAGCTGATTTGACACAATTTACATTGTATAAGCGCTATACAAATAAAGATGAATTGAATTGAATATAAGAAATAATATATAGAGAAATAAGTCTGTAAAAAAACAGTTTATTACAAGGTTTTTGTAGCGTAATATAAAACCCCAGCCCAGACAATATATCACGTTAAACTATTAAATTGTTAATAAAAGTCACTTTTTTGAACTTTTAAATGTTAAAAATAGTTGGTAAAAAGGTCAAGGTCCTATAATGCAATTCAAAAGCATAAATAAAAGGGGAAAATAATAAAAACATGAATCACAGAATATGGAAAACTGATATTTTACGGATATTTTTTACAATGTAGGTTTGCCAGATTCCTCACTCTAGCTGGAATCGCTCTCCAATTTAGCTTTAAAAAATTTATTTGTCTCCACATGCGGTGTCTCAGCTTTTTAGAATGAAAGCCACTGCAGTGACCAAACTGCTAAGGAGCATGTTGTGTGGACAGAGAACTGTTTCAACGTTCATTTTAGTGATGAAAGCAGTTCCATTCATTTGGGACCAATAAAAAACATTATTCATTGTCAAAGATCAAACCTAAAGTGTTTGCTGAATGCTGCTAAATGCTGAACTTAATGAAAAGTAAATGAGAATGTGTTATGGTTTGGGGCTTGTTTTCTGTAGCAGGAGTTTGGTCTCTTATGCAGCTATATGACAAAGTTGAAGCAAATGTTTATTAGAATGTCTTTTACCAACATGGAGTTCCTTCTCTCCATTCATCAATCAGTTAGCCAGCAATCTTCATGCAGGACAATGAACCTTTTCACACAGCACAGCGGGTAAATAGTTCACCAAGATGAAAACATTAAAATATTTAAATGACCAGCCCAGACATTTATAAAGTGTGCTTCATACAAGTGAGTGGGCTTGACAAACCACCTGTAGAAAAAAACACTCCCCTTCTCAGAGCACTTAATTCTCTGAGCACTGACAGTTTCTTTGTATAATTAACACTGTGTGTATCGCCTCTTATTGAATTTCTGAATGCCTCCTTAATTGTAAGTCGCTTTGGAAAAAAAAGGTCTGGTAAATGTAATGTCCAGTGAGAGACTAATGTCCTGTGACCACAGATGGAAGGCATTCAAAGCAAGGAAATGTACACCCATACTCATTTTCACACCTTCTGTTATTTTTTTAGTTGTAACTCTTATACATCCTATGATCATTAATGATCTCCAGTTTTGATTTCTGTTCTGATGGCATGGTATAACAGCAGGTAAAACACCTTTAAATTTTAAAGACTTCATTATTTCTGAAAAACAAATTGTGTGTTTTTATAAATTGGCTCATTATTGATTATTATTTGTATGGCACTTTCACAATAATTATTGTTCCAAATCAGCTATAGGTGTACAAATATAAGAAAGAGTTTGTTTATAGGGTGGACCAACGCAATCTGGACAGTTCATACAGTGTCTATAGAAATTCATTATACCACTTTGAAATAATGACTGTATTTGTCATACAGCCTGAAATCAAATCACAGTCCAAATAACTTTTTTCAGTCTTTTAAATGTTTTTGTAGATTTTCCTAACCTGTGCCTTTCTACAACTTTATCTCGAATGTGTTTTGAAAGCAGGTGTAATGCGAGTAAAGGTATAGATTCAAGGTACGAATTATACATTGACAATCGGAGGGGTCAACTTTTTTTGGTAATATTAGTTTCTGTAAAACATCCTTCAGTGAATCAAATGTATGTATTTATTTAAAAAACGTCTAATTTATTAATAAAATGTATTTAGGTTTTCAGTGTTCTGTGGGATATTTTGTGTATTCTGACATACAGTGTCTGACTAGCTACTTCTGAGGTTACTGTAAGTCAAACTATGCATCTAATTTAACTTTACTTTTAGGCTATATGTATAAACAAACAGCTATTTTACGAGAAAACAGTCCTGTGAACGGTTACGCTGTCTATCGGTGCTCTAGATCTGCTGGTTTCAGACTGTTGAATGGGTTTTTTCTCGCAGGCTGATTGGTGCGATTATGCATTCACAGTGGTATGAACCATTTTTGTAATAATTTTAATTATTAACATTATTATTTAAAAAACAAAGCAGAGCAAATTATTTCTCAGAATTAAAGAGCTAACCCCTTCTATGCATTTTGTTATGAAGTCCTTTAGGAGGAATCAAGCGTTAATTAGGGGGGTCAATCCCCCCTAACCCCCCTGTAATTCGCACCCTGTATAGATTTACATATATATATATATATTTAATAGACACAACCTGTAAATACACAAAAGTTGATGTATAGGTGTATTATATAGAGGTTGTATATACTGTACACAACCTATGGATATATTATACACATAAAAAAGCTGATAGGTGTATAATACATTTTGAAAGTTTTTTTTTATCTGATCTGGAAATTGATTTAGCTGTTTTGTCTTGTGTTTAAGAAACACAGGTACTTTTTGCAAGACCTGATTTCTTAACCATACACCATCTTTCTGTTTGGAAATTATAATAGCACTGTTAGATGTTTGTGGAAAATCCACTTCTTCAGTAAGTATGACAGCGTTTGTGCACTGTGTGAGAATTAAGTAAGGTTTTGTCTCTTTTGTGACTGAAGGGAGAATAATTTGTGCTGTGGCTGATGAGGTGAGATGCTCTTCAGTGGCTCTGGGCTTTTGTGTGTTTTATTAATGAACAGCCTCTTAGTCATCATGGATAAGGAGTAATTGACTGTGACCTTAGTCACTTTTACTAATTGAATGCAGATGATTAGTTCTTAAGGTGTTAACCCCAAAATGTCTCTTGGTATGTATTCGGTTTAAAGGTAATTATTCAGATAACCTTGCCCTTGAACATGGAACAAAAAGTTTTGGAAAACTCCAAACTTCTAATTCGTCGTGTGCCTTGTTGTCCACCAGGTGGCGATCAAAGAAAGCGGTTGCATCTGGTTTATGGGTCTTTTGTCTCATTTCACGAAACAAAATGTAAGGGACATTAGTATAGAATGATTTGTGCCATTTATTTAATGAGTAAAAATCTATGCCTGCTTATTAACAAGCCTAACGGACAAATATGGGTAGTTTGGAAGTAAGTGAGCAGCTGGTTGCTGTGACCAACAGCTGATTAGAGGCTGTGAGACATTTTATTTGCACAGGACCTGAAATGTCAGGGGAAGCAATTATGCTGCAACCTAAATAAACGTGCCCACACACACACACACACACTTACCAACGTGTTGGAGATCACTGAAGTTTGCTTGTATTATTTATCAATAATAATAATAATTAATAATAATAATTCCTTACATTTATATAGCGCTTTTCTAGACACTCAAAGCACTAGGCTACACATTAGGGGAATCTCCTCATCCACCACCAGTGTGCAGCATCCACCTGGATGACGCAACGGCAGCCATATTGCGCCAAACCGCACACCATACACTAGCTGATTAATTATGAAGCCGATTAGGAGGTTAGGAGTCCATGATGGACAGAGGTCTGTGGGCAAATTTGGCCAGGTCGCCGGGGTTAACCCCCCCTACTCTTTTCGAAGGACATCCTGGGATTTTTAATGACCACAGAGAGTCAGGACCGTGGTTTAACGTACCATCCGAAAGACTGTGCTCACTAAGCAGTATAGAGTCCCCAATATACTGGGGTTTTAGGACCCACACAGACCGCAGGTTGAGCGCCCCCTTTATATTTTATTAAGTCTTATGCAATTAATGAAGGGAAAAGTTTTAAATTTTACAACTTTAAAAAAATTAGATTTCACAATTACAAAGAACATTTAGAATTAAAATGTTATAGAATTAGAATTTTTATATATTTTCTTGTAAAATCTTACTTATTTTTTTACAAGCTTTTAGCTTTTAATGTTTACATCATGTATTCAATGACTTAGCTATTCGTTTGAAGATAACAAAGTTAGTTTGAACTTAATTGAACAGATCTTGCTTTTTTTTAGGTAAAGGAGTTGTTTAAATGGCTTTTGAATAAAACTACAGTTTAACTATTGAAAAAAAGTATCAAAACAGAAATAATGGTTTACCAGAACTAGAGGAGTATTACATTAAAAGTGAATCTGAAAACTGTTTTGGTCCAAATGTCTTCCAAATTGCAAGTTGGGATTTCTTTTTTAAATTTTTACATCTGCATTTGTATAAGACCAAGTTTATTCATTCATTCATTTTCTTTTCAGATTAGTCCCTTTCCTAATCTGGGGTCGCCACAGTGGAATGAAACGCCATCTTATCCAGCATATGTTTTACGCAGCGGATGCCCTTCTAGCTGCAACCCATCACTGGGAAACATCAATAAACACTCATTGACACACATACACTACCGTCAATTTTAACTTACCCAATTCACCTATATCACATGTCTTTGGACTTGTGGGGGAAACCAGAGCACCCGGAGGAAACCCATGCAAACACGGGGAGAACATGCAAACTTTACACAGAAATGCCAACTGACCCAGCCAAGGCTCGAACCAGCGACCTTCTTGCTGTGAGGGGAGAGTGCTACCCACTGCTCCACCACGTTGCCAGACAAAGTTTATATTGTAAAAAAAAAGAAATAAATTGAACGTAAATTTGTATATTAATTGTAAAAATCCTGCAAGTTAGATTACTATATTTTTATTTATTAATTTCTATACTTATTTCTTAATTTATTTATTTTTTATAATTCATTTTAAACCAATTAGCCCTTTTTGTCTCTTTTTGTACTCTTTTTTTGAAGTAACTTTTACTCATTTATATGAATATAATGTTTATTCTATGTTTTTTTATATTAGTTTTTTTAAGTATTTTAATAATTGAATTATTTGTAGTATTTTTTATTTTATTTAATTAAAATAATACATTTTAGAATAATTAAATGTTGGATGAGTTCTGGGTATTTTTTCCATTATTAATATATGTTTATTACTTTCAACCAATTATTATTGATTACTTTATATTATACTAAATTGTATTTATCTCAGTACAATGCTTATTTATTTTAATGACATTTTATTCTTATTATTTAACATTTTTTTATTTTTTTAATTTATTGTATATTTTTGGGGCTTTTTAACCAAACATTTTCACGGACCCTCAACACTTCCTTACAGTCCCCAGTTTGAAAACACCTGGTTTCAAATAACAAATGTTATCCGCACATGGCAAAGAAAATCATCTGTCTCTATCATTTAGGTTAGAAGCATCTCCACAGTGGACAGTAGGGAGCACAATCTGCACCAGTAGTACAGATCAGGATTTGGTCCCGCCCACAGTGCATCTGCCCCGCCCAACAGTCGGCTGCTGCTCTCTCGCTCCCATAAGCACAAGCGCAGGTACAGCACTCAACTAACAACACAAAGAACGCCGGAGAGAACAAACAAACAGCATGTGCTTTTAATTCAGACACTTTTCAATCCTTCTTCAAAGTGCTTCTCGTGTCTGCACACCGGGTGCCTTTTTATTTGGTCTCTTCTTCTTTTTTAATATCCTTCGAGTGAGTTGCAGTGTCAGTTGTTGGCTACCTGTCCCGTTAGGTGTGGAAGCAAGGACACAGGAAACGTTCATTTAAAGTTTACTTGCTGAGCAACTACAAAACAAACGCGTCAAGATAAGGTAAGAAAACTTGTTTATGTCGCTTATTTTTTTATTTTAAAATGTCACCCGCTGTTTTAAACGTGTAGATTTTGAATGTACCGGTTGACCCTTGACGTACCGTAATGGTTGTTTGTTTGTTTAATGAAATTATTTACGTTATATTAAAAGACTTAACGTTACCAGTTGTGGACGCTTGGATTAAATGTTGACAGGCTGTGGGGTTGGAGAGGTCTTTAAAATCACAGCCAATATGGAAGTCAAAAGAACGAAAAGTTGAAAGTGTGGATAAATGTAAAGTATTAAATATATACTTATTTCGTTATAAACATACATGCTTGGCTTTTAAATAAGTTGATTACCACAAAATTGAAACTAACAAACAGTAAGTTTACAAAAAAATGCGTTGTAACCATAGCAATAATATGGGGTTCTCGCACTTGTCCATGGTTTAGTCATCAGACTTTTATTATATAATGTACATATTACAAGTATGTTTCAATTTTTGAGCGTTTGGTGGTTTTGGAATCATGTCTTTACAAAAAATAACAAGGGATTACTATAAATAATAAAAAATCAATAAAAAAAACACAAGTTGAACAACCTCACCATTGTTATGTTACACTATTCATACTTTAACCATGTGTATTGTAGTGAAACTGGTTGTAAATGGCAACAAATAAGCCAAAAAAGGTTTCTACGCTTTTTTTTTTGCATTATTATTTAATTCAGTTAACCCAAATGTATAGGGTTAAAATAACCTATAGTTGAGAAGGTGCTAATAGTTGGGTTATGGGTTGTGATGTTTTTACTCATCTATTTTAACTAAGCATAAACCAATAGCAATTTTTATGTAAATATACCCACAATGTAAAATATTATATGATCAATTAGTTCTGACAGCATGTTTTAGGTCATTGTAACTTATTAAACTAAGTTAATCATGTTCTAACTTAAGTTTATAAGTTATGCAAGCTGTTTTAAGTCAGTTTGACATAATATAAGTGAACTCATATGGTTAATTTGATTCAGCTTAAATTTAAGGCAACCAGGATTTTTTTTTACAGTGCTGTAGACTAGGCATGGGACGATAACTGTTTTGAAGGTATACAGCGGTTTGGAAAAGTCAAGGTTTTAAAACCGCAAACATTTTCTATAATACCGTTCCTAAGGTATGTGCAAGATTTTTTTATAGACTTTTTTTTGTTTGTTTTTTAGGACAACAGTATCTCCAGCAGAAAAAAAATATCAAAAAATGCCATGTTAAATCGTAAAGAAATGTGTGTTTTTGAAACAAATGAAGACAGCAGAAGCCAATTAATCTTTTGAATCATTTAGCCTGACACGGTTACTGCTCCAAAATATTATAAATCTTTAAAAAAAAAAAGATATATTGTTTTCAAAGGAGAAACAATTTGTAGTTTTTTTTTACCCAGACATTTAAAAAGAATATATTTTAGAGCAGTGAGCACAATACCGTCATATCGTGAAACCGTGATATTTTTATCCAAGGTTATCATACCGTCAGAGTCTTATACTGGCCTATGCCTACTGTAGACATGGGCCGGTTGTTAACGGTATGATAACCTTGGATAAGAATATCATGGTTTCACAGTATTTCACAGTATGGTTGCATCCAAAAGTGCATACTTCCATACTATACAGTATGCTAAAAACAGTATGCAAGTCGAGTAGTTTGTCCGAATTCATAGAATTTGAAAAACAGTATGAGAAAAGTACCTGAATGACCTACTACTACCAGCGAGATTCTGAAGTGTGCATCCGATGGACACTAAGCTATCCCATGATGCACTGTGAGAGAATTCATAGATGGGAGCAAAGCAACTGATGCCGGTATGTCATGTGACAAAATGGCATCTGTAGTTCGTCCGAACTCCATTCATACTGTATAGAACGTATTTTTCTAACGACTAAGTAGTACATTTAAATTCAAATGCAGTACCTACTGAGAAGTAGGCCATTTTTGGATGCAGCCAATATATTTTATTTTGAGCCTACAGTGCAGTCACTGTAGATACTCACATTTATGTTTAGCCAAGAAATACCAGAAAACTTTTTTTTAATGTGCACCAGCATCAGCCGATCATATGGCCTTTATGTTAAGTTTGGAATACAGCCTATCCAGGAATGTGATCATTTTTGCAAACAAATTATATTGTTTGGAGTTCATGGATGTGCCCTTAATGTTTTCGTATTACCACCATCCCATGGTTTTATGCTCTTATATTGATAAATATTGCTCTGTTTGTACATACAATCGTAATATTGCAGATAAATAAAAAATCAGTATAAGAATCTTTTAAAATTGTAACTTTTTTTAAATTTCCAAAGGTTTTTCAAAGCAAAATATTTGAGCTCAAGCGAATGATTTTGCATGACACTAAATGAATTTTTACACTTTGCATTACATCAAAATTTACAGTGTTGATTTTGCTAGTGCACATTGTAAGTCCTAAAGTGAGCAATTAATCTGTGCTAAATTATTCCACTAGGGGAAAAAAAACTGTTTGATTTTGGTAGTCTTTAATCAAAAATCTGACCATTTGCTTTTTCTCTGAAATGGCAATCCTACTCTAATGACGTCAGTTTGATGAATTGGGTGAAATATGCTAAGCCACACCTCTCCGACTCTTAAGCCGCGGTCACACTGGACTTTACTCCCCATTCCATTCATACGCACGCGAATGCATCAGACCAGAAACGCAGGGTCATGCGTCAAATTTCGCATTTCGCTGCGGTGCAAAGTTCAAGCTTGGTGAACTCTGACCTGCGAAATCGCATCACTTGACTGCGTGAGACCAATCCAGGACCAAAACATGACCTCTCTGAACAGAAATTTAAAATTGGAGCAATCGCTCGCTTTTTTTTTATGTCTAATCATCTTGTTTAATCCCGCCCTTTTTCGCAGCGCCGTACGACAGAATTTCGCAAGCTCAAACTCTAGTGTGACTCTAGCTTTAGTTTGCTGTGAGTGAAAGATGAGAGGGAAGAGTGAAAAAATTAAAACCCCGCCCCCTACTCAATATTCTGTTTCAGATAAAATTAAATCATCGTTCACATGGACTGTGACCCATGTCAAGGCAGGCTTTTGTCATTAAACACTGTTTTTATCCCAGGTAAAGAAATGTTTAACATTTGTAATATAGAAGCAGGGTTTGCCATGCTTTTTACCCTGATTTATAAAACCCTCGTCAGTTTAGCATTATAATTCCGTTGTTAACCAACGACACATTGTAATGCCAATCATGTGTAATGATACAGTAGTTTCAGAATGTTACAGCTAGGTACTTAGCAACCAACATCAAATGATGTGCCTCATATTCACTTATTAAATAAATGTGTTGGCCAAACAACCAGTTTAGTAAGTGTAAAAGTAAAGTTACAAATTCATTTAATGCGCAACAGAATCACATTTTCGGCATAGCAACAAAGTGCTCTCGTCATTAGGATTATCATCAGATAAAACATGTATTTTGGACAAGTCACAGACATGCTGCTTGCTTGCTTATTAATGTTTTAAGAGTTTGAAGAGGACACGTCAAAAAACAGAAACATCAAAAGAATGTGAACGCACTGGTGTGAAAAGGTTTATTGCTTACATTTACAATCCTGAAAAGTTTGTTCAGGGAAACTTGATAGTAGTCTGCAATCTAAAATGTGTGGATGTGCAAAACTAAAGTTTTATGTAAACAGGATGCATGCTATGTTTGTCCAGTCAATGACACTGACACCGAAAATATGTAAATAAAGATTTTACCAAGGTTTAGAACTCTAGAGTTTGAAACATTGTTTATACCCAGGATTAACTGTTAACTCTTTCTTCACCAAGTTTACATTTTTTTTCTTAACTTGTAAGTTGCCAGCCCCCACCAGCAAATTTGATGGCCCTCATAATATTTTCTGCTAGGATTCTACTGTATGACCATGTTGTACAACCAAACCACACACACACAAACACTTATGTTGTTTAACTCTTAATCCTTACATGCGATTTGATCTGCTCTTTTTCTGATTGTCTAATATTTCGCACTGGTAGACTCAGAAGTCCTATAACTCATTGAAGATATGCGCTAGTGCTTCATTTGCCATAATAAACCTAGAACACAGTAACATTTCATCAATGGCAGGGAACAGTTGTGTTTTTATTGACAACATGTCTCCTCAATGGACAGGAAAAGTTAACTGTAGGTAAATTATGATAATTGTAAAATTTAAAACATAACCCAATAAATTGTTTCAGTGGAATTTTAAATTAATCAAGTTAACCTTGATTAATTTAAAATTCCACGGAAACAATTTATGGGGTTATGTTTGCCCAAAAATAAAAATTTACTTACTTTTAAGTGGTTCCGTGTAGGGCTGCACAATATATGGTTTCAGCATTGATATTGCAATGTGCGCATCTGCAATAGTCACATTAGAAGATACAGTGCTCAGCATAAATGAGTACACCCCATTTTATTTTTTTTATCCATTTCTCAGTGAATATAGGTCATACATTTTGATGCATTTGTACAAAGCAGATTTATTTATTAAAATAATATTTTAATCACCGAACATCTTTAGAAATAAAAAGATAATACATTTAAATTCAAGCAAAATATTGGAAAAAAAATCGCAAACATTGTATACAATTTTATAATTTTTTGCTCTTGTGTATGCACACATAATATTGTAAAGCTTAGAAAATATTAATTTAAATGAGAGATTTGTGAGGGGTATACTCATTTATGCTGAGCACTATATGCAATGTTGAGTCTGAATTTTAGTTGACCAGAAGCTACAGAATTGTATTTAATTAATATAATTAATATAATTTGTATTTTTTTTTACTAAATTTTGTATGATTAATGAAAAAAAATGAATTTGTGTCTTGTTTCTAGTCTAAACATCTACATTAAGAAGTGAAAAAGAGGATTTTACTTACCCCACTGGCAAATAATTGGAAAAACTCTTAATTTGACTTTATTTCTTATTTATTTAATTTATGGTGAAAGTAAAACAATTTTATTTGCTCTAGAATTTTCTGTCTGTCTGTCTGTCTGTCTGTCTGTCTGTCTGTCTGTCTGTACTAGAAACAAAACAAAGCATTTTTTTGTATGTTAACTTAATCTTTATTTGTATAGCACATTTTACAATGTGTATAGTGTCAAAGCAGCTTCACATAGAAGATTATAGTGAATTGAAAGTGTCAGTTCAGTTTTCAGAGTTTAAGTTCAGGTCAGTGTGGTTTTATATTCACTGCTGAGAGTCCAAACACTGAAGAGTAATCCATCGATGCGCAGCTCTACAAGCCCCGAACCATGCAAGCAAGTGGCAACAGCGGCGAGGAAAAAACGTTAAAAATAATTAATTGTGATTAATTCAATTTCTGTACCTGAATACTGTTAGATTATCTTGTGAAACTGTTCATATCACAATATTTATTGCAGAAAAAATAAAATATCACAATATCAGATTTTTCCCAATATCATGCAGCCCTAGTTCCATACCTATGAGTTTGCCTTTTCTGCTGAACACAAAATAAGATATTTTGAAGAATATCAGAAACCTGCAACCACTGACTTCCACACATTTTTTAAGTAACGCATTTTGTGTTCAACAGAAAAAAGAAACTCAAACAGATTTGTGACAAGTGAAGGGTGAGTAAATAAGACGAGTTTCAGTTTTGGTTTAACTATCCCTAACAATTTTAAATATGAAAAGCCCTTTAATCAGAATGTGACCAAATTCTGATTAACACTGAAATATTGTAGTCAATGGCATGTAGCTACAGGCCCTACAAACATTTCTTTAAGCACTTTTGATGATACAATCAGTACAATCATAACGTACATCACTGGCGCTTGCTGGTTGTTTTGCAAGATAATCTAGTTTTGTACAACCAGTCTACAGTTCCTTTTAAGTGTTATTCAATATCAATGCCGCTTTACCTGTTAATTCTGAGTGAGTCACATTTGTAAAGTTTACAAGAATATAATATATATTTTGGAAAACCTGTAGCATGAATCCCATTTGATTTGACACATCTAAAATTAGATTATTAGCCGTTAGAAACAAAACCAGAACAAAAGTTGAAACGCAACCCTTTGCTTTTGCATCAAACCTATTATATCTTTAATACTGGCTTTAAAGATCTTTTCAAAGAGCCGAGTAAGAAGAATCAGTGCCGCCCATCTCTAAGGAAACAGTCTCCAGTTATCAAGCTTTGTGTGTGTAACGTTGAATTATCCCTCCTTATCGTAAGTGAGCCGGGTGATGCTGTGAGATGACCTATTATTATTATTGTCAGTCCTGTGGGAGCTGAGCCATGTGCTGTCTCTGATTTAGTTCACACCCTCCTCCCACATGTCAAAGAATAATGGACGGGACTCTCTGACTCAAAGCACAGCGTTGTATCATTAGTGGACCAAATGACGTCTGTCCTTTTAAGAGACCGCATCTGATGAGGTGGGCTTTGAAACTTGAGGGTCTTTAATCTTGATTGTGCTTGATGCTGGGTGATTTTTAACTTGCTATTTAGAGAAGAAATCTGTGGTTACTTGATTACAAATAATTTTCTTTACTAATTAGCAGCATTTTCAATGAATTGTGGCCCATTGCTGGCTAATGCTATGGCACATTTGGTTTTTGGAGTGCTGAAAAGTTGCTTCAGGATTACAAGAATTGGGATATGAAACTTATATTATATTATATTATATTATATTATATTATATTATATTATATT
>CAIGQZ010000379.1:13499974-13521792 GCA_903798205.1 Danio tinwini
TATTATATTATATTATATTATATTATATTATATTATATTATATTATAGTCATTCATTTTCTTTTCGGCCTAATCCCTTTATTAATCCGGGGTCGCCGCAGCGGAATGAACCGTCAACTTATCCAGCACAATTTTTACACAGCGGATGCCCTTCCAGCCACAACCCATCTCTGGGAATCATCCACACACACTCATTCACACTCATACACTACGGACCATTTTAGCCTACCCAATTCACCTGTACGGCATGTCTTTGGACTGTGGGGGAAACCCGAGCACTCGAAGGAAACCCACGCGAACGCAGGGAGAACATGCAAACTCCACACAGAAAAGCCAACTGACCCAGCCGAGGCTCGAACCAGCGACCTTCTTGCTGTGAGGCGAGAGCACTACATATTGCACCACTGCGTCGATTATATTATCTTATATTATATTATATTATATTATATTATATTATATTATATTATATTATATTATATTATATTATATTATATTATATTATATTATATTATATTATATTATATTATATTATTGTTGTGATGACCTTAGCTTACCAAATTTGGTACACAAGTTGAAACAAAACAGACATGTAGTGTTTTATGATTAAGTACTGGCCTGTATCATATCATCTGTGAACAAATTTGAGACGAGGCATGCTGTACATCTATTCATAGTTTATATGAGTTTCAGCTTATGTACGCCTACCTGGAGGGCAAGGATTTTCTTTGCTGCCCACTAGGTTTTTTTAACCATGTTTGAACTTTGTTTATTAAGACTGTGATATTTAAAGACCAGACTCTTTACTCCTACCAGTACACACCTTATAAATGATGCATTTTAAATAAATGCAAACAGAAGTGTCCAGAAGCTGAAAGCAGCATATTAACAGCCCTATTAATAATTTCCCCACAGAAAACAAGCATAAAATGTATGCTTAATGCGACTTGATGCATGCAGACAGTAATGTTAAATGAACAAGTTCAGTATACATTATTAAAGCAACATACTGTGTAGATGACCCCAGAATAGGAACTAAAACACAAGAATAAACAGAAAACATGCATTTTAGCATGTTGTATTCATATTCAGGGATTCTATTCTGCTTTATTTTATATAGAATGCATTACCAGGATTATACTGAATCTGATGGTTCAGTAATACTGTCTTATATTGAGTTAAGTTCAAAATTCATTTCTGAGTGCAATGCCAGAGCAAAAAATTACTAAAAAATCAATTACCTATAAACGGAACCAAATAATTGCTCTAAATCGTATGTATTCCATTATCTGTTTTAATCTTCATCACAATGTGGAAGAAGATATCTATTATTTATTTAAGATCACATGTCCATTAAAGCATTTTCTCCACAGGCTAATGTAGTTTGTAACGATGAGGCATCTGTTTCATTTATTTGTATTTTAGGGTTGAGAGTTAAAGAATGTTTCATTTTTCTGCTGCACTTATTGCATTTATGTTTTCGAAAACAGACAAGTCACAATGGGGAGGGGCAGGGCACAATACCACAGACCAACTGGAACAACTATACAGGTCAATTCACTCCATACCAACAGAGGGCAACAAATGCGGATAATCATCAGACTACAGCATGTCACTTTTTAAACATTCCTCAAGTTCACATTTAGCAAGTCATTTGTCGAAAAAACGAGCTTCAACACACTGACACAGACACACTGATCTGACAAAACCATTTTTTTTTACTGTCAGTCTGTGTCTGACTGTGTTGTGAATTTAGCTTAATGTTTTTTTTTTTTTTTTTTTACAAGTTGCATTTTTACAGCGATACCAAGAAGGAATGCATCAGGAATGATAAGGAATCTGTTTGCAAATGTTTGTGGCAAAATTGTCTGTGTGTGACTTCTGGCTGTTGTTGGGTGTCAGTCAGAATAGTTTGTTACTCCATTGGCACCAGTTAGACCTCACTGGGGCCTTTTTGGCTGATTGAGCATGTTGAGTTGCCATATGTCAGCATTGGCACGATCGGTACCAGAGAGATTTCTGATTGGATGTTTAGTTTAGCGAATAAGTCTCTTTGAATATGTGAATGCATTCATAACAACATGAGCCATCTGGAATGAAGAAAATGATCAACATTGTTTACATTCAAAATGTTAAGCAAGCAATGCTTTATTTACAGTTTGTATATACAGTCCTAGTTATGATTTCCATTTTTGAATGATGAATAGGGTATTGAAACTATCTGAGCCGATAAACGATATATCGAATTGCAATAAAATGTATCTCAATAACAATAAGCTCTGGTTGTTTTTAATCTATATTGATCTAAGAGCCAATCACGCAGCAGAAATGTGCAACAATGGGAATTTAAAAGTGTGTTATAAGAGATGCACCAAATTTTTGGCAACCAAACCAAATATGTATTTGCCGAAAATACAATATGTTATGCCATTTAATGGACTCTCAAATTTTTGTTGCTTTAGTCACTGTTGGGGTCCTCTTAAATTTGGAAGCATTAACAACTTGTATCTAAATATATATTGTTATCGTTCAATATGAAAATAATTATCGAGATTGCATTTTTGCCATTTTGCCCAGCCCTAATTGACACCTACTGATACAATTATTTTCACGCATTCAGGTGTAGAGTATACCACTCTTACTAGCTGGTCACTGAATGAAGTTGCTTTTCCATTATTTGGCCGAATGGTTCTCTCTACTTAACCATTGCATTCTGTGCTGATCTGAGCCTGTCAACATGGGTATGGTTCCATTCCAACTGTTTTGCTGATAACGCAGCTCTCTGGAATGTGATGCAAATTTGCCAGTGGTTAACTTGGTAACACAAGTGTAATGTAAACAAATAATAAATAATTTTCTTTGGAGGCTTCTTTTTTCAGATTTAGATTTTTTTTAAATAACAAATAGATATAATATTTGATAAAATATTGACTAGGGCACTTCCGCTTGACCAGCTATGGAGAAATTTTATAGCTAGGCAATAGAGTGGTGACGTCATGTACACAGGCTCTACCGGTCCAGCATGGGTCAGGATACTTTTCTAGCTGTGTCTAGAATTTTGTGCCAAGAATGGTTTGTAATTGTGTCGAGTTATACAAGGCTAACGACGCACAATCAATTGACATTCAGCAAAAACTGTGATTCTTCTCATACATCTTGTCAAGGTAACACTGCTCTGTGATCACTAGTAAGTCTCTTCCAAAGACGAATGGTGCTTTTGAGCAGAAACTGTAAATGCACTGCACACTTACAATTTTTATAATTTGGCACATTTTTCGAAACAGACTTAACATGTTCTGTTTTGCATTGAGTGCAAATCTCAAAACTGTTTAATGGAACTTTAAAACTTTTTAGCATGTCTGCAAAATGTAGTTAGCTCCAATATATTTCATTCATGCTTCAAAACATGGTTATCTTGTCAGTAATTTGGCCAAGACCACCAAAACATAGTGTGTTTGTCATTGTGTGAGCCACACAGCTCAAAATGATTAGTTGTTTTTTTCAGAATGACAGTCAACCGTGGAAATTAAGGTTTAAAAAAATGTGATATTTGTTGAGAGAAGTCAAACATAGAAAAAAATAAAATAAACATTTGTATTTATACAGTACATCACTTGTAACGTGTTACATCTTGCTTGTCCAATTACTGTATTGTACGTTTCATATTTCTTATGTTACCACAAATACACAGAATAGTACAAAATCAACCAAAAAAGTCTTTGTGAACGCTCACTCTTGTTGGTCAGGCCAAAGATTAAAAGTTTTCCAATTGCCCTTCCACAAACAAGATGCTGCAGTTTAGGATTGTGGAAGTTCTCCATTCTCAAAAAAAATAAAAAAAAATAAATTTAAAGGTAGTGATTGTGATTGCATCGACATATACAGTAGTCAACATTTGAAATGGATCAAAATTGACCCACTGTAAGAAGACAAGAAAGGGTGTTGCTGAATATTTTTTGGACAACTTTGATGAAACGTTTTGATCCACCTCAAACATTGACTACTGTATATGTTCCCAGACTTGATTGGTTAAATAGTTAATTAAATTTGTAGGTAATTAGAGGTCATTTACCAATTTAGCAGACATTATAAACCATCTGAATATCAGATATTTATGGTGTAAATGTGTGTATACAAATGCTTGATAATTGAATAGACCGTTTTGAGTGTGATGGCTTACAGTACATGATAAAAAATAATTGAGAAGTGATTTGTAGTGAGTTTGACAGTTTAAATGAGAATCAGCTTTGATCAACAAGCCATATGCAATTAGTTTTTGTCCAAACTAAAGAAATTTGTACTTATTGTTTGTATACATGGGCCAAAGCATTTGCTTAAACTAACTTATTGTTTTGAAAAATAAACATTTCAATCAAGAATTGAGCCAAAGCAATTGAGAAAAACTGTAAAATGTAAAATCAAATGAGAATTTAACTGCTTTTATTGATTTAACATGACCAATATACATACAACTATGGAATCATCTCACCGAATAATTTATTTTAAGCACTGGACTGTGGTATTTTTTTAGGTGGTTTCAGATCAGCAGCTAAATAGAGCCGTAGATCACTGACATGCAACAGCAGTTAAATCGTGAAATCGTCCTTAAATTTTTTGTGTAGCTTGTCAGTGAACTATGGCTCTGTGTTGAAAACGCTGTTCCATTTTGAAAGCCGGTACTGTATTTGTACAGTTGTAGATTTACTGCTGCTTGCAGAACAGGCTTTTACTGACACAATATTCATGAAAATCATCTTTTATTAATCTAGCTACCATACCTGAAAGTTCTTAAAACTGTTGTTTAGCACGATAGTACAGCTTTAGTCTTTGTGGTGTGTTCAAGTGCAACTTTTAACATGGATGCATGTAACATGATAACAGTTGGCTCTCAATGCAGTGGAAAAAAAACTTGCAACATGTTCTATTTTTTTATTTTTTATTTTTTTGCTTGCTTTAAATATCCAAGGCTTTAAACAGTTTGAAGACCTTACAAGCCTGGAAAATTCACATGGTTAAAAAAAGAAAAATTGTGGCCAAATTTCACATGTTATCCATTCAGTCAGATGTCACCTGTGCTTTCTTTCTGTGAGATTTGCAGTGGCACAGGGAGAGTTAAAACTTTGGTAACCTTCATTTCATCCAGAACAATGTTCCTTCTGTGTCTGCATGCCTTAAATGCCTTTGTCAGGTGCAGGTTTTCCCGGCAAATGTTTCAGCGCCTACTGTATGTTTAAGATCTGATCCAGAATTACTTTCTTCTCACTAGTTCACTGGACTTAATCACCAGGGGTTGTTGCAAACTGCTCCACGTTCTGCACGTTCTTGGTCTTTCAGTATTAGCATTCAGGGGGCAGTGGGTTCATCTGGATGGAAAACGTGCCAAGCTCAGCATCCCTCTGTTTGGAGTGAGTGAAGCCATCTGAGCACAGTATGTTTATCCTGGTTTGTTGTTGGTTTTGTTCTGTCTCTCTTGTGTAGGAGGTGTTCAGTTCTTCATTTTGTCTCACTCTTTTGAGATTTTTTTTTTTTGAAAACAATTTTAAACACAAAGCATTGCAGTACATACAAGGTTAGCAACTGATTTTGTAATTGATTAATATTTAATTTTCACTAAGATTTGTATTTGATTTGTAGCTATTTATGTTCCATGTTTTGGTTATTCCACACCAAGGTTTTTTATTTTTCAGATTTTGGTTCTGTTTAGGTTTTTTAGATATTATTTTTATTTTATTTTATGCCAGAATGCCAGAAACATGCCAGATCTTTCCTGACTGTCAAAACCAAGCCTTAAAAGGCTCCCAGAGGAGAGCTTGACACAGGAGTAAATTTTGACCAAAGATGGTCTATTTGCAGGCAGTCAATTAGATGGCATAGGAGGAATGATTGCTTAAAGAGCACCACTGAGTGGTGTTATTTCTTTAGCTCCATTACTCTCTTGAATAAATGATAGGGTAGTTAATTAACCACATTTGATTTTTCAAAAATGGAGCTGTTCCACATTAGCACAATGATGCATGGTGTGAGGTTGGATGGCCTATCATCTGTAAAACTTGTGTTCATAATTATAGCTTCATTGTTTCTGGTAAGCTTGTGTAAACCGTGTGTGTGTGTGTGTGTGTGTGTGTGTGTGTGTGTGTGTGTGTGTGTGTGTGTGTGTGTGTGTGTGTGTGTGTGTGTGTGTGTGTGTGTGTGTGTGTGTGTGTGTGTGTGTGTGTGTGAGAGAGATTGTTTTTGTCAAATATTTTATACAATCAGTTGCAGTTTCAAAACCGAAAGACACAAAATGTTGATTATGATTGAAAATCTTTTTAACTAACTAATATAGTTAGTAAAATAATAATATAATTTAAAACAAATGTAAACATTAAAAAAAGTTACTCCCTCAAAAATGTTGAATGATACTGTAGGCTAAATTATTTGTGCTACTATTCAATTCATGTTTATTTCTATAGCGCTTTTACAATATAGATTGTGTCAAAGCTCAACATAGAAGTGCTAGTAAATTGAAACTGTCAGTTCAGTTTTCAGAGTTGAAGTTCAGTTTAGTTCAGTGTGGTTTAATTTTCACTGCTGAAAGTTTAAAGACTGAAGAGCAAATCCATCGATGTGCAGCTCCACAAGTCCCAAAACCAAGCAAGCCAGTGGCGAGGAACAAAACTTCACCAATTGACGAAAGTGAAGGAAAAAACCTTGAGCGAAACCAAACTCAGTTGAGCACGACCATTTCTCCTCTGCCCAAACTTTCTGTGCGGAGTTGCTGTGCCAGAGGCTGGAGAACACTGGACGTCCATCGTGGAGAACTGCAGGTGTGGGTAGGTCACAGGTGGGTAATCAGGCTGGCCCACAGGATCAATGCGAAGACTCGTCTATCACTGTGGTTTTTCAAGAATCAGTCGCATGCTCTCCGATCCTCCATGACCGCCACAGCATCAGCCCAGGATATGGCCTGGTCCAGGATTATGGAGACCTCTGCATCATTACTTCACAGGTCTTGGATCGCATCAATGGCGCTGCATAATCTTTAGAGGCCTCGGGATGAGTATCCCAGGGTGTATTATACATAATGCTTATTAAGGAAATACTTCATTAGTTTGGGCCATCATAACAGAAATCACACTGAATCAGGTTTAGTGTGGAATGTAATTCATGTGACACATTGCTATTCTGTGTTTTGATGCTTAGAATGGCATCTTAAAAGGCAGCTGCCTGGCCAGGGCTACATGTGGATCAAAATTAACCCAGAAATGCATAAAAATATTATAAGAGGGAAGAATAAATATGCATATACTATTTATAGAATGTAATTATGAGTTGTAATATTGTAATTTTAAAAATGTCTTTTAAGCATATGACTCGTTAGTTATTGTTTCATATGGAACATATGTAGTGCATTGCGGGTCAGTTGTGATTTTGGCTATTGTCTACTATCTCACATCCACCTCCTCCCTCCCCAAATGGCACCACCTGCTGGTTTTAATTAGTGCCAGAGAGTAACTAAAATAACCTGAGTATACAGACACAACCAGCTCTCTTCTGTGACATTTTAAATCATAGACTGTCTCCAGTCAGGGAGGAACGCGCCGTCTGTAACGCTATATTGCTACCCTTATAATTACATTGATGGGCATTTAGCACTGTAAAGCGTAGGTCTGTCTGTGAAAAAGTGCTTGCTGTATCTTGTCAACTGCTAAATAATGCCTAATTTTAATTGTTCCTGATTTAGTGAACAAAGACAGTTTAGTGGTGCTGCATTTAACTTTCTGAAACTGGCTGTCAAATTATATAATAATAATAATAATAATAATAATAATAATTATTATTATTATTATTATTATTATTATTATTATTATTATTATTATTATTATAGATTTTTTTTTTGCATTTATTATAGCCAGGGTATAATTCTTTAAGTGAAAGTCACTCTGTCCATACAGTGCTTGTTTCTTCTAAGAAGACGTCAAGTGGAAAAATGACAGTGTCTAACGGTCATGTTCAAGGCTACAGTAGTGTATACAATAGAGGAAAGGGACTATTTTTAACTCAAATCTATTACAGCGTCTTCGATCAATCAGAACAAGGTCTTTCTTCAGATGCTCATGGCTCAGCGTTCTGCTGACTGGGTTTTTTTTCCCATTGAAGATGTCCTATCCTTGTCCTGCAAGACATGACGAAAACTGTTTGCTTGATCTCTCCACCCCAGTGGATAGAGGAGTCAGTGAGTAAAAATGAATAAGGAAACTCATCGGCTATGTGGCCCAGTTCATACCTTCGCCGGTTCTTAAACATTTTATCATGATTATGATAGCTGTCATGGTATTTCGATCTATTAGTCATTTAGTAGTAGGAAATGAGGGACTTGCTTATTTGTTTTTGATTGCCATGTGTCCCTTAACCAGACTTTAATTAATTTACTTTACTGATTTAATTAGCTTTTTTCCCACTTTTGAAATCCATTCCTGTTAACCTCTTATATAAGGAGTAAGTGGATTTTGATATGTAATGCTAGGTTCACACAAGGTGCTCTGGATTTACCTACGACATGTGATTTTTATTTTTATTTTTTGTATTTTTTTTTAGCTTAACTTGCACTGTAGAGTTTGAGTTTTAGGCAAATTCCATATGTGTGCCTTAGTTCACCTCTATTTGTGCATTTGCATTGACTTTGTATGTAATTTACTTGAATGAATGAATACTTTTATCCTCATTTGGTGTGAACCCAACATAAGGAATTTGCTACATTTAGATAAATGAACCAAGAGGAAAAGAAATAATAATTTAGAAAATAATGAATTGTCTAATTTATTTATTGTATTTGTATCTAATAAGCGTAAAGATCTATAGTTCATTATTTCTGTAGTCAACAGCCTAGGTTTTCCTGCTTGAAGTTGATGGACCCAAAATAAGGATAGAAGATGGGCCTAAAGCCCAACCATCATCTGCAAGCCACTTATCTGCAAGCTCTTTTTCCAGCCCTGGCTCAAGGAGAGTCCCTTATATCCCCATTTCAGGCATGGTCTCTCCCTCTTGGTTCTCAAAGTAACCTCAAAATTTCTAGCTGCTCACCTGTGCATTTAGAGACAGAGCTTTTGACAGCCCAGCTCCCAGTATCACAGAGGTCATAAAAATCCTACATCCTGTGCGCTGACTTTGAGCTCCAGGCCCAATGCTCTGATGTTAAGAGAGGACTTGGAGTATAGAGGTGCTGCTTCTCACTGTTGGAAGGAACCAGTTGAGGTGGTTTAAGCATATAGTTGGGATATCTGCAGTTTGATGGTCGATGTGTTCCAGGCATGTCCAACTGGGAAGAGACCCCAGAACAGAACAAACCCAGAATGCGCTGGAGGGATTATATTTTTCAGCTGGCCTGAAAATGCCTTGATCCCCAAGGAAAACTGGTGGAAGTTGCAAGGAAAAAGAATAGATGTAGAAATTACTTAGCCTGGAGTCATCACGACCTGATCTCAGATAAGGAGAGGAGAATGATGATGTTGATGGTGATGATTGGAGATGTTCATACACTAAATAAATGGTTTCATTTGACCAATTGGAATAAAGAATTCCAAAGAGCTGCAACCAATTTTTTTTTCTAGAATTGTGTGAAGCCATTTAGTAAAAGATACATATTAAAAAATCTTGTGAGAAGTGAAGTTTGATTCATAGCAATGATTTACGGTCTTCACAAACGATGTTGGGTCTGGCCATGAGACATTATGACGTACGGAGAGGTCCATAGTTTCCTTGACAATATGAAGAATTATGGTCCTCTCTCTCTCTCTCTCTCTCTCTCTCTCTCTCTCTCTCTCTCTCTCTCTCCTCCATAAAATTTGATTGTGGTCACGTTTTTGCTCTCTGCCAGTGTAGATCGCAGTCCTCATGCATTCTCCTTAGACTAATTTCATATCTTGACATGAGGAAATTACAAAAAAATGACATGTGGGGTTTATGTTTTATGTTACTATAAGATTGGCCCAAGCTTTATGGGCAACATACTTTGCTGTCACATAAAACATTTCCATTACAATATTAATGTCAAGAGCTGCCCTAAAAATGTTCGAAAACACTGCATAAATACACAGTGGTAATGTTGTGCGGTGTATGCATTCTGAACCCTCTGAATTAACAGTTGCCCACATCAGCATTTTGCCGTTCTCATTAGCATTCAGAGCAGGCTCTACTGTGTGAAGTTGGCACATCTTTCTTCACGTCAGTATCCTTGGATGAAACGGATCAATGTATAAAATCAATCAGTGGTGGACCTTTTCATCAATTTCTGTCACCAAGAAAAAGCCTAATTTGATTTCAGCTGTTTTTCCATAAATAATATAGCATATAAGCACTTTTTTTATACACATAATTGTGAGCAGTATCTACTTATAATAATACATTTACCTTACTGAGGGACCACAGTAATAGATTAAACAATGACAACCAATGTTAAACCCACTTAATTTGTTTAGAGTACCATGCATATGTATTTGATCTACAATATGTCTCTGTCACTGTCTTAGTTTTAGAGACTAAACTTTTAGATGCGTTTTACATACTAGTTCTTGAAGTAAGATTGTATAAAACTTGAGGTTGAATAAAACTTTTTGATGTTTTAAAGTAGCATGCATCATGCTACCATGACATTTTTTCAAATTATATTTGCACAACAAGGTCTAATGCACATTTTTTTCAATTTGTCCAACTCCACCACTCCAAATATTATTTCACAATCGGCTCCACTTTCTTGCTCCACTCAGACCATGTCTGTGTTTATTTAGGTGTGCGGTGGAAGAGGTCAAGTCTAAACTGTTTGTGGTCTTTGTAAATTCCAGCCTGAGGAGTTTTAAAAAGGCACTGCGAGTGTCTAATCTGTGGTCACATTCACTCCTTAGTTGTAAGGAAGTGTTTTAACTCCCTTTGTTCAAGGTATTTGGCAGTTTTAAGTAAGCAGATGGTGACTGGAATATCTTTTAGTTGTTAGAGAGAGAGAAAGAGTAGGGGGGTGCTGACACAGCATTGGGCTTCAATTTAGGAGGGAGTCAGACATAAACAACCTGTTAACATGATTCAGGTCGTGGGAGCTTGTATCATCTTTACTTCTAAATATGTGAAACCATGCTATATGGCTTACAAGCAAGTGAAAGCAAAAGAGTGAAAAAGAATATTTGGATGGTAACCATGATTTTATATAAAATAATAATAATAATAATCACAGTAATGTACTTTTCATTACCCAGAATACTGTACAACATTCCCCAATTTAGAAAAAGCGTAAACAAATTCATCTTAATTTAAGTGATCTAGGGTACGTTTTGGATATTACCATGTTACAGTATGACACATCAAAGTGTAAATACTTTTGTTTTGACTGTCTTTCTCACAACTTATTTCATAACAGTCGCATATTAGGTCAGTAGACAGAAATAAGGTGGTCTAATGTCTACACACTTTCTGCTGAATGAGTGGTAGTGGCTGAAATTAGATGAGCAAAGCATTTTAGACCTCATGTACTGTACACCTGCTTTCAGTGTCACACTTGTAATCAGATTGCCAAAAAACACACTACACACTGCACCTTAGGCTTCTTAGATGCCAGCGTATCTGTTAAAATCTGTTTTCAAACTGAATCATCATGTCAATCCATATTATTTTCTGTAGTGTTTAACAATGATACATATGGTGTATGTATTTGTAAATAATACACAATATTTCCTTTTTAACCATCTTTTATGCTGGACATCTGAACTGGAATAAATCACTCTCTTTGAAGAATAAGACAAGCTAAAGAAAGCAATTAGTCTCATCCTGTGGTAAAATGCAACACCTTTGTCCTGTAAATCGATTAGCTTGGACATCTTACCACAGAATAAAAATGAAATGTCTGCGACTTTTCCCTAAGGCAAAGAGGTGATTGTTATGATTTTGTGCAATTTTCACTTCACTTGTCGAGGACCGATGGCAGTCATTTGCTGCACAACTGCTTGAGGAGGTTTGAATTGCATGCGGTTAGATTGTGCCATGGTCAATTTAGTGAGACATTTTATTGACATCTTAAATAATAAACCAGGTTGTAAAAGTTAAAGTAACTTGGCTTAGTATGATAAGTAATTTGCCCCAAGTATGTGGTAAACAATTGGGGAACTTGTGTGGCCCAAATCCAGTAATTTTAACTAATCCAGACAATAGGGAATTTATCAGGTGGAAAAAAATAGACTCCTTAAGCATTGTCACACTGACAAAACAAATAAATAAATAACTTCTGTATGAGCTGTTCTTTATACTGTACATTGCTACACTACTGATAAACACAACAGACCTTCTTGTCTGTAAAACTTCTTTAAGTTGGTTTTAATGTCTACTTTTTTTGAGACTGTCAGTGATTTATAGTGGTCATTTTTGCAATAGGAAGTTCTTTTTTTAACTCAACCTTTTCTTTCTTTTCTAATCTGAGATTCAAACTGCTGAACTGTTTCCCTTAATGGAGGCTGTTTTCCCTGTTTTTCTGGCAAAAGGAAATGAAGCAGCAGCAGCAAAAAAAAAAAAAAAAAAAAAAAACAATAATTATCTTAAACTCTCACCCATGTCATATCCCTAAAATATATATAGCGCAAGAGTCAACTGGTAGTGCTAAGCAGAAATGATTGCCTAATGAGTTTCTCTCCAATCCTAGGTTCTTTATTTTTTTTGTGTGTTTTTATGTTTTGCCGAAGTAAACATTTGGCTTTCTGTGATATATTGAACATTACAATTGTGTGTTCTGTTGATTTTATTTTGTCATCACAGGAGAACTAACTAACTAACTGGCTCAAATGGATGGTGAATTTTGTTGAAATTGCACTAAGTTTTAAAATAACAGCAAGTCTTCTGGGTCTTAAAGTATTAAAAGTTGATAAATCAATGTAGAGAAATTTAAGGCCCGTAAAAGTATTAAAGTCTTAAATGCTATTTTGCAAGGTATTAAATTTGATATAATTTTTGATTTATACAATGTTTGATTGTATGCTACAGTTTGCCCAAATTAAATCTGCGAATAACAGGATGCTGTGTAGTTTATGAAATCAATGAAATTCTACTAGATTTGACATCATGCTGCTTTGTTTACTGCAGTAACCAAGGCAACACCATTATTTCTGCAGTTCTATAGCCGCCAACCTGCTTAATTAGCTAGATTTAATAGATTTGTGTTCAGTATTTGAATAATATTTTAGTTAGTATATATTTATTTAGTAAATATACTGCAAGTTAAAATCCCACCAGTGTTTCCGGTTCAAAAGTGGTTAGAATGCATCTTAAAATGTATGGAAAGAGTCTTAAAAAAGGTCTTAAAAGGTATTGAATTTCACTCTCTGATTCCTGTATACTCTGAAGGACAAATGTAAACCAATCAGCAATCTCCATAACATTTGTATAGATATTTTTTTTTGGAAAACCTACAACCCAAATTCTCAAAGTTGCGACCATTTTGTAGAAATGAAGTATGAATATGGGATTTGCTGATTCTTCTCTTTTAACTTAAGGTTTAATTGAAAAAAAAGTACAAAGAAAAGATTTCTAATGTTTTCTATCAGCTAATAAATAGTGTTTGGTAAATACAAACAAATTATGATTTTAATAGCTGCAACACTCCAAAATATTGCATGTGTGTGGCATGTTTCGTCAATTTTCCTTTTGATCAATGTTTAATCATCTGGAAAATGATGTGTACCAACTAATAAGCATTCACAAGGGATGTAAATTCATAGCATATTCATTTCTAATGTTCATGATGGCCAACATCAGACAGATCTGGACTGCAGACAAACCAGTCAAGCACTTTCACTCTGTTTACCAAACAATGCTGTTGTGGCACAGAACATGACTTGATCTAATATAAACATCATCATGATGGCAGTGCATGCTTCTGTATGCTTTTAATATATGCCTCCATGTAAATTGTACCTTTGCACACATTTCCAGTCATTTGTATCATTTGGTTTGCTGCATCCCGAAAGCATGAAAGCTGTTTACATTGAACTTATTTTTTAAATACCTAAAATCAATCTGTCTAATGACTTAGGTCACAAATTGATAAGCCATGTTCCATCTTTACTTGAAGAAACTGAGATGCTTATTTTATACACAAATGTGAAAACCCTCTTGATTTCCCAGTTCACCTGCTTACTGTTGAATTTGGGTATTCCTGAACCTTTTTTACTTTTATTTAGCCATCATAATTTATTTAAATTTACAAAATACATTTAACTTTGTCAGTGAAAACACTGGAAATATTTTCTTTGTACATTTTGACAATTAAATACAAGTTATGAGAATTATCAAATCACAGATTCTTGGTTTGACTGCATATTACAAAACCTCTTTGGAATTGGGGTTGTAAGAGTAAAGACTGATTTATACTCTATGCATTCGGTAGTTCGCTTGAGTGTAAGTGGAAATGTGATGTCATCACAGTGTTTGCGGAGGCTCGCTTTGGGTGCATGCGACATGATTTCGGCTGGTGGAACGCACAACATTTTTTGAGATTTGAGCGAACAGTTGCCGCATTTCCTTTTTATGCCACTTTTAATTTGAGTTGAATATGAGTCACTTTGAAGAGATTTTGCTTGAAATACATGCGTGATCATAGATTATAAGGATTACCAGATGACCAATAATTTGTGGATAGAAATTGCAACAGCAGTGGAAAAAGAAGAACGTTTTTGTTAAAACGTTTAAGACAAACTTGAGGGATAAGTTTGTTAAAATCAAAAAGACAGGCCATGGCAAAAGTGAAGACCCAGGTGGTTTGATTTACACAATTAAAGAATATGTTTTTCCACCATTCATATGTTTTACACTGTGTATATTTAAAAACCGTTTAATAGTTACAAAACTAAAATGAAGTAACAAATTATTACTTTGATGACTGGAAAAGAATATTTGAACCTATCAGTTTACAATATACTGATACCCTATTTTTTGATGCTTTACTGGTGATAATGGTCAGGAATGTTGGACCATTAGAGGACAGAAACTAACCAGATGTGAATTGTGGAGTGGGCTAAATCTATAAAAAAATTATAAATCTATATTTTTTTAGTAAGTGTACTTTTTTGGCTTTTATTCTTGCCATAAAAAATATATTTGCAAAGCAACCTATGTTCTGTTGTCATTGATATTTTAATAAACTTTAATAGGTAGAACTGTTTAACATATGAACAAAAGCAAGGGATGCAGCAAAGTTTGATTAAAAAAAAAAGTAAATAAATATTGAATGGTTATAAAAAATCTTTAAAATCATTACAATAACTTATAAAAATAATGGTAATAATTAGCTTAAAAATCTTGAACGATATTAATGATATGACGTAGTTCTGGAAACTTCCTACTTCTGTTTATCCAACTGACTTCACGGTGGGTTTTTTTGACCACCCCCTGTCGTTTTAAAAAATTTCACAATGGCGAACACGTCAAGTTATTCGTTTGTGAGGTGCGCACACATTTGGAGTAAAGTATAAACCAAAATGACTCTAACAATTTGTAATGCCTTATTTAAAATGCCCTATATTTATATTTGAATGTATTTCAATATCATTTGAAAACAGGGTTTAAAAGGGAGTCTTTGGTTCTTAAAGTGTTTAGTTATTGTTTGCCTTCTCTCTTTCACCTGATAATTAAGAGAATTGCTGACCTGGCAGAAAGGTGATGAGACGGCAGAGTTATGTGTCTTTACTGAGGTCTTGTGTAACAGTATGTTTCCCTTTCAGAGGGTTCTTTCGAAAACAAAAACATGCCGATGCCTGCATTTCATCACTAATTCATATCAACAGTAACTAACCTTGATAATTTTTTATTTTATGGAGACATTTTTGGTATATAATAAGGAGTAAATGCATGAAGGTTTACTTTCATGGAGTAATGGTTAATTTTAAGTGCTTAATTCTAAATGTGTCATGGCACACAAACCTTAAAAATGATGAAAATGAAAAGCCTTTCAATCATGTCTGACAGATCAAATTAACCCTATAATTATTCCACAAGCACTATAGATGTCCGTTCTCCTCCTCACAGATCTGCTACACTCCCAGCATTAAATGCAGATGATGCTTAATTATTCAGCACTTCTCCAAAATGGATTCTCTTCTCTGCATGGGAGTGCAACAATAATTGCTTTCTTTATAATTAAACACTGACAGCTAATTTACTGTAGTAAAGAGCATTTGAAGTTCATTTTGGTTCTGCAATAACAAGTCACTTATGTCAATTAACTCACCCTTGAAAACGCATATTTCAATTTACCTTGTAAAAGCTAACATTTTTTTATATCCGCTTTTATATTTCCTCAAAGATATGACTTGTTTTTGCTAACAGATTAGCTAATGCTAGTACAAGAGTTTGGCCCTCAGTGTCACCCCAAGACACCAGGTACATGGACTGTTAGCTCAATGTCTGATGCATAAGGCACAAAAAAAAGGGAAACAATTATAAAGTTTATAGTTGTCATCTTATTGTTTGAATTCTACAAAATTTTCTAGGAGACTTTAGTATGTTGCATTCTTTAATTGGTCTACCTAGAAGCAAAACTAACACTAAACCCCATAATGAAAGAAGCACTTATCAGGATCAACTAAATATGATTTTTAAAAGTATGTGAAGTTCATTCTTAAATGTTGTAAGGAGGGTTTGCTCTGAAGAAACGTTTTCATGCTTCCTAGTAGGGTTGCATGGTTTACCAGTACTATGGTGGTATCGTGATACTATGGCTCCAAAATACTGGCTGCATGGCCACTGTAGTTTGTGAACGGTGGTATCGTCATTAACAGTCTAATAACAATTGATAATGTTGTACATGGAAAAGTCACTAAAATGCTCACACGTTTGTGCAACAATAGACCATTTTTTCTTGTCTATAAACCCCTCTAAAGTTGTAAAACTGTAGAATTCGCACCTTTTATGGTAGCCTATTACAAGTGTGAATCTGAATCAGTTCACTTCTGTTCCTGTCAATATGGTTTAGTAGCTACAACTGCGACAATCTTTTAAAAAGAATGACTCACAAAGTGAAATTTTGAATTATTTTGGATTCTTACCTAATAATAAAAAAAAAAAAAAAAAAACAATAGATGAAAAACCCAAAATAGCAACAGGAAACAGTGAAACAATTATGACCACTTCATATAACCTAAATTTGTTGGAAAAATGCTCTTTTTGTAACTAATTTCATTTGATATAATTTGTATTTTTATTTTAATGTATTTTTGTTGGTCAGTTATTTAGAAAAAAACTAAAATAACACATTTTAGGTGAAGTGATGTGCAAATAATATATATGTTTTAATAATAAGGGAATTATAAAAATAAATTCAAGTAGGCCTATTATAACAAAATATAGAATTTCTGACAATTTCCTTTATTTCATAGATTTAAATTATGAATTACAGTATCACAATACTACTTGGTATCATGATACTTCAGCTGGTATAGTAGTAGCATGAATTAATAGTATTACGACAACCCTAGTTCTTATAACTATTTGCAGAAGCACCTACAATTCATGTTTACACTGCAGGAACGGGAAACAAGTTTAGGGTGCAATTTGGGAGAACTAAATCAGCTCTTTAATGTAAAACTACAGTATTGTAAATGTATAACGTACAGTTCTGTACAAAACACTGGCACAGGTTACAAGAATTACACATTAAGTTACTGCCAGCCTCAATGATATGTAGCACTACAAGTTGTCTTTCTAGAGGTAATTTAATCCCTTTTTACTGTTTCAATCAGACAACTTAATGTATATTTAAAATGTATAATAAAAATGACAACCGCTTCCATCATTGCGTTCTTCATTTTTTTTATTGATTGCTTTTGTTGAATACAGCTCTTGATGTCACCGTCGGCTAGCCTATGTCACAGCTCAGTTTCTAGTGTTGGTGCAAATGCAACCAGAATAATAGGTAAGGAAATTAACTGTAACCTGGAATTATGACTATAGTTTTTATGACGGAATTCTTGGCCAATTGAATCTTTCCAGACCTACCTGCAGTCTGGCTAAACATTACAATGCTTCAAGACAGCTGTAACTTTTGAATGTTTATCACTGTTGAAATGAGGAGGCGTAACCTTGATATTACTTGTGTTTTAGTTAAATATTGAGTGTCCAATTCTGTTAATTCTTATGCTGGTGGGAGATTCATGCACATTAGCATGAGGACTTAAGGGTGATATAACTAACTCCCATTGCTCTGTTGAGCTGCCTAATTACCGGATACGCCTCCCAGCAGTGCAGTGCACATGAAAGACTGCTGCTGATCTCTATTCTCTTCCTGGTGTCCCTGATTACCGTTTGGGTGCACTCACCAGTGATCCATTTAACAGATAAGCAGAGGAGGTACTCTGAGATATGATGTATTATGCAGTGGTGGAAAGAGTGCGGAAATATCATACTCCAGTACAAGTACCATTACTTGCCCAAAAATGTAGTGCTAGAAGAGTAAAAGTATACGTTGTAAATCTTACTCAAAATATGCGTAAAATGTAGCCCTTTTAAAAGTACTTAAGCGTAGTGAGTATTACACTGTGAAAAGTGAATGCGTTTAGTTGCAGTTTGTGCAGTGATGTGTAAACGTAACATTCTGTAGTGCATTTAGTGATCTTCCTATATTCGTTTGTTCCTTCCAACCTTCCTTCTATTTGTTTGTTCTGTCCTTCATTTATTAATTTGTTTGTTCATTCCTCCCTTCTTTCCTTCCTTCATTCATTTGTTCCTTGCTCCCTCCCTTCATTTGTTCGCTCATTCATCCACTCGTTCATTTTTTCATATTTTTGTTCCTTCCTTTAATATGTCCTTTCTTCATTCATTCATTTATTCATTCATTAGTTCCTTCTTGCTTTCCTTCCTTCATTTGTTCCTTCCTTCGTTCCTCCCTCCTTTCATTCGTTTGCTCATTCATCCGCTTGTTCATTATTTGTACATATTTTTGTTGTTCATTAGGTTCTTTGTTCATTCATTCATTCATTCATTTGTTCCTTCCTTCCTTTTCTTAAATCTGTCCTTCATTCATTCGTTCCTTGCTTCTTTCCTTGAATCCATCCTTCATTCATTTGGTCCTTCCTTTATTCCTCCCTTCATTATTTCGCTCATTCATTTGTTCTTATGTATGTTCATATTTTTGTTCCTTTCTTCATTAGGTCCTTTGTTCATTCATTCCTTCCTTTTGTTCCTTCCTTCATTCATTTTGTCCTTCCTTCATTCCTCCCTTCATTTGTTCGCTAATTCATTCGTTCGTTTGTTCATATTTTTGTTCCTTCCTTCATTAGTTAGTTAGTTTGTTCCTTTCCTTCCTTCCTTCCTTGAATCTTTCCTTCATTCATTTGGTCCTTACTTCCTTCATTAGTTTGGTCCTTCCTTCCATTTCTTGTTTGGCCCTTTCTTCATTTCGCCCTTCTTTCCATTCTTCATTAGTTCCATTTAATGATTGTTTAAGGCTGTTTAGTGATTTCAGTCATCATATAGTTGACATCCTTAATTTTCTCATCGGTGACATGCAGTCTATAAACCTCTTGGACATTTTTAATGCTTCCAAAATGTATGCTACGTTTATAAAGTGCTCATGTCTTGAGGTTGTTCAGTATGATGCAATTTACTTTCTGTGTGCGATTTTTTTTTTTTTTTTTTTTTTTTTTTTTTTTTTTTTTTTTTTTTTTTATTTATTTTTTATTTTTATTTATTTATTTTTTTATTTTTTTATTTATTTTATTATTATTATTTTTTGATTGGACAGGAATCACAGGACTGGTTTTTCTACTTTAGCCAATCACCACATACAAGAAAGAAATAAAATAGTGACTGCAGGTTGAAGGTAAATAGTGGAGTAAAAGTACCGATACAACACTAAAAATGTACTCAAGGGAAAGTAAAAGTACACGTTTTTAAAACTACTTAGTAAATTACAATTCCTGAGAAAAACTACTCAATTACAATAATTGGAGTATTTGTAATTTGTAACTTTATACCACTCTCATCACGCTTCTGAATATAGCGACAGTCTGGTAATTAATTCTGACCATTTATTGTCTATTTTTCAAACAATGCTTCATTCATTTCTGTATAGATAACTTTGGAGAAAAAGTCATATTTTAGTGCAAATCATATTTTTTTAAGGAATTCTTCATAAAAAAAATCCAAAAGATCTGAAATAGCATTTTTAAACTTTAACTGTTTACTCCTTCATTGAAAAGTATTTGTTTCTTTCAAAAGCAGTTCTGACCCTAAACTTTAGAAAAATGTTGTAAACATTTTCCTAAGTATAAAACATTTTTGCAGGTTTGTAGCTGAGATCCCACAATGCACAACGTAGAAAGCACATCTCTGTCAGTTTTTCCACAGCGCTTAAATTTGTGCAAATGAAAAGCTGTCTCATTAGATGACAGTGTTTTGGCTGAAGCCAGGGCCGCCCTGGTTTTCCTGATAAGAGTTCCAGAGGCTTAGTCCCTCTCACACAAAGACTGATAAGCAGTGGAAAATCTGAGAGCTGAGGCTGCAAGAATGTGAATTTATTCTTCAGGGTTATTCAGCAGTGATTACTACAGGGACAGTGGCAATCTGGTGCCTAACACACATGAACACGGAGGTTGAGGGTCCACTGCTGTTCTGCTTTTCATGAGTTGATAGGATCCACAGACTGAAATGAGTCTAAATTGTTCACCTATAATCTCATGAATGTGATGAAAAATTGGGAAATATTATTGCAATATAAAATACTTTTTATAGTTCAACATACTTTAAAATGCTGTTTATTTTGGTGATGTAATGCTGAATTTCTAAAAGCCATTACTCCATTCTTCAAAGTTACATGATTTTTCCAAAATCTTTTAGTAAATAAGAAAGTTAAGAAACATTTTATTTTTGTTATCCGTGTTGAAAATCATACATGTGAAGATTATTTATTTTAAGTAAACAAAAGTAAACCTTAACTTTTACGATAATTGGCTATTTTTGCAAATATATCGTGAGCCCTTGGGCTAAAATTCACAAAATTGATCTTATTGCATTCAGAGGGACATTCTTAGTCGATTGATATCCAATTTTCCCGTATCCATATTCGCCAAACAACATATTTTATCAATGCAATGAGATATTGCCACCAAAATTGGTATGCATGTTCAACTCCATGCCCTGAAAGTGCTAAAAAAATTTCAGACCAGCGCCACCTTGTGGTCAAAAGTTATACAAAAATGCTAATAGCTTCTGCTGCATTGTCACGTGACTGCATTGTCACATGACTGGCCTTTGTCCGCCATTTTGAATTTGTTCAAAAAGCACTTTTTCAAACTCCTCCTAGGCCATTGGTCCAATTTTCACCAAATTTGACTAACGTGATCTTCAGACCTTGTTGGCAAAAAGTTATCAATTTTGTGTTGATAGGCAATACAGTTGTTGTTTACTGCACCGACAAATGGGCTGGTACAATGCTAAAATGCATCTGAGGCTGTAACAGTGCAGTGCTTATGCATATTGACACAACTTAATGGGTGTCATTATCACCTCAAACTGACCATGCCACATAAATTTGGTAACAGCGCCACCTACTGGTCAAAAGTTATAAACCAGTAAATTATTTAAATTCTTGTTTTGCTTGCATTTCCAGTTAGGTGAACTTTAAATCTATTTCAGAACTCATTGTTTCACTTGATCTGTTGCTCTATAGAGCTTGCTGCTCATGGCCTCTGGACTGCTTTCCATGGTGCCTCTACATTGCTCAGCCCCGCAATTGCTGCTTGCAGCTATATTTATTTAAATTATTATTATCGTGTGTCTGTGTGTGTGTCTGTGTGTGTGTCTGTGTGTGTGTCTGTG
>CAIGQZ010000379.1:13544648-13561006 GCA_903798205.1 Danio tinwini
ATATATATATATGTATATATATATATATATATATATATATATATAGCAAAATACATTTTGTTCAAATTTCAGTTGATATTTTTTATGCATAAATAATATGATTTGTTTGTCATATATTTAAACCAGAACTTGAACATTCCAAATAGATTAATGTGGAAAACCATTTGGAAAATTACTATGATTTGAAAATTACATTAACATTAGTCTATTCAAAAAAGAATCAGTTTAGGCAGAAATAATGCTTTAACCTTGCATGTATTTGACCTGTTTGTTTTTTAAATGTGGATATTATTCATGGTCCACCGATTATTATTTAAAAGGCTGGCTATGCCAGGAGTGAATATGTGCAAACAAACAAAAAAATGCGTGGGAAGTGCCAATGATATACTGAAACGAAACTGTATGTCAAAGAGAGTATTCTTGAATACTTATTTGTGTATGTGGGAGAAATACTAATAGAAAGAGTTTTATCCTATGAAAGTGGAGAAAAATGCCAATGTGGCTTTAACTACTATAAAGGATAACATGTTATTAAATGATGTTCACAATTTACTGCATAATTTATCATAAAAGCAAATCCTTATTTGATTTTTAGCAAGACACTTGCAGTTAATAAATAAGCATTTATGAACATGCTATCAGATAAAGCATAATTGGTATGTGAGTAAAGTATGTAAATTACATGAATCATATGACTCTCTTAATGTAATAGTTGAGAAAGCTGAAATGAGACAGCAGGAAGACCCTCTTATACTGTATACCCTGCAGAGAGCAGAACTAATGTTACGCTAATGAATCTATGATGAAGACAGATCTCACTTTTAAAGCAGCTCTATTCTGATTAATTAAGTTTCATGTAAGTATGCAGTCATTTCCTGAGGCACTACAGAAACGCTGTATTAAATTCCCCCCAAATCTTAAACCCAATTGAGAGTATTTTGAAAGTGTTCTTTATTTCTAGTCTAGATTCTCTTTTTGCATATTTTCTCACTGTAATTTTATGCATGTCATGATTTTGCCAAGTACAATGGGATCCTGGAACATAATTTTTGTTCGAAAATGTAATGCATGCCTATTCCCTACCCCTAAACCCAACCATAACTGCAAATTATTTCCAAAATCAGAGGGAAATAATAGTTGGATAATTATGTAGAAGTGCATAACATTAACCATAATTAGGCTTAATTATCATTAATTCTGATTGGCTGATTGAAATGTTGTTCCAGGATCAACAAAGATGCTAATCCAGGAACATGTCCTACTTGGTGAAATCAGGTTGATGGTAATTTATAGTAATTTAATATTTTTATAGTGTGTCACTTTAAATGCTAATGAGCTGCTGCTCACCACCCCCTTACCAGAAGATGGCGGAGCCTTTTCGCCTTGTGCCTTGGACACTCCAAACTGCAAAGAAAACATCACTTTGAACTCCAGAAACCGAACAAACACATTTAACTGCCAGATGGTGCAAACACACACACGATTATGTCAAAAGCAAACAAACGCTCAAGTTCAGTGTTGGTAATGTCTGTGAACGTAAACAGCCGGGAAAGACAACTCGCAACTAACACAACTCAACCATTGCTGGAAATATTGATTATTGTGAGTGTGCAGGTGTTTTTAAATGCTTAGACAGCAACATTATGCACTAAAGGAAGCAGAAAATTGTAAACTGCGTAGTCATACTGAATGCCATTTAATAATACAGATTTATTTAAATTATTTATATGCTTGTTTTGTTCTTCTGTTCCAGTGGGAGTGTTTGTGGTCCCTCATTCTCTTCTTCACTTTCTCCTTGTTATTGGTGTGGTTTTACTTCTGGTGGGAAGCCCACAATGACTACAGCGAGTTTAACTGGTGAGTAGGCCTTCAGAATCATGCACTTTCACATGCACTTCACTGTAGAGATATGTCAAAGAAACTCCTAAGCTTTCCTGGAAACTAATTTGGCATCTACGCTTAAAGTAATCCAGAGTTCATGTAAAGGTCAGATATTACAGATTGCATTTAACTTTAATACTGTATATACACTGGACTGTTTTTGCCTTGTTTACAGAATGGGTTAGCGTTATTTAATTATTTTTTTGTCTAAGCAAAAAGTAATGACTCTCATAATCCCCCCGCCAAAGGATTTACAGAAGACAACCAACAAAACGCCATTCAGTGTAAAAATTATTTATATACCAAAATCTTGTCTGGCAGATTTAGAAAATGACATGTTAAATTACTATTTAAGGATTACGATGCAGCCCTTAAATACTAATTAATTATCATTTTAGATAACCAATTCATTTGTTGAACAAAAGAGAATATATTTTGAGCATTTTTGATATCTAAACAATTAGCAATAATGTATATAACAAAATGATAACAAAATGTTGTCAGGCAGATTGAAAACAAGAAAACTTAAGTGACTATTTAAGGGTCCCAGTGCAGCCCCCAAATACTAATTACTCATTCATTCATTCACTCAATCATTCAATTTCCTTCGGCTTAGTCTCTATTTCAGTTATTATAAACATGATTTCACTCATGTTTTGACATTTTGTCGCACAAAACATATTCGAAATGTGCAATTATTATTCTTTCTATGTATATTTAGAGAGCACACCAAAATGTGGTCTCATCATTGACCCATAAAGTTAATTTGTAATATGCAATAAACCCCCATGAGACTGTATGACATTAACACACACAAAACACACACATTTACATTCCATATTGGTTTAGTCATTAAATCATGCCCTTACGTTTTTACAATACCCGTTACTGTATAATCATCTATTTTCCTGGAGCTACATTCTCTGTAAAACTGCTTGAGGACATTAAAAACAACTTTGCAGTAAACCTAATGTTTGCTTTGTGTTCCTCAAGGTCGTTTTCTCCAGATCTGAATTCCTTCATCTTCTGTTTTCTCTTGCCTTTTCATTGTCACTGCTCTCCTCCCCCAGTCTTTAGGGAGGCTCTTGAGTCCTTGATGTTACTGTAGAGGACAAGAGTCCTGATTCTCAATGACCTTCAGTAAATGTCCTGAGGGATTGTGCATGTAGAATCTGTGATCACACTGGAGTTGCAAACTAGAAGGCAAACACTAGATATGGTTGCTAATGCTCACCAATCTGCAGAACAGTCAATCAATGCTGGAAGTGTAATTAAGGGGTAAAGTATCTATGATCTGGCTGCACATTATCTGTTCTGATCCTGGACTTAAAGCAACATTCTATATTCTGCAGCGACTATGTTAGATTGATGATTTTGAAAGACATCTCTTAGGAGACGTTCACACAGAATGCTTCTTTGCATCTAAAAATAAAAAAGCGCCTTCTTTACTATGTTGCTGTCAAATAAAACAGTTGTCATGACAACTTGCTACTGTAAACAGAACGCAATGCTTGCTCTGTCTTTGAGTTTGCAGTGTTGTTAAAATACTTTTAACTTGACATGGCATCTTATGGCCCATTTCCACTGAGTGGTACAGTACGGTATGGTATGGGTCGGTCACCTTTATCATGCTTGCATTTACCCTGCCAAAGAGTACCAATGGTAACCTTTTGGTGGGCGTGGTATATGACAGAAAGTTTCAATCAACTTCATTCTTGCTCGAGGAAATGTCAAAGTAAAGCTGTACAGGTCGTTCATATATCATATAAGAAGAACATAATTACTTGTGTATAAATGTTCATTATTAACCCTTCTATGAACATTATTTGATTATAACTGCAGATCAATCATAGTGTGAAATAGCCTACTGTAATGTCTGCAGTTATATAAATAAATAAATCAATGCAACATGTATGAACACACGTACATGCCCTTACAGTCTCTGATATGTTACCAATTACAAAAAAAACTTCATACAGCATACATTTAGTCTTTATTTGGGTACAAAAACAACATGCAACATATAGCCAAAGTCATTTCACTCTGCGGCCAGCTTTGAAACACCTCTCAGGCAGTATGCTAGGGCTTTCTGTTTGAATGGTGGAAAAAACCTAATTCTTCAAAACTGATAAAATTTCATATTAGCAATATTTATTAACAATAAAATTAAACAACAACTCTCTCTTTAGTTTCATTTCTAAACATCCCAATCACACAAAATCTGCAGAAACTCACGTCTGGTCTGAGCCCCTCCCCTGGAGTATCGTCAGTCTATAGCGATCGATGATTGGCTCTTGTACTAGAAGGTGATTTATTCACCATATAGCGATCGATGATTGGCTCCTGTACTAGAAGCTTAGTTAGCTTTATTCACCATATTGACTGTTACATTTTTCCCCATTCAAAAAGATACGAGTGACATGTCTGGTGTATTCTATAGTCTTTGATATAGTCCACAGTCAGTGCAAACCTCTCATCTGTATCTTTAATCTTCACCAGCACATTTAACCTCTTGTTAGAAAGTAATTCCGTCTTTCCAATTTCATAATAGTCCAAAAGGTGATGATAATAGTTATGCATAGCAGTTTGTTTATTGTTTAGGTTTTCTAAAAGAATCAATTGCATTGGTTTTTTCACGCTTCACTCTCGCGTTTGTCCATTTCTTAAAGGATTAGGTGTCAGTAGCACATCAGTAATCATGCGCACCTTATTTAAAGCTCAAGAAGTTTGTTATTTCAAATAGACATGCGGCGAGCGCACACGAGAAAGTGAAACCGCTCGCACTTTAGACGGCCCTGCAAACAACTACGGTGCACAGGGTGGATTTTGCTCTTTTTTTGGCTTTGTGGCTGTTTATCAAGACAACAACAAGGTTTGTTTAAGCTCGGGTTGACCATGGCTCGTTATTTTATATATATTTTATCACGGTGTGATGTCTCGGCTGTGTATTTAAAAATGGTGCTTCCTTAGTTTTCATTCTCCTGCATGTGTACGCGATGGTGACTTTTTTCTGTAAAGCAATGACATTCAGGTGCTCGTCTAGCTCCACTTTTAGTATCCTTTTGTCGTGCTAGGTACCCTTTCAAAGGGGTAACCAAAAAGTTATACGGTACTGTTCGCTTTTTGGTACCTTTTGACAGTGGAAACGGCCATAAAAGCATACTGAACCAAACCATACCACTAAGTGGAAATGGGCCATTAAAAACATGGTGCTGCATAAGACATGCGGCATGAGCGCAACAGTCATGCACTTATGTCAATCATGTCTACATTGAAAAACAGTGGAAAAGTAGTACATTAGAATGGAAAAACATATTTTGTGTGAATGACTTTTTATACTCCGTAAGGTTGTACTATTTGATGCATACAGTGATACTATGAAATATTACTGTCTAAAAATATGCCATATTAATGTACTTTACAATACTTTTTTTCTACTTTCTACTATTTTTTAAGCAGCAATTACTCCAGTTTATAGTGCAACATAATGCTTCAGAAATCCTTTCTAAGCTGCTGCCACACTATCAAGGGCGTGGAATTAGCATGGACAGAGTGGACTTGTCACCACCAACATCCACAATTTATTGAAATGTCCCTACCAATAAAAAAAAAAAAAAAGGAATAAAATAATTCTCTGTCAACTCTCATTAACACGTACATACAGTACAGAAAGGGTAAAATCATGTTCTGTACTCGAGCTCTACCTAAACTGCAAGGAAATTTTCCAGTCATACTTACTGTGCAAGACTCAGGTCAGACATGGACACAAGGAGTTACATTTTAGAAAAGTGCAAGTTACTTGAAGTCAAGTTTAATACGAGTCCACCATAATAGTAACCATGGCTGTGCAATGAGGTATATACACAGCTAATGCTTTTCACCCAATGATAAACTTCTGGTGAAAGGCTTATGTGACTATTTTAAATTATATAAGGATCCTTTTAAGGTATTAAAATTAATTCTATTTAATTCTTAATTCTAATGTAATTAAGATACAATCAGTTAAATCGACTTAAGCATTTATTTAGTTGTTCAAGCGTAAAACGAGATAAAAGATCTCGTGTATACGCTAGTGCCCCTCAGTAGCAGCAAACTAGTGCAGAAACTCCATTGAAAATACTTGGGTAAAAATTGAATTTATTGCAGTGCTTCTTTTCCGGTCGCACACTCACTTTATATCGTATATCAATCAGGCAGTGAAGAGCACAGATTTTTAAAGAAATGAGATCTTAAATGTGGTGATTTTGTAATGGAGCGACAGTTAACCAGACATGCTTGGGCTGGCTGTTTGAAAATTTTTAAAAAGACTCTGTGCATATACCCCATTAATCTAAATTTATATTCGATTTTGGCCTCCCAAATTATTATGAAAAAGCAACAATAAATAAATAAAATAGTTATTGCATTACAATATGTGTTGAATTAGGTCCCCACCAATATCAAATTCAAATCTATGCTATTACACGCTAAATTTGAGCATGCAAAATTAGTTGGACGATTCTGCAAAAGGGGTACTGTTTTTATTTTTCAAGAACATATTTCTAATATTTCAAACTTTATACTGTACTCTTTAAATGCAAGTACTCTTTTTGGTTTGGAAAAAAACACCATATGACAGCCTTTAAAACCTATTGTGGAATAATTATGCACATTTGCACTGACTAGTTTCATACACTAAACATATATACAGGACAATCAGTATCATTGTGAAATTACTCCACAGTATTCAATAAACACACACCAGTTTACAGTTCTAATCGCAGCTGTTGCATCTTCATGTTGGAGAGCCTACAGTGACCCTAATACAGTGCTCTGGGGTCTCATATGTTTTTATCTCCCTTTGCTTCGAAGGTTTGCACTAGCCAGATGATCCTTTTTGTAAAACAGATGCCTCTGTCATCTTCCTCTTCTACTTGCATAATCCTGAGCTCCTGCGACAGTGAGAAATGTAGAGCCTGTCAAAAGATTAGTAGCTTCTGTTTGTTTTTCAGGGAGTTGTTTATTTGGTTAGACCTTAATGCAGTCTGAAGATTATGGAGGACATGAGACAACCAGGAATTCTAATGCTGAATAATCAACAAATGGTTTTCCGCTACTGTGCTCCCACAGGTTTTTATATAACCGTTCAGGGGAGTGGAGTGATGGAACTGTTCCCATATTGGCCACCACTGCAGCTGGTTTCACCTATATTGCATGTTTAATGGTGAGTTGTAACTGCTCTAGGGTGCATTTGCCAAAACCATTGTTACCAACATAGTTCAGTGATTCTGTGTTTCCCAAATCCATCATTCACACCAATGTTCACTAACAGAATCACAAACTTTAATAGCTTTAGGTAATGATGCATTTCTGGTGAAGTTGAAGCTGGCAATTTCAGTCATTAATTGTTCAACTTCTGATTTCTCTGTGTGTCCCGTCAGTTGCCTGCTAAACTAAAAAACAAAAACAACAGAAATGCTAGCTGTCACTTGGAAAACAAAAAAGCTTCCCAGATCGGATATACAAGTTTAAGCAGCCTTTTAGGCATTATTTTCAAATAGGATCTAGGAACAATCCTAAATTTGAGTTGCCTGAAACACAACATTTAAAGCTTAGTTTTCTCATAATAGGACATATTGGCTTAAAGGTACCATAGAATGAAAATCTGAATTTATTTAGGCATAGCTAAATAATATAGTTTTATTGTTCTCGTGTAAATCCTGTGAGCTTAAAATGTTCCTGAAAAACAAGTCAAATCGGTACAAAGCATTGACTCCAACAATCCTCACAGGATCATTAAAATGTATGCCACAACATGATGATTGGCCACAACATTTCTTAGTGAGATTACAACAATGATCATTTTACCCCTTATTTTTAAGTCTATCTAAGCTTTAATTAAACATACTATGTATGTGGGATTCTTATTTTGAAAACGAGAGAAGCAGGGAGACTAAAGCAGAGCAGTTTTATGAAGCAGGCAGAAACTACAGAGTTCCTAGCTTGTCAGATTGCAAAATGCCACCTCTAAATATAGTCTGTATAGTCTGTTTATAGGCATATAGTTTGTTTAAATGCATCTTTTGTTAATTAAACGTATACATTGTGAAAGTTGCAGCATATGTTTGTTATGAGGCAACAAACACATGTAAACTGCTGAGTATTAGTCATATAAGTGTTTAATGCAGATTTATGCATAGTGTCATATCACTCAGCTCTTATTCACTCACTTATAACACTCGCTCAGGTCGAAATTAATTCCTGCTTTTTATCATACACATTAGAGCTTCAAAATACAACTCAAAATTCATCTCTGTCAGTCCATTTTGTCCATTTTGCAAATAGATATCATCATGACATCAATAACCTCAATTCTAACCAATGTTGTTCTAAGCGCATATCTGCAAAACAATTTGGAAAGCAGTCATAACTAGCTACTTAGTTAGTTTTTTTCAGTAATGTATTACACTGTGACAGTTCAGCAGCTGTGAGCTGCATTGCATTTTTGGAAAATACATCCTTGTACCATACTCTCCAAAACCACCTACACTTTATTCTCTCTCCTCTATTTTGAGTTATGATAATGTTTAGCTTTATGCCACAGTTGCTTTCATCCATTTGTTTATTTTAAACTCATTCTGAAGTGCTATTTGTCTTTTCTGCTTCAGATTTTAGCCCTCTGCCATGTAGCTGTTGGGCAGCAGTTAAACCTCCACTGGCTCCACAAGGTACCTGTCAACCTCTGAAATGTTTTTTCTAAGAATAAAAAAAAGAAAATTGTGTCCATTTGTGCAAGACAAACTAAATTAACCTTGACACAGTGTCACAAATAGCTTGTTATGCCCTCAGGCTTTCTGACCACATTGGAAAAGCATACGTGGTGTTTTCTCTATAGACTGAATGGAACATTTAGCTTGCTGAGAATAATGTTAATCAGACTTGCATAAAATAACTCTATGAACTGGTCTATTTTTTTCCTCAATAGATTGGTGTGACAGTCGCTTTGCTCACTACAATAATTGGTGTGATATCTGTCACTCAAATGTGGGGAGAAGAATGGGCTGTAGTTTGGATTTCTCTTCAGGTAAGTAGGCCCTGTCTACAGCTGATTTAAAGATGTGATTTTCATCAATCCAATCAAAAGTGGACAGCTCAAAATGGAGATTTAAAGAGCCTCTATTACGAATAAAAAAATGTCATATTTTGATTTTAAGGGTCTCCAACAACAGGCTGATATGCATGCAAGGTCCAAAAACACTTCATTGTCTTATAATATGCATTTATTTTTACATAATTATCCCAACGACTCCCATATGATTTGTTCAGCAATTAATTTGTTCCCAAATCCCTCCTTAGCGCGATGCTAATCTGCACTGATTGGTCAGATGACCTAGTCTGTTGCAATTGGTAAAGCTGCGTTCAGCACGAGACCGAGAGAATCGCCCGCCACCGCTTATCAACAATTTTGAAGTAGTCAGAGTGCAGAGTATATGTGTGAG
This sequence comes from Danio tinwini, assembly GCA_903798205.1. Lineage (NCBI taxonomy): Eukaryota > Metazoa > Chordata > Actinopteri > Cypriniformes > Danionidae > Danio > Danio tinwini. Next base: position 13,554,008 of record CAIGQZ010000379.1, read on the forward strand.
CCCAATGCATGAGTGCATTAAAGCAATGCAGTTTAACACCAGCGTATTGCATATATACTTAACCATGACACACATTTAGTATTAATCCACACAGTGGCAAAAGCTAAACTATTTTGAAACTTGACCACTACACATGTGAAAGAATAGCTGACGGTGGCTATAGCAACGACAAACAGCAGTGGATCGCAAGCTCACAAACTCATTTAAATCCGCAAAGAAATCGGTACGCGCCGTGTTTTCAACATGGTTTTAGACGTGATATGAGAATATAAAGAGTTAAGCAGATACACTACAAGCCGCGTGGAGTGGTTACAAGTAACAAACACAATTTGCAAGCTAAAGAAAACAAGAAAGCAACCATTTTAATCGCACTTACTTACACTTGTGAAATGGAAGAAGAAACTGATCCATGAACTGTGTACTGTAAAGTTCTTGTTAAGCTCTGACAATGTCCCATACAGTACATCAATAGTCTTTTCTGATCCTTCCTTTAACAAACGGCCGATGAATCCCCCACTGTAAGCATGTAGATTGCTGAAGCACTCGTCAGAAAAATGACAGGAACACAGTACAAGGCTGAGGCTACAATGCTGAGGTATTTTTGCGTAAATAAACTTTAACTACTGACTCTTCACAGCCTTATCTTTGGGTAGAGAAAATAACTAACTTTCCCTCACACTTCAAAGCACAGCGACTTTGCGACATGATTCAACCGGGATCTGCTACAGTGCTTGTCGTTGTCTTCTTTTTTTTTTTTTGCTACAGTGTTTAGGGCCGGGCTTTCAATTTTCCCGGGTCTGTGCACTCAACAAATAGATGGGGCTTGAGTTCTGTATCGACTTCATGCTGACGCGGCTAAAGATTTGTTACCCCGACAATTAATTTAAACCACTCTGAGTCGACTCTTTTATAGATGAATCAATAGTTTTAAACACGGTGTACTTTCAGATTTAAACCTTATTTCACTTCACTTACAGCTGTGTTAATCACTGCATGGAAGGTCATTTTAAAAAACCCATAATAGGGGCTCTTTAAATTGTGTCGGAAATGTTCAGATTTTTTTCACATTGGACCACTTCCAGAGGTTGTTGCTTTTGTGTTGTATATGATTACAATTGTCAAATATTCGATATACGAGTTTAAATATTGACACTAATGTACATGTTAAAATAAATGTTACATCTGTATGTATGCAGTATTAAGAACAACAATATTTTAAATTACAGTATATATATATTACTATTGCTCAATTCATAATGCATATCTATTGTGATTGGATTAACAAGAGTGCATTTTAATAATATAAACAAGGTCTTAGATGTGTGAAATATTTCAAATGGTTTTTAGGTAAAAAAATCTTAACTGAGGGAAATTTCTGTTATTTTATATATATATATATATATATATATATATATATATATATATACAGGGAGTACAGAATTATTAGGCAAGTTGTATTTTTGAGGATTAATTGAATCACAACCATGTTCTCAATGAACCCAAACAACTCATTAATATCAAAGCTGAATATTTTTGGAAGTAGTTTTTAGTTTGTTTTTAGTTTTAGCTATTTTAAAATATAGGATATAGGAGGATATCTGTGTGTGCAGGTGCCTATTACTGTGCATAGTTATTAGGCAACTTAACAAAAAACAAATATATACCCATTTTACATACATCTCAACATTCACAAATATACATTTCTGACATTTAAAAACAAAACAAAAACAAATCAGTGACCAATATAGCTACCTTTCTTTGCAAGGACACTCAAAAGCCTGCCATCCATGGATTCTGTCAGTGTTTTGAACTGTTCACCACCAACATTGCGTGCAGCAGCAACCACAGCCTCCTGACACTGTTCAGAGAGGTATACTGTTTTCCCTCCTTGTAAATCTTACATTTGATGATGGACCACAGGTTCTCTATGGGGTTCAGATCAGGTGAACAAGGAGTCCATGTCATTAGTTTTTCTTTTTTTAGACCCTTTCTTGTCAGCCACGTTGTGGAGTACTTGAACGCGTGTGATGGAGCATTGTCTTGCATGAAAATCATGCTTTTCTTAAAGGATGCAAACTTCTTGTACCACTGCTTGAAGAAAGTGTCTTCCAGAAACTAGCAGTAGGACTGGGAGTTAAGCTTGACTCCATCCTCAGACCGAAAAGGCCCCACAAGTTCATCTTTGATGATACCAGCCCAAACCAGTACTCCACCTCCACCTTGCTGGCGTCTGAGTCGGACTGGAGCTCTCTGCCCTTTACCGATCCAGCCACGGTCCCATCCATCTGGCCCATCAAGACTCACTCTCATTTCATCAGTCCATAAAACCTTAGAAAAATCAGTCTTGAGATATTTCTTGGCCCAGTCTTGACATTTCAGCTTGTGTGTCTTGTTCAATGGTGGTCGTTTTTTTTTTTTTTTTTGCCTTTCTTACCTTGGCCATGTCTCTAAGTATTGCACACCTTGGCTTTTGGGCACTCCAGTGATGTTGCAGCTCTGAAATATGGCAAAACTGGTGGCAAGTGGCATCTTGGCAGCTGCACGCTTGACTTTTCTCAGTTCATGGGCAGTTATTTTGCGCCTTGGTTTTTCCACACGCTTCTTGCGACTCTGTTGACTATTTTGTATGAAACGCTTGATTGTTCGATGATCACATTTCAGAAGCTTGGCAGAGGGATGCAACACTCTTAAAATTGCCAAATTACCAAATAAATTAGGAAATAAGCATTGGCAAATTTAAATATAATATGGTTTGGTATATATTCGGCCCACAGCCCTCAATCAAGTTTGGTTTTTTGGCCCTTTATAGGAAACGGTTTGGGCAACCCTGTTCTAGACTTGTCTTACTTGTATCTATCTTGGTGTGTTTCGAATAAATAAATAATTGTTTCCATGTTTTTTTTCCTTCAGGCAACAGGTCCCTTCCTGCACATTGGTGCTTTAGCTGCGGTTACTGCTTTAGCCTGGCTGGTGGCTGGACAAGTGGCAAGAGCCGAGAAAACCAGTAAGCTGAATCCACCTCTTCACTTAAAGAACAAGCTCTCAGTTAGGCATTATTATTAACCAGATGTTAATTATTAAAGGGGATACACAGACAAATTCTTCATTCCTATTGATGCATTCCTGTCGTCACACAGAGACGCATTACTCAATGAACTGGTGTTTCATGTTACAGCATTAGGCAGAAAATTAATATACTGCTATTGATTTCTCATTTCGGTTTGCACAAGTAACAGATTAAACTGGCTTATGTCATTTAGTTAAAAACAAGGCCTTTTGATTCATCAGGGACACTGAGCATTTAAAAAAATACTTTTTAAAGCTTATGCTGAGTTGTTTATATAAAAAAAACAACACAATATTGTGCAAAATTCTTATAGGGCACTATTAGATTTACTGTCTTAGTGATCATAAACACTTTTACTTTAACACTTTTTTTTGCAGAGAAAAGCAGATGATAAAAGACTGACAGCCACACAGTATCATAAAGACAGTATGGGGTTATCTGTAAAGAGAGAAAAATAAACAAGTAATAAATAAAACCCCTAAAACAATAGCCCGTGTACACAAATACATTTTAGTTTTAAAATGCAGAAGTTTTAATACGGTTACGCCTTCCGTTGACACTACCCCAGAGTTTTTGTGCCCCGAAAATGGAGCGTTTTGAAAACGTTGAAGAGGCCATGTTGGTTTTAAAACACTGCTGCTCTGTGTCAGTGTGGATGGGGGGAAAATAGAGACGTCTGAAAACGCAGGCGTGACCGCAGACATTAGACTATCTGTTTGGGGCTTTTTCCTCAATATTAAGTGCACAAAGTTCTCTTGCACCTTGTAAGTTCAGCCTTCGCAAGCTTTATATGAAAAAAACTAACTCCCGAGAACACGTCGGTAAATCTTCAAAGGGAACAGTATACTTTATAACGTCATTCACATCACCCTGGTTTTGTTGTTTTACTATCTTAACAATAAAATGAAAAAATGATATAAGGAACTGCCTATTTTCATTTTGATATTAACAACTTAACTGACACCAAAAATGTTAAGTCATCGTGTAGCTGCATATTTATATGATCTTCATTTTCACTGTATGCATAGTTATAACAAAACAGAGCCTATAATATAACTGACTCCTTTTATTTTTATTGAAAAATAGGAAACATACACTGTCTGTTTCGCTGAATATCAGTTTTAATAAAAATAGGAATAGGAAATAAAGGCAAACAATCAGTCAGTATGCTGAATCAGTGTACTTAGTTACATAAATTAATATATTAACTTATCTTTGCACTCAGCCAGAACAGGTTATCTGATAGATTCAAAAGACCAAAGAGTCGTTAAATAGAGACAAGATTAATTAAATATCACGTTTAACATCTGTAAGGAGATGAGACCTAGCGGTAAATCCTTAATGAAATGTGTGACGTGCGCTGCTCTCATCTGGGAAGATGTGCTCAAAGCACTCGCTGACTGCCTGGAGCTCAGACGTGTGCATACGCTGCAGTTCATGCCAGAGTGTGTGTGTGGTCATGTGATGTGCGTTTTCAGTGGTGTAGTGTGGATGGAGATCTTTTCTGAAATGCTAGGTGAAACGCCAGTGTGGACATGAAGCGTTTTCATTCTAAAACACTGTTTTAAAACTAAAATGTATAAGTGTAAATGGGGCCTAAATGATCTTGGCAAATTCTAGTACTTTACAGTCTCCCTATAAAAGTTCACGTGTGTGCATGCTGTGTGTGCACTGTTTGTTTGTAATATATTTATATATTTAAAGATGTTTTTAAAGTTTTATGTACATATTTCTTATATTAATGTCTCTTTGAATCTTTATGAAGAGACCAAAACATACATATTAATGGTCATTAAAACTTTGTTTAACCACCAGAACTGTGGGTGGCTTTAGCACGGTACGGTAAATGGGAAAAACAGTAATATTGTGAAATAGTATTGCAATTTGAAACCACTGATTTCTGTTTAAACATTTAAAAATATAATTTATGTCTGTGATGTCAATAAAGCATGACTTTTCAGTATTGTTCCTTGTTTTTTAGAGCCACAGGAACCCTCAGAAATGTAATTTGCTGATTGGGGCTTGATAAGACATAAATTAGAGCAGTAGTTCTAAATGCCAATGATTTTGTTAGATTCACCCAAGCCTGCCGATCCAAAAATAGCGTCAGAATGCAATCCATAATGCAACGCAAGAATGTAATGTTTTCTGCATAGCCATAAGGGAAACAGTGGCACACTTTAGCATAAACTTGTACTTAATTCTATTCTTCAGCTCAGATACTCTCATTGCAGAGCAAGAGTTTAGTGCAGAATCAGCACTCTTCATCTGTCTGTATAATAGCTTGTATTTATAGCATATAAATAAACACATTAAGGCACATTAACGGGATAGTTCACCCAAAATGAAAATTTACTCTGTCGTTTACACAATCTTTACTTGTTAGAGATAGTTTTCTTTCTTCTGTTAAAAACAAAAGTGGATATTTTGCTAAATGTTGGAAACCTGTTTATTTTTACACTAAGGAAGTCGGTGCTTACAGGTTTTCAGCTTTCTTCAAAATATCTTCTTTTGTGATTAATTTAAGAAAGAAACTCCTCTCATAAAGCTTTGTAAACATCCAAGTAGAAGTAAATGTTCATTTTGGGGTGAACTATCCCTTTAAGCATGAAAAATGACTCTGCAAATGACCTTGTGTTGGCTAAGCATTGGCATCTAAACACATTTAGCTACTAGAATAAACAATAACACATAAGCATTGTTCATATTGACTGTAAAATTGGTTTTAAAGCCATTTAAGTTTTTTTTTTTGTTATTTATTTATTTATTTTATCCGTGGCCTAGTTGTAACTGAAGTTATTGGTTCTCTAGGGTTTCAGGCGATGGTTCTGCTCATCTACCTGAGTGTTCTTCTCACCCTCTACTTCATTCCTCTGTCAATCTCTTCACCCTGCATCATGGAGCGAGGGAGTCTCAAAGCAGCACCCGCCATCATTGGCCATCAAGGAGCTCCAATGGTAAGCTGCCAAATCGTCAACATCAAGCTGTGCACTTCCTGTCTTCCCTGGATGCTGCATCAAGCTCAGGCTACATCAAGAATCGCTGGAGGCTGTTCAGTCCTCTCTCTCTCTCTGTCTCTCTTTCTCTCTCTCTCTCTGCTCCTGCATCTCTGTCCTGTGTCTCTCCATCCCTCACTATCTTCCCCTCTCTTTTTCTTTCTCTCCCTCCATTTATCTTTCTCATATTTCTTTTCCCTGGCTTGTCGTGGCTAAATATAACCCAGGATAGAGCTACTGAGAATCTCTGTGTAGGCGTTGTTCAAGGTTTGGTGGTTATGATGGGTTTTCAGTATGATCATGTGTGTCATTGATGTATTGTGCTCTGAAATGGCAAATACTCTTCAGTTGTCTCTGCATTTGTAGTCAAAAGCAGTTTGGACAGGATTATTAATTTTCAATTAATAATATGGTGAATCCTTAATTTTCATGTCCTAATTCAGAGGGGATTGAATCTCAGATAAAGAAATACCTTAAATTAGGGCTGTGGAATAATTTTGATTTTTTATATATATATATTATATATCTGAGATTCAATCCCCTCTGAAATAGTACCATACCATGATGTACAATATATTGTTATTCTGATATGACTTATATTGTGATGTCAGATTTTTTGTTACTTATTTTCCCAAGCCCTACCACAAATGTAGCTTTGGTTATATTATTTACAATAATTTTGTATATAACTTCCTATGGTGAAGCAAATAAATGCATTTACCAATTTCACACCAATTATTTATTTTACAAAGAACATTGAAATACACAATATTACAGGGCACGATCTATATTAGGTTACCTTATTTTGTGTCAAATCGGGCATAATTGTAAACCATAAGATGCAATTAAACATTTTTCAGTATGTGACATAACAAAAAGCAGACAGAATTGTGTGTGTGTGTGTGTGTGTGTGTGTGTGTGTGTGTGTGTGTGTGT
>CAIGQZ010000379.1:13578103-13609044 GCA_903798205.1 Danio tinwini
ATTATTATTATTATTATTATTATTATTATTATTATTATTATTATTATATTCAACAGCACCAGCTCAGCCTTTGTTTGGCTATGGTCATTGAGGCGTGTGTCTGTGTGTGTGTGTGTGTGTGTGTGTGCACATGATGATAGGTGGAGAATGAGTGGCATGCGTAGCTACAACCCAGAGCAGATCATGCTGAGCGCAGCCGTCAGGAGATCCAGCAGAGATGTCAACATCATGAAGGAGAAGCTCATCTTCTCTGGTAAGAGTCACCAAACCTCCTCCTGCTTGAGTTTCTCATATTGTGTGTCTGTTTGAACTGTGTACGAGCTTATTACACAGCACTTCCAAATACTTGACTTAAATACTTTAATAATTCAATCAAATAAGTTTGTATTAAGGCCATTAATGTGCATATTTCAATGTTGTCCTTGCAAAATTATGGTGCTGAATTTTACATCTCATACATTAAGGGTTTATCTTGTACTAGTAGGTAAGAAAAGCTTATTAGTGCCATCTTGGGTTGGTTGTCATTTGAAAATACACTCACCAGCTACTTTATTTGGTACATCTTTGCTTCTAACAGTTTTCACAGCATAAATTTAACGAAGTGCTGGAAATGTTCAACCCATGGAAACCCATTATACCAATCACCATCCCATATTCTAAGTCACTTAAATCATTGTTCTTCCCTATTCTGATGCTAAGTTTGACTCGTCTTGACCCTGTGTACCGTACTTGCTTAAAAGTGTTGTTGTTGTTATGGAATTGCCTATGTACTGTAGATATTAGTTTTATGAAGCCTAATAAAATGTCCATTGAGTATACTGTGAGTAAAACTTTTTGATATACGTTTAGAAACTCATGATTATAGCAAGGAAACTGAAATCTCATTCAAATGAATGATGAACAAAGCGATAATCTAAAGAACTGAATGATATAATTAACATTATGTGGTCTTGATATATGGTTTTGATAAAAGGAAATTTTCAGCATTTATGCATATATATGATTATTCGCTGTGTAATAAGTGGAATAACATACAGCTAATGCTCATTATCACAAATTATTCACAATCTCTCTGTCAGAGTTTATTTTACAGTTAAAGCCTATAAAAAATGGTAGTCCTAAGGCTATGCATTATTTTTTTCTCTCGTTTTCTCGTGATAATTACATTGATTTTCTCCTTATTTTGACACCTTATTTTCTCATTACCTTGAATTTTATTTTCTTATCTTGACGCATCTTGTTTTCTTGTAATCAGGACTTTTTATCAGTTATCATATTACTTTTTATTTTACCTTTTATTTTCTCGTTATCTCAACATAACTTGTTTTCTCATAACCATTACTTTTATTTTCTCGTTTTCTTGACAACTAATTTTCTCATAATCATGACTTTTATTTTATCGTTATTGGGACACAACTCTGTTTTCTTGTGATCAGGACTTTTATTTTCTTGTCATCTCGACATATCTTGTTTTCTCATAAACATGACTTTAATTTTCTTATCTCGACAAACAACTGGTTTTCTCACAACCATGACTTATCATTATCAGAATGCAACTCGTTTTGTCTTGATCAGGACTTTTATTTTCTCGTCATCTTGACATAACTTGTTTTCTCATAACCATGACTTTTGTTTTCTCGATATTGCTACTTAACTTGTTTTCTTGTAATTATAACTTATTTTCTCGTTATCTAGACAACTGTCTCATAATTGTGACTTTTATTTTTTGCTTATTGCGACGCAACTCGTTTTCTCATAACCATGACTTTTATTTTCTCGTTATCACAATGCAACTTGTTTTCTCATGGTCAGGACTTTTATTTTATTGTTATTGCAACGCAAATCCTTTTCTTGTGATCAGGACCTTTATTTTTACATTATTGCAGCGCAACTTGTTTTCTCGTGATCAGGACTTTTATTTTCTCATCGTATCGACATAACTTGTTTTCTCATGAACAAGACTTTTATTTAATTTTCTCGACAGATCCCGTTTTCTTGTGATCATTTCTTTTTATTTTTTATTATTTCAACATAACTCGTTTTCTCATAATTATGACTTTTTATTTTCTCATTTTCTTATAACCATGACTTTTATTTTCTCGTTATCGCAACGCAACACATTATCTCATGATCAGGACTTTTATTTTCTCGTAATCTTGACATAACTTGTTTTCTCATGAACAAGACTTATTTTCTCATCTCATCAAAACTCCTTTTCTAGTGATGATGTCTTTTTATTTTCTCGTTATTTCGACGTAATGCGTTTAATTGTTATCAGGACTTTTATTTTATAGTTATCTCACTATAACTATATATATATCACTATAACTATATATAACTTTTTTCATTTTCTTGACAAAATCGTTAAGACTTCTTCTTAACTCTTGTTGACTTCTCGACATAAAATGCCCCCCCCCCCCCCCCTCCTCGTGATACCTTGTTTTTTCTGCTTATTCTGCATAATTACTTAACAAATGCGGTAGGTTACGTAACATAGGATGGACGATCAAGGACTTATTATATGTGTACAGTACTCAAAAAAATAATAAAACATGGCCTCTTAGAAGTTCTGTAATAAAGCTTGCATTGCATTTAATAAACAAATTTCAAGACCTGCAAAAAAATCACCCTAATCAAAAATCATCTGAAACAATTACTGTACACAATCTACTACATGCTTCACATCCACTAATTAACACTTTATACTTTTTAAATAGTAAAAATAAGATAATAATAATGTCTGGTTGACTGTACCTTTATTGCATGCACTGTATTTTTGTTTTATTATTGTGTGTGCATGTGTCCCACCAGTCTTTGCATGCCTGTGTGTGTGTGTTTTGCCCTGTCTCTAAGGTCAGCCACAGTAGCTGTCCATCCCCGGGTTTGAGTCTTCTGTATGTCACCGCATCCCTTCATCCCATTCCATCTCATTCCCTGCCCTGTCCCTCCTGTCTGTCACTGTCTGCCATCCACTCATCCATCACTCCATACTGCCTAATGATAGCTCACACAGGCCTGTAGCATCAGTGCTGTGGGTAACTGTGGCCTGTGTATGGTGAGTACGTCAGGGATGAGAACTAACCCCGTCATTCAGTTCATTACATGGAGCTCAAAAACAAGATCTGCAGTTTGATTGTTTTTTATCAGTGTCTTTGTTGAAAGTGTGCTAAATTCATAAAAGGGTACGATGTAGTATATTAATGTGTTGAATATCCTAATTTAAATGCTCCATGTTGCGTAAAACATGCCTAAGTAGGCTACCAGTGGAATGTTTGTCATTTTAAGGAGTTTAATGTTATGAGTTTAAGATGCTTAAGTGGGATGCTGTAACATTTAGGTGAGACAGGTTTAATATGTGTGACAGATCAAGGATGAAGCCTGGTTTATACTTCTGCGTCAAGTAATTGGCGTGACTCACGGTGCAAGCCTCGCGCATAGCTGTGCATTTATTTTTCTGCGTGCTGTTTCTGTTTTTCTGCAATACACTTCCGAAATGCTAGCTGGCAGTAGGTGTTTATGTTTCTCTGTGTCGAGTTTCTTCGCTGGTGTTTTTTTTTCTGAACACTTCCTTAATGTACAAGTGGCTCAAATTCGCTCATTTTGAGGCGGGAACCGGCGAACAACAGAGCTCCTTCACAAGACTCCACACTTGTAAACACTCACTGCATCATGCTCACGCGGCTCTCACCTCCGCCCACACTCGTCAGCGCTACTAAGCCGACCAATCACAGAGCTTGTGCTACACGTACGCATTACATTTTTTGAGAGGTGCGCGTCGCTGACGGCCATGGCGAGGGGCTATGCGTCAACGCGTAGGCTGCACCGTAGCATATGCGTGCGCTTGACCAGAAGTATAAATCAGCCTTGAGGCAGGAATCAATTCTTTAAGCTTTTTTACTCCATGGTTTAAACAAGATGTAACAATAATAAATGGAAAAAAGAAATAAACATTTACAATTATTCTCTTTAAACGAAAACAATGTGTGTAAGCCAAATCAAAGAAATTAACAAAACAAAACAATCCTTAAATCTAAAGTCTCTACTAGGTGACAAAAATAAATAATGAAAATAAAAACATTTAGTTTAACATTTAACTTCAGTGTACGTGACACCCGAACTAAACTAATTAAACTACAAAACTCAAAATTACAATATTTTAGTGTTTGAGTGTTTTAGGTAGCAAAACACACAAACTTTATCTAACAAAAATCTATCTTAACTAAAACAAAGCTAGCAAGATGGTAATAGGCTCAGTTTAGAATCACACAACAACCATCAAATTATTTTACTTAAAGCCAACGAAGTTTAACAAGTAAACTCAAATTACACAGTAAAACTGAGAGAACAAATCACTACACAGCCTAAGCATGTCAAACACAAATTGCGTGGAGCACAAAAGGTAAGCCGAGGCAGAGCACACACCACACACTGGTCTGCCGTGGCTTTGCGGCTCATCAGGGGATTGGTGGAACCGACACCGTCATAATGATGATGGACAGATGCTAAACCAATAAGAAGGGTTGAGTACAAAGCGGAGAGGAGGGTGAGAAAAATAAACACACAAGGGGAAAAAAAACTAACATCAAACATAACAGTGAATATTATAATTTAATTCAATATACAAATTAGGGCTGGGCCGATAAAACGGTATCGATATTTATTGACTGTACACCATTGTCAATAACGAGTAAAAAAAGTTAGGGATGAGGTTTCGGTATGAAGCACTATAGCTTTATTAAAATGTGGCTGCTGAGCGCGTACCTTGGAGGGAATGCCAATAAGCTTAGTGTTATTTCCAATCGAGGCGCATGTCTTTGGCGCATGCACGCATAGTTGAAAACATTTCAGAATGCTGCGTGCGCACCGCGATTCATGCAAGTAAAACTAACCAATCTGCTCACACTTTGTATGCAATATACACATTTTGGTAATAATGGCAGACTCAGACAAACACAGAGCATGTAATACAAACTAGAATTGGAGCTGCAGCAATGGTTTGTTCATTTGTCATCCTCTAAGAAAATGGTTGATGGTTGCCTAGTTATGAGAGATGCCAGACGAGCGTGAGCACAAAGTGCAATAGAAATTGTGAAAGAAACCGAATCCACGCATTCGCGCTTTTCACATGCTTTTAGACGCAACATGTGAATGGACTCCGGTTGGGTTTCGCCACCTAAGGTCAAAATAAAAACATATGGGAAAATGAGTGCCGTGACAAGCAGCAGTGAAGAGATTTGTAAATAAAAAGGATGTCGCCAGTGGCTTTTTGGTTTCTTTTCCCAGTCACTGGCTTCCCATCTGAAAGATTTTTTTTTGCATAGGGGTTAATGAAGTCATTCTACTTCACAATGTTGCAATATGTATTTGAATAATGATGGTTGGTTCCTTTACTTGAAAGTTCAGATTTGATTACCATAATTTGTGATTTTAATAGAGTTTGTGGTTTACTGTGTGATTATTTACACCTTACAAATGTTGATCAACTGTAATGTTTGCTTAGATTTTTCTGTGTTTACACATTATCGTTGCACACACACTTTGTAACATTTTTTTTATTAAGTGTCTTTAACACTTATGTTTATTTTATTATAAGACATAAGAGACGAGATATTTTTGTTTTGCTTTTTTTTGTTGTTTTTGACTATTAAAACTATTTACCTTAGTAATGTTGGTAAATTTAAATAAAGTAGTTAAATAAAAAAAAATCCTAATATTCCTAAATGGATTGTAAAAAATATTCAATTATCGAATTATTATAATTATTATCGAATTATTAACATTTTATCATATTTTAGCCTGTATTGCCCAGCCCTAATATAATTGTTTTTCTCAGATATTTTAGCATCATTACCCCTGTCTTCAGTGCCAAATGAGTCTTCAGAAATCATTTTAATATGCTGATTTGGTGCTCAAGAAATACATATTACAGTCCTGTGAAATTTGAATTGTTTTAAAAAATATTTACTGTTTAACAGAGTAATCTTTTTCAACAAATCTTTAAGCATAATAGTTTTATAAGTTTTATTTATTTTTTTTTTTTTTTTTTGCCATGGCAGTATATAATGTTACTAGTTATTTTGCAAGATTCTAGTATTCTGTTTAAAGTGTTATTTAAAGAACTATGTTTTAGTTTAAGATTAGTTTCTTACAGTCAGTATTTAGTGAATAGTTAAAATGTCACCACCGGTTGAAACCTAAAGTGGCGATGAGGTCTAAAAATGTATAGAAAGAGTCTTAAATAAAAGTCTTAAAGAATATTGAATATCACTTTCTGATTCCTGTATATATATACCCTGGTAATGTTCTACTAATGAAATAGTCACCTACATCTTGGATGATCTGAGGATGGCGAAATAAACATCAAATTTTCAGTGGACAATTCCTATAAGACAAAATGCATCTTATGACGTTAAAATATATGTCATTTATTGTTTTGAACTAATAAGTACTGTCTACATGGGCAGTACACGAGTGTTTCTGTCTCAAGCATGATTAAAGTTCCTCTATATGTGATTTAGCTTTTTTCATTGATTACTAAAGCTCTTGCAAACAATATGGGACTTAATGTGTATTTCATTTTCTTGTTCCACAGAGGTGAGCAATGGAGTCAACGGTGATGAACCATATTCAGAAAATGGATTTAACTACTACACCAATTAAGACGTTGCTCATTGACTCGGTGATGGAGCGAAAAATCACATCACATCCTGAACCAACTTGTGATGTATCCTCTGAACTACTGACTCCACTCTCAGTCTACTGTTAATAATGGGCCCTTGTACAGAAATATTGTTTTTTCTTCTACTGTTAAGTTGCTTGTTTTAAATTCTGGACAGTAAACGACCAAATCTGTGGCCTCTTTCCCCCACGTAACGCTTGAGGATGCTGGAATGCACCTTTTGTTGCTTCGTATTGCAAGCATGCCTAGTGGATTTTTACCTGTCGGTTTTTGGGGATTTTATTTTTTCTAATCTTCCATAGCCAGCCAATGTGGAGTAGACCATATATATTAAGCCAGTTTTTATTTCCTAGACCTTGATTTGGTGTGATATTCACAGTTTAATGATGCCTTCTGTTCAAAAGGTTGTGGGTTTTCAAGAACGACAACAAAAACAAAAAAAAGGTGTTTACTGAGTGCCTGCCTTTAGCCTTCCAGTGATATTTCCTGTGTTTGATTATATACCGACTGTTTAGCATGTGGTTCAGTTGTCATTATTGGAGGGGGTCACCTAGCCTTATCATCTTGGTCAGTTTCATTGGCAGATTACATGGAAGATGTGGGCACGTGTTCTGCTTGTGTATATATGGAAGCTGACATAAGAAGAAGAACAGTAAAAAGGTAACTGTTTTCCTTATGATTTAGAGTTTGTATCACTTTTCTCACAATTTAAAGAATTGCAAGATTATTCAGAGGGGGGAAAGTCAGAATTGCAGGGTAAAAAAAGGACAATTCTGGCTTTTTTGTTTCCTCAGAATGGTGAATTTCCACACTGTAGTTTTAATCGGTTTTTTTCAGAATGATGATTATATCTTTCAGTGTTGATTTTATATACATTCTCACTATTCTGACTAGTTGGTAGAGTTTTTAGGAACTAAAACTGTCTTTCAGTTGTGAGTTTATAGACTCACAACTGAGACATAATCTTGCAGTTCTGACCTAAAATGATTGTAATTACATTTTTTGTAGGCTTTTTGCAATCAAAATCAATTCAAATTGTCATTTACAAAGTTATAAAATATCAAATTATTATAGAAAATGATCATTCTAATTTTGCAACACTAATGTTATGAACATTTCTTGCAAATCTGAGTCAGATATTTTAATTTTATTTTTAGTATTTCTATTCTTGCAATACATTTTTTCCCTCAGTATTGACTTTATCTCACCCAATTGTGAGCTTATATGCTTTCTTGCTATTCTGACTATTTAATAAATTCATCATTTTAGTTTTTAATTTAGCATTTGTGTGATTGCAATTTAAAACTGCCATTTAACCCCCTAACTGTCGGTTAACCCTACTTTTTAAACTTTCTGAATAATTGTCAATCTTCAATACTTTGGTGTAAAAATGTAAACTTGGTCTCGTTTTAAAGATGACAGATTGTTACATTGTTGGTGAAGTGAAAAAAGTTCAAAAAGTGAATTCACTTTTCAAAAAGTTATGAGCCTTTATGTTTATGAAAATAATAAAACAATAAATGTATATTTTTATTGTTACGAAAAATATGTATTTTACAAAACCTATTTTAACCTAAAATTGACAGAAAAATCTAAGCTAAATATCTAAAAACAAAAAATATCCAAATTTAAAGTTGATTTCCCCCAAAAATCAGCTTTTAGTAAGATTTTGTTTGACCGCAGTACCAAACATGACCACCAGATGACGTTCAGTTTCCATTAGTGCCCATACAAGAACGCCCCCAAATTTTTAGGAAAAATGAATTATATTTACTTTATTGCTTTGACAATATTTATAAAGTAGACATACAATTCTAAAGTAGTAAGGGAAGTTTGGTGGTATTTTGATTTGAGTTTAGCTTCTAATTACATGTGGAAATCAAAGTAATGCTTTATAACTCTGAGTATCCTTGTCACAGATTATTTAATAACTGTTGCTCAATAATATGTATTAAAAATCACCAGAAGTCACCAGCTTTCAAATTATATATTGTATATATGTCTTTATTGCTTTGCTTAGACTACAATAGTAAGGCTTTAAAATGTAACCATAAATGGTCCCACAGGTTGTAGGGTGACAGTAAATGTGTTTTAATTTATTACTCTTCATACATAATTGCAAAAAAGTGATCTGAACTGTGACAGTTAAGGGGTTAAACAAATCTGCAAAGTCAGAATGTGCAATAAAAAGACAAAGGAAGTCAGTTACCTTTTTAATTAATGGCAGAAACAAGCTTCCCTACATAAGTCCCAGTAATTGGGCCAAATTGGTGGATTCTGGAAACCAAATTTGAAAGATCCAGGAAGATTGTCTGTTAGATATAATCTAGATTTTATAGTTGAACACTGGTCACAAAGGAAGCTGGCTTGGAGTTTGGATGCAGTGCAATATTAATTGGACACTGTCCTATAATAAAAAGTGTTTGTATATTGTTCAGTGATTTTAATTTTATTTTTAAACTCATTTTAGTCTAGTATTCATGTGTTGTACAGCTCGTGGCACTGCTGAGGTGCCCTGACCCGTGATGTAATATTGTAAATGTGAGATGTGACATTGTTTACAGTGGTTTGTTCTGTCACACAGATGAACGGGGCTGAACGCTTGTGCTGTTTGATGTTTTTATTTTGTATTGATGTGTTTCAGAGATCAATCAATAAAAAAAACTAACTGCAGATTTAACAGTATTTTTATTTGCACAGTAGCAAAAGGTAATGACTTTAATGACAGACAGACAGTCATGTCCTGTGCACAAATGCAACACATGAAATGGTACAGGACTGTACAAAAATAGAATTATACCAATTCAATATCTTAAAGAAGTCTAGAGATATGCATTCAGAACATTTCAATAAATGGACTGTTTTCCCTTTGTACTGTAAAGTGCATTAAGCTGTATTTTCACTTCTAATATTGAGAGTTCAGTAATGTATGTATGTATGTAAACAAACAGGCCAACACAAAAAGATAGATTTTTTTTTGGGTCCATGTGGTTAATTGTACTTCACTTTTTTATATGTAAAACTCTAAACAAGAAGAAAAAAAAAAAAATATATATATATATATATATATATACATTTATTTATTTATATATTTAAACTCACATTCTTATAAAAAGCTTTAGTATGCTGGTTGAATTTACATTACTTGTATTTAACAGTTGGCAGATGGTTTTACAGTTTACAACAAAAAATTATTTTTAAGAATAATAAAATCAGACAATGGTCTGTCGAACGTTTAAATGTGGCAATACAAAAGGCACAAGCAAAAGTCTAGTAATCAGAAATGACTAGCTAACAAAAAGATAGCTAGCTTCTGCAAAATAAATAAATAAATAGGCGAGACTGGAATGATTATTCAGTTATATACAAACTGCTGCTTCCCTGAACATCAATAAAAGACTTATTGCACATTAAGTACTGTACCATTTAGGCACACAGATGGCAATAAACTAACCAATATTGTCTCATGTAGGGGTGTGTGATATTTCTCTCCAAATGTTTTTATTTTTCATAACTGTAATTAATATTTTGATTAAAGTAATTTTTGGCTGGTTTTGACCTGTCATGGATGAATAAATATGACCGTAAAACTGCCAGTAGATGGTGACAAGTCAGTTTTAATGAGTGATCCACTGAATCATTCATTCAAAGAATTCATTCAAAACAGCTAAACTAAGCAAGACTTTATAAATTCTTTAATACCCTGGCTTCCTGTCTTACATGACGCAAATGTTTTCAAAGTTCGCAAAAAAAGTAATAAATTCCAAGAATGAATTAGGGTGTGTTTCCATCAAGTTGTTAGAGTGGCTAACTGTAGTATTAGTAACCTAGTAACCAACAGTAAACAAAGCAAGCATAATGTAGACAGGTCACACGGGTGTATTGTTTGCTACATCTGAGTTTAATTGGCAAATCAGATTCGGTCTTCCGTTATTCATAAAACCACTTGGTGTAAATTATTATAATTTTTTTTGCTAATTGAGGGCTTTTTATGCAAAATTAAGCATTTCCATCACTCTTTTCTCATGCCATACTTAAACCCAGCTATTGACTAGGACTGGGCGATGTGGCAAAAATGCAATCTCGATAATTATTTTCCATATTGAACGATAACAATATATATTTTGATATAAGTTGTTAATGCTTCCAGATTTAAAAGAGTAAAAGCAATGACTGAGGACACAAAAATTAGAGGGTCCATTAAATGGCATAACATATTTTCTGATAAGTTTTCAGTGGCCGAAAATTCAGTATATCTCTAATATCAACACACTTTTAGATTCTCACTGTACATTTCTGCTGTGTGATTGGCTGTTAGATCAATAAAGAGTAAAAAAAACAAAAAAACAGAGCGTATTATTAGCTATGTTTCCATCCAAAAATGCAAATGAACTATATGCGCAAAACTGGATTATCGCAATAAAGACGTGCGAATAAAGCAGCGTTTCCATCCAACGAGTCAAAGTGAACAAAATCGTCACTTCCTGATTAACTGGCGCCAAATATCAAGAGTAAAAACTGAAATTGCTGCAATAAGAGAAGCTGCGTCAATCTTTTCTTCATCTAATAAATGACTTGCCCCTCAGAAGGCAATCCTGACAGGCAGTGAACGTGCGGTGGCGTTTGAAGGTGTCAGGACGCGGAGCACAGACGCTTTTGGTTGTGGATGTCATTATTAACATTAATACTTAAATGGTGAGGCGTTTTAGAATGACCAAAACATTTCAGATGTGCTCAGCCTGCTGGTTTGTTCATTTACACACATTTTTATCATCACGTGATCTCTTATAACAAAATCACATGACCTTTTTTAATGCGCATAGTGGAATTTGTGTGGTAAAAGTGTTTCCATCATAGTTTATGCGCATCTTTTCTTATCAAATAAAAAGTTTATCCTACTCAGTTATGCGCATGTTTTTTTTATGCGCATTTTCAAAATGTATGCGCAGGTTGCCGTTTCTATCATCCGATTTTTTTATGCGCATCTCCAAAATAAGAATAAAAATAGGTGGATGGAAACATAGTTATTGTTATTGACGAAGTTTAACCGTGATTCGATATAATATTTATTGGCCCAGCCCTAGTATTGACTCAAATGATTTGTTCCAGGAATTATTCAGGAAATGTCACAGAGTTACTTTAAGATGCACAAATGTTCTGCTTTAAACTGTTTTTTACTGTCTTTAAAAAAAATGTGAATATTGTCTATAATGTCACTTAAGTTACTTTTTTTAACTCTTGCTAAATCAGTATCGCATTTAAGTTGACATTTTAAAAAAACTGCACCCTTGCTTTAGTGATATCAGTTAATCATATGATTTTTTTATAACGAACCCAATGTATTTGTTAGCTTTTTTTCCTCAAAGTGACTGACATGATGATGCACAATCACAATCATGCTCGCACATTATTAAAACCACAATTTTGATATTATATAATATAATAAATATCGCACACCCCAAACAGACACATGCTCAAGATACAGTAGAAAAGCATCTTCTCGATGCTATTTATATAATGAAGAACTAAATAAATACTCTGCATCTGTTCTGAAGACCACATCATCAAGTAACCCCTGCGTTGGTTTTGATTAACTCTGAAACTAATGCATTTGAGGAAGCAAAGACACGAGGAAGCAATGTCACTCATCCGTTTTTGGTTTGCTGGCACAAAGCAGTCACATGACAACTGACAAAAAAGATCAACTAAAGTTAGTCTTGCGAAGATGCCTATTGGGAATTTCAATTGCGCTGACTTGAAGAGGCCAAGAGCCACCCATAATGCCTGCCTGAATGGCCACGCCGGTCACCACAGCCAGATCCGGGTCTACCGAGGTGTTCGGCTCCTTTTCAAAATACTGACTGATTAGCTGCCGAATCCGAGGGATCCGCGTAGACCCTCCGACAAGGACAATCTCATCCACCTCCTGCTTGTCCAGATGTCCCTCGACGAGGACGGTCTCGATGGGAGCCAGGATCTTCTGAAAGAGGTCTGCATTGAGCTCCTCAAATGTCTCCCTGGTCAGCTTCTCCTCAAACAGGACTTTCTCCTCTTGCGCTCCATTGGCTCCTGTCGTCTGGAGGTGCAGAGGGACCCGGAGGTGAACGTGAGGCTCTTGGGTGAGGTTGAGTTTGGCAGCCTCTACAGCCTGTCGGAGGAGATGGATGTCTTCTTTAAGAGTGGGAGGAACACCATACTGCTGCCGAACTCGCTCTGTCGTGTACTGGAGCAAACGCTGGGTGAAGTCCTGCCCTCCGAGCTGGTTATTACCTATGGAGATAAAGATTAAGTGTTAATTATGGGGTGGGTTGTGCTATTGGGGCCGGTTGCACCAGCAGTGTGCAAGTTAAAACTTAGCCTATTTGTGACTTAAAGGGACACTACGTTACAACTTAAACATTTCTAAATGTTTTTGTGTTGCACCACCGAACTTAGTTTAAACCAAACGCTACGTTGCAACCAAATATTTACGGCAGCCTCCCCCCTCATGTATAATGGTAGAAAGAGACGACAGCGAGATTAGTTTACATTGAGGAGCTCGCAATCATAAATGCAGAATGATCTCGCTCTACTCACAGCCTGACTTTCTTCCCAAATCTCACATTTTTCGGTTTGTGAAAGAAGAGTTTAATTTTCTATCAAGGAGTGTTTTGTGTTAATTGTATCCATCAATTAAAACAAGAATTACTGCATGACTGAGTTAGAACATATATATATATATATATATATATACATATAATAGGACATACAGATGCATTAGTTGCAGAATTTTAAACAGTTTAATGATTTAAATGCTTTTTATTGGATATTACGTCATTCAAAGCATCTATGCATGACATTACGAAGAGCTTACGACCTACAAATTACAGTTTGATTTAAGAACACGTGGTGCAACCGAAGTGAGAACAAATTTAGTTACAAACTAGCTAGTAGATACTAAGCCCCTAGTGAGGACATTACGTTCCAGTTTAAGAAAGAACTTACAAACGGCTTGTGCAACCCTACCCAGATGTGGCAGCATTTCTATGAGTGTCAGTTAAATGTCAGTGAGATTGCATCACCTACAAAAACATCTAATCTAAAAAGCTATTGAGGTCAAACCACTGAGAAAAACTTGACCTGTATTAAATTGTTCAACCAAAAAAGAAAACTTGCAGCTCTTTTTTTTTTTAAACTCTTATTCCACTTAAAATTTTTATTTGAGTAGAAAATTAAAGATTTGAAGCTAAAACAGGTACGCGGTGATTCAGAAAATACCAGCACTAAGAGTAAAAAAAGTACAAGCAAAACAAAATACCTGAGACTCCTAATGATATGAGGTCTTATAAAGTAAATTAGTCTGTGTAAGAAACTGAACATTGTTTACAGCACTATTATGAATCACCAACAACCACAGCTTCAAAAAATGTAATAAATTTATTTAAAAATTGGTATAAATTAACAGCAAATGTTAGTCAACACTGAACATGTCTTCAAATTCATTAACTGACTGCCCGATATACATAAAATTATCTTCTACGGGATTTATTACTCTTAGTTCATGCTAAACTCACCATTTTAAGCACAATTGTGTTAACATTAGTAAATGAACTGTTAAATTACATAAATATTTTGTTAACATTAATAAATATTACTTGTGTAAGTGAATGTATTAATTTAACAAACTAAAGCTTACTCTAAAGCTGCGGTCACACTGGACTTTTCTCCCCATAGACTTGCATTTATACGCACGCGAATGCGTCGGACCGGAAATGCAGGGTCATGCGTCAAGTTTCGCATTTCGCTGCGGTGCAAAGTTCAAGCTTGGCGAACTCTGTCCTGCGAAATCGCATCACCTGATTGCATGAGACCATTCCAGGATCAAAACATGACCTCTCTGAACGGAAATTTAAAACATGGAGCAATCGCTGGCTTTTTTAAATGTCTAATCATCCTGTTTAATCCCGCCCCTTTTCACAGCGCCGTTCGACAGAATTTTCGCAAGCTCAAACTCTAGTGTGACTGCAGCTTTAAGCAGGGGTCACCAGCCCTGTTCATGGAGAGCTACCTTCCAGTAGTAAAGTCTAGATAGGATACAGCTGCAGATACGCACATCAACTTAGCATCATTTTTGTGACACTGCATAACAATAATTAATATTTTTTACAGTACTGTGACAGTTGGGTTTAGGGTAGGGGTAGACATTAAAAATACTACTTATTGGGTAATTTAATAAGTAACATAAATAATACTCTGTACAACTACTGTTTTTACATTACTGTGATGGATGAGTTTAGGGTTGGGGTAAACATTTAATGGGAAATTTAATAAATGGTATAAATAATTCTCGTTAACTAGCAGCCGCAACCATATCTGATCTAGCAACAACCCCTTCCAGCAGATTTCAGCTCTGTCACTGATCAAACACATCTGAACCAATTAATTAGGCCCTGAAGCAGCACTTGATAATTACAGACAGGTGTGTTTGGTCAGGGTTGCAAATGAAATCTGCAGGAAGGTAGATCTCCAGGAACGGGGTTGGTGACCCCTGCTCTAAAGTGTTCAAGAATTGTAAATGCTAAATTTGTAATCCCTCCTTAAAAATACAGTTTTACCTACAACGTCAGAGTGACTCTTCGCACTCATTGGCTGCGGCTTTTATACATGCGCTAGTAGAGTAGTAGTGTTTGGAGGTAAGTTGAAAATGAAGTAAAAAAAATATTCTCACGCTTTACCAGCAAAGATAACATGAGATCTTTGTCTTGCGCTCATAGACTGTATAAAAATACATCTCGATGAAGAAGCAGAACATGTCTGAACTGAAGTCACAAGATATAAAGACCAACGATAACAACACTGACGAGCACAAACATCAGCAGCAAAGCTGGAGATTTTGATGGCGCCAATGTTGCTTTTCTGATGAATGGGTAAGGGAATTGACTATTGTGGCAAAAACATAGCTTTATAACATAACTAATCTCATATAATCAACCTTAAAATAAAAAATAAAACATTTTTATCCATCATAACCCATAGACAAAAAATGCATAGCACCACTAATGAGAGCAGCACTGCATTATATAACTTAACGTTATATGTACAGCATTATATCCTGCAGCATATTGAGGCAGGATGAATTTTAATAATGTTAATAACTTTTCTCTTCAGAGACGTGTTAATTTTAAACCATATCAAAGACCTGCATAAATCATGTTTAGGGCCTTTTTCTATATCAGAAGGCTAACACCTTTGCTGGTATTACTAAATATATAAATATAAGTATGAGTTACAACAAAATACTACAAAGAGAAAGGACGACATAAAATAATTAAGCTAATATTAAGAAACTTATTAGTTTATAGTATTAATTTAGTAATGTTAGGAAGCTTATTTTCTGTAATTGCAACACTGCTTAAGGATATATAGCCTTCTAACACTATTCTCTACTTTAAAAGACCAAAAAAAAAGATGTCCAGCTCGTTATCACTACTGAGCAGACTCCAAGTAAAATGTTAATATTTGTTTCATTCTATAAAAAGTCTGATAACATCACTTCCAAATAAAAAACAACAACATCAAAAGGCTTTAAAGCTTATCCCTCCAGAAAATTGAGATTGGTTTTAATTTGTTTGTGATGGAAAATCATGAATATTCCACCATATACTGATTTATTAATTCTTCAGAAATTAAATTATTGATATTTTGTTGTCTGAAAAGGGATCTAAATGTGTCTGAAAACATGGCATATTTTTATGGCAGCTTTTTTTTTTAAATTGGGAAGAAATGTCACCAGTGCTTTACAGAATAAAATACATTTTACTCAAACTAAAAATAGTTAACTGTAAATGAAGTTAAACCTTCATAAAAAGCACATTAAAATTCAAACAGGCAGCTTTATATACTGTAATAAAGCTTCTGTTAGTTATGTATATCATCATCAGATCACCCAGCTCACCTGCCATAGCTCTGGTGAGAAACATGCCGCCCTGTTTATTGAGCAGTGACACATCTAGTGTTCCTCCTCCCAGATCCACCACCAGCACATTAAACACCTCTGCCTTATGCAGTCCATACGCCATTGCTGCTGCCGTGGGCTCATTGATCACCCGCAGGACATCCAGTCCTGGAAAAAGAAACGCACATGTTTCGTCATTACAGATTCTAACCAGCACATGAGTAGCTTTTTTATTAGTAAGAAGACAAGATGTGGTCACTTTGTTTTTTTTTTTTTGTCTTTTTGTTTTTTTTTTACAAATATTTGTGGCCGAAAAGGTTGATTGTTAAGATGTACAAAGCACTGCTCTCAAAAAAGTTATTTCAAATTAAGTACATGTGTTGGTCAACATGGCAAAAAAAAGAAAAAAGAAAAAAAAAATCGCTATTGGAATGACTGGATTTAAATGTTTTGACAATTTATTGGAATGGTACAACACCTTAAAAAAGTTTTCAGCATGATTTGTTAAAGTTAACTGGTTCTAAAAAAATTTACCACTTGTGTGGTTTGCTCATTGCTGTAAAAAAAAAGACCACATTTAAAACAAAATATATAGCAAACTAATTTCATCTAGCAGAAACATTTGGTTCTGCACCAAAACAAATCTTCTAAAAAAATTATTTCCAATATAAAATTTAAATTAGTTTATATTTGCTGCTTTTTTTCTCCAGATTTTACAATATATGTTGTAGAATTGTATACAGCAGCACAAGGTTTATGGCTGCATCCAAAACGCAGTAATCTCTCAATAAAAATCCACACAATGCAGAATTTCACATGAGATGAAATATTTCCCCATGCAGACTTAATGTCAGATAGTTTTGACAGGCAAATGTTGGCTTTCTGTTGATCACTGCGATGAATCCAGTCAGAAACTGTTGCAAAATCTTTTGCATGAGACTGAAATAATTGGATTCCTGTTGAAATGAAATGGAAGTTTAAGAACTGAATCCTAAAACTGACCAGCTAGGTTAGCAGCTCTTATGGTGTAGTTTCTCTGCCTCTCATCAAACTCTGCTGGCACTGATATGACTGCCTTCTCGACAAGAACTCCCAGCTGCTTCTCAGCCATCTTCCTCATTTTCAGGAGGAGACGGGATCCGATAAATTCAGGAGTAACTGTGAAAGTGCTGTTTGTATTGACAAAAAAATCTGCACTGCCGTTGTTGAATATCACCTGCAAAATAGCAAAGATAATGTCACAGTCATGACAAGTAATGTAAGAGTAATGAACGAGTGTAACAAATTAAAAGAATGTACCTTAAACGGGTATCTTGCACTCTCTTTTTCTAAAGTCTCTTCATCGAAAATCTTCCCTATAAATCTCTTGGCATCGTAGATTGTATTTTGAGGATTAACATCAGACAGTTCCTGGCCCTCATGTCCAGAAAACACACCAGTCAGGGTGAATGACACCACACTCGGGATGCTTTTGCGACCTTTGTCATCTTCGATAATTTCAATCTCGCCAGTACCAGGCTGAAACACTCCTACAGAGCAGAACGTGGTCCCAAGATCCAGCCCGATGACCCTGGGCTTTGGAGGCGGTAGATACTGTTGTCCCAGATATCCAGCCAGAAGTAGAGCCAGGATGACAGAACCTGGAGCAACACACAAAGTTATTTCTGGCTGAAAGAATAATGTTGACATTAATAAGCAATGTAAAGTTGCTGCTGTCTTCACTACAACACACACATAGCATACAGTATCAGATGGCAATATCATCATACTTTAGTTAAGGTTACATACCACATAACTAATGGTTATCATATAGCAAATCATGAGCATTTCCATTAAAAGCTAAAGGTTTATGGCATGTGCCTAAATGGTATACAAATAAATGTCACGTAGCAAAAAAATAAAACATGAAAAACAATTATATCTTTTCATACGGGGTCTAGACAATGTTCCTGATGCCCAAAGAGCTAGACAGGTAGCTAACTTGGTGTTTAGAGCCAACTGCTGTAACATCTGTACTATAAAGAACGAGTCGACTGACATATAAAAGCTGATTTTTCCGGCTGACGGCATTGTGCTTTGCCGGACAAGATAACTATTTGCCAGCTTGAAATCAAGTAAATGTAATTATCCACAGTGCAATCAGTTATTAGGGACTTTCAAGACAGATGCGTCAGTTCTGTTTCTAGCTAACGGCTACATGGAGGGTTTTGCTAGAGTTCAAATATATATTTGCCAGTACGTTAAATTAATTTAACACTTACCTATCATTGACATTTCTCCGGCCATGTCTCCAACCCGGTATGTATTGAATAACTGTTTAAGAGATGTTCATTCAGGATCTGCCCCGACTGCGTGAACATACACGTCAACTTAATTTGAGATGTTCGGCTTATGGGTGTTGTAGTTCTTTTCAGCAGCCTCACGGGTACAACAAAGGATCATTTGGTATGCATAGAACTACATTTCACAGAATGCATTTTTTAATGCAAGGGACTTTTACACAATTTCCTGCTATCTTTATTTAGTCTCGAAACCTGCGCGAAACCAGATATAACGCCTCATAAGTGCACAAACGCTAAAACTGAGACCAAACCTGGACCAAACAGTACAAGAGAGTTATCAACTATGGTAACGACTCCTTTTGCAAAGCGAGCAGTATCACTAATCAAGAAAAAATATATTCCAGTATTATATAGTGTTCATAACATTAATTACAATAAACATTTATTACAATAACACTATTTTCTTATATAAAAAAATTATCTGTACTACATTATATGAAAATGTAATATAATGCATTTTCAAGCTGTTTCAAATACCAATAAATGTCACTTTTAGCTAAATTTAGCTTAATTAACAAGAGTTGTTGGAGCAGAGATTAAAGTTCTAAGTGTAGACCACTTCGTTATATACATATAAAAATAAAATACACACACCCTCACCGGCCATTTTATTTGGGACACCTTACTAGTACCGGCTTGGACCCCTTTTTGCCTTCAGAACTGCCCTAAACCTTTACGACATGGATTCAGCAAGGACACTTCTGGAAATATTCCTCAGAGATTTTGGTCCATATTGACATGATAGCAGCATCGTTCCGTTGCTGCAGATTTATCGGCTGCACATCCATGATGCATATCTCCCGTTCCACCACATCCCAAAGGTGCTCTATTGGATTGAGCTCTGGTCACTGTGGAGGCCATTTGAGTACAGTGAACTCATTGTCATGTTCAAGAAACCAGTCTGAGATGATTCGCGCTTTATGACATGGTGTGTTATCCTGCTGGATGTAGCCATCAGAAGATGGGTACAATGGTCATAAAGGGAGGCAATTCTCAGGTAGGCTGTGGTGTTGACATGATGCTCAATTGGTACTAATGGGCCCAAGGTGTGCCATTACCCATTACTCATTGTTTGGGTAGGGAAGTTGCGTAATAATTATTAACTGGAAAGTGCTTAGTAATAGTCATCTGGAAACGTGTCCCACCAGAATCAACGCCCACAAGAATCAAATAGTCATTTTGAAAACCAAATGGAAAAGTTAATATACTACATTTTATCAGTGACAGCAAAAAAAAAGTAATGCAAATAGCATAAAGAAGAAAAGAAAGATGCAGAATAAATAATTTATTTTTCATAATATTATATACAGTTCAGGCTTGATGATAAACATTTGCAAAAGCAGTAAAAACATTCTCACACATAGTACGATGCACATTCAAATAACATACATTGAACAGGAAAAGGTGTTACATCGACACAAAATGTGCAAATACAAAACACATACATATAAAAGAAAGAATAACAGATTATGACAAAAGAAAACATTAATTGAGTTATGTGTCTGTCTGTAGCTTTTACATTGAGTAATATCAGTAGAGAGACATTACGCTCTTAAATATAAATTAAAGGTTCTTTATTGGATGGTTTGCTGAAGAACCTTTAACATCCATTTCATTCCACAAGTAGTCCTTCAAAGTGAACAAAGGTTGTTTAGATTATTAAAACATGCTTCATTCTAAGAAATAATTGGTTCATTTTAAGAACTGTTGACAAGTTTTTTTTTTCGTACATTCACTTGTAAAATAGTTTCATTTTACTGAAAGTTTATTTTCAAGAATATAGAGTGTAGCATCTCTTAGCAGTCAGGACACTCAGCTGGAATAAAACAGCCCGAGTCTCTGAGACAGTCATTATCTTCATCCTCCTCATCGCCCTTCATCTCGCCCTCTTCCTCCTCTGTTGGCCAAAGCAAAGAAAGGTTAAATCGTGCACATGAACTCCTGCTTGTTAATTTCATCTCTGCTGAACAAATCAGGTTTGCGTTTGCTCTAACACCCGAATGAAATTAATGTTAATTAAATGACTGGATGTCTTCCGGCTTATTCTGGCACGCTCGTATCAGCAAGAGCGGCCCACCCATGTGCCACCTGCTCATCCAAATGGTAATTAATCCTGACCTGCATTTACAGAAAAGGGCCATTCCTGACTGGATTACATAAAACAAAAAGATAAGGCTGTGACATTCAGCAATACAGGACTCGCATGCAGTCCAACTCTAATATTTTAAACAGGCAGAATTTCATCCAAACACTAAAATGTGCCCTTCCTGAGGCTCATCGATATAAATGTGAAAAGATCGGTACAATTTGTTTCTTATGTGTGTGCCATTCTGATTCATTAGCCGCTAAGCTAAACCTCACTAACCTACAGGTAGTGACTACTAAAACTAAAACTGGTCTAAGATTATGTACCATAATATATGACAGCTAGATATCAAAATTATTGTTGTAATATTATTATTATTATTATTATTATTATTATTATTTGTCGTTTAGATGTATAGCTTCCGCTTGAAATGAAGTTTGACACGTTTACACTGCATGGATGCATTGATGTAAAAGGTGATGAAAAGTAGCAGATCATATAATGCAAGACTCTGCTTCAGAATAGGGTAAAACTGATCCCCACACTTTCCCATTGTATTGTTAATTACATTAACATTGTGTCGTTTGCAAACATTTTTACTACATTTTAAACATTTATAAATATGCAAATAAGTGTTTTGAATATAGATGTTTAAATATGCAAATAATGCAGCTTATTCATTAAATATGCTAAATTGCAAACCATTTTAGCACAAATATCTGAACAACGAAAGAAGCAGTGTTAAAAATGTATGTTTCGCCACTGGCTTGCTTGTTTGGGACTTGTGGAGCTGCGCATTGATGGATTTGCTCTTCAGTGTTTGGACTTTCAGCAGTGAAATTTAAACCACACTGAACTGAACTGAACTTCAACTTTAAAATCTGGATTGACACAGTTTCAATTTACTAAAACTTCTAGGTTAAGCTGCTTTTACACAATCTACATTGTAAAAGCGCTATAGAAATAAAGATGAATTGAATTCAATTGTGTTTCCTGAGATGGACACCAAAATCTTCATACACTGCAGGAAATTGAAATTGTGTCCCAAATTTTAGTATGTTTAAATGAGTATTACAAAAGTTACCTGGATGGTTTACTATTTCTGGTAAAAAAAAATTCCAAGTGCAGATCTGTGCACACTGTAATGCTATTGTAGCCCACAACAAATGAAAACATTACACAAGGACTTGATGTCAACTACAAACATGAATAAAAAGCATAAAAAACTACAAAAATGGCTGATGCACAAGGTCAACAGATAAATGGAGAGGCTTTAGTAAAGAAGTTAAAATTAATAATAAAACCTTATAAAAAGCATATATTTTATACACTGTAAACCCAACAGTTAACTTTATTAAATAAAATGAGTGTAGTTAACTCAAAACTGACTGAAAGTTAATACTACTCATTTGAAAAGAGTTTTGAACTCAGTGTTGAAGGTAATGAGTTAATTAAATACCTCATTACTTCAACCTAAATGGTGTAAGTTCACAGTACTCATATAGATTAGTTTTTTACTCAAACGATTTGAGTTGCCTTAACTTATTGGATTTTACAGTACTCAGTTGATTTGAGTTCTTTTCATTTATTGGATTTTACTGTGCTCAAATTGCTTCGTTTACTCAAATGGATTAGGTTCACAGTACTGATTAGGATTTGTTTTTGCTGCAATCGGTTTCCTCAAATGGTTTGAGTTACCTTACCTTTTTAGGTTTTACAATGTATTATCCATGTTAAATTTGCAACAATGTGTTTTAATAAAGATAAATTTGGTCATTTAACTTCGCAATGCATAATTACAAAAACAGATTAGATTTCTCTGCATGAGAGACCTGTGAACGGCATGTTAACATATTACTTGTTCTCCAATACAGTAGAAAATGTTAAAGAAATTTGGAGGATGTGTAACAATATGATTGAAAGGGCACATAATTAAGAAATAGAACAGTTTGTTAATGAGGAAATAATATGTCCTAAAGCTTGCCAATTATTCAGTTACACATTCAAAAGGACATACTTTTCCTTCACAAAACATGTACATGATTTTAGGGCATAGTATAGATATGCAGCAACTATGATTTGGGAATTTTGGACACGCTAACAGTTTTATTTTTTATTCATCAGACTGTATTGACACTCACTGTTTGTGACGTAGAGGCAGTCAGAGGCAGCAAGCAGCCTGTGTCTGTGTTCAGGATCCGTCACATTCAGCTCGATCAGATGCCTCTCTTTCAGATGTCTGAGGTCATCTACTGTCTGATAGCCATTCAGGAGTAATGAAGATGCATATTCCTATTACAAAAGACATGGTAGATATTATTATTCAAGACAGTTATAAAGTTTTTCAGTTGTGGACCAATTCACAAACGTTCACAGAAAGTCACAAATGCCTTAAGCCCCAGAAATTATAGCCATTAAAACCTCAGTGTAGACAGGCATCAAAATATGGAAGATGATTTTTAGAAGTTTATTTAAAATAACCAATAACAATTCTAGGGGCAACCAATATATGTCATGTAAAGATGTTAAAATAAGCAGATAGTTTTCTTTTGGATTTTGCAGTGGGCATAAAGAGTAAGTGATGCTTTGTGTGTGTGTGTGTGTGTGTGTGTGTGTGTGTGTGTGTGTGTGTGTATGTGTGTATTTAGAAACAGTATGTCTGATAATATTTTTTTTCTTCTGGAGAAAGTCTTATTTGTTTTATTTTGGCTAGAATAAAATCAGTTTTTAATTTTTAAAACCCATTTTAAGGTCAAAATTATTAACCCCTTTTAGCTATTTATTTTTTCCATAGTCTACAGAACAAACCATCATTATACAATAACTTGCCTAATTACCCTAACCTGCCTAATTAAACTAATTAACCTAGTTAAGCCTTTAAATGTCACTTTAAGCTGTATAAAAGTGTCTTGAAAAATATCTAGTCAAATATTATTTACTGTCATCTTGTCAAAGATAAAATAAATCAGTTATTAGAGATGAGTTATTAAAACTATTATGTTTAGAAATGTGTTGAAAAAATCTTCTTTCCGTTAAACAGAAATTGGGGAAAAAAATAAACAGGGGGGGTAATAAATCAGGGGGTTGAATAATTCTGATTTCAACATTATATGTATGTCTGTTTATACCTCTAAATGAAGTCGTTCTAATAACTCCAGCAGTGTATTTGGTCGCGGCTTCTTGCAAACTTTCACAGGTCTTATTTTTGGGGCTTCCTCCTCCTCTTCTTCCTTCACTTTCTCAGGTAGAACATCTACGTAAATAAACTTGAAGTTCCCCACTTTATTATTGAGCATGCCTGTCCATATGCCCATCGGTGGTTTACTTATGATGAAGATGATGTCTCCCACCTAAAAAAATGTAAAATAATATAATACAATTAATATACTATTGCAACATATAAAAAAAAACTCTTGCTGCCTAAATTTTTTAATAAATAAACTTTTCTAGTCATCTCAACTTGCATCAATCAAACGGACAAAAAAATATAGATTTAAACTTTATATAACTTTAGTTAAAAATGAGTTGAGACCTTATTAACTTTTTAAAAATAAGTTAAAGGAACATAAAATATTAACTTTCTTGCCTTTTTGTCATTACATTTTTTTTACAGTGTGGCTATTCATAATTTAAAAATTGATTTCAAATTGATGTTAGTGTATGTAAAACGTGCAGTCATCTCACCTTCAGTTTGAGGGAATCTGTATCGTATGGGCTGGGGACAAAGTCTGTATGTACTTTGGCTCGCCCGCAGAACTGTCCTGTATAGAGCGATTCCTCCTCTAGCTTCAGGCTGTCTCTGTTACTGGATACATCTGAAGTGCTCACCACACCACCTGAGCCAGTAAACACATACACAACAAGAGTATGATTACAATGACAAAACACAGATTTCATATTCATTCACCAGTGCGTAGATACTCACTGGATGAGCTCTGTCCACTGTAGAGGCTTTCTAAAGAGTTACTGGTGCGGTCCGAGCTCTTCTCCACTGCAGATCCATTCTCTATTTCTCCCTCAGTGTCATCAGCCTGCACCAAAACAAATTATTGCATATTACTATGAATTCTTTAGTTTATGTGATAGAGAGAACTAGAGGGGTTGTTTGGGAACAAGGATAGGTTTTCTGGATTATAACATTGTTGCAACCAGATAAAAACCCTGAGAGAGCACTTTAGTAACTACCCTCAAGCAACATCCTAGCCAACCACCTAGTAACTACAAATAACACCCTAGCAACATAATAATAATAATAATAATAATAATAATAATAATAATAATAATAATAATAAAAATAATAATAATAATAATAATAATAATAATAATAATAATAATAAATAATAATAAATAATAATTCCTTACATTTTTATAGCACTTTTCTGGACACTCAAAGCATTTTACATTTTGGGGGGAATCTCCTCATCCACCACCAGTGTGCAGCATCCACCTGGATAACACGGCGGCAACCATATTGTGCCAGACCGATCACCACACACCAGCTGATTGGTGGAGAGGAAACAGAGTGATAAAGCCAATTATGATATGGGGATGGTTAGGAGGCCATGATGGACAGAGGTCAGTGGGCAAATTTGGCTTGGATGCTGGGGTTAAACCCCTACTTTTTTTCGAAGGACATCCTGAGATTTTTAATGAACGCAGAGAGTCAGGAGTTCGATTAAACGTCTCATCTGAAAGATGATGCACAGTGAGCAGCATAGAGTCCCCATCACTGTACTGGGGCGACAGGACCCACACAGACCTCAGGTTGAGCTCCCCCTGCTGACCTCACTAACACCACTTCCAGCCACAACCTAACTTTCCTATGTGGTCTCCCATCCAGGTACTGACTGTGCACAGTGCATGCTAAGCTTCAGTGGTCTACCATGTGAGAGTTGCAGAGAGCTAGCTGCCAGCATACCCTGAATGCCCTTGCATCCACATAGCAACTCCTTAGTTACCACACTAGATAGGCTAACCTTTGCATAGTAACACCTTATCATCCACAGCTGATACCGTAACCAATGGTTAGCAAAACTTTAGCTACCTTAGCAAACAGAACACCTTATCTCATGTACCATTCGGTCTATATTACATAGCAACCGCATAACAAGACCCACCTGAAATCCCTTAACAAACTGCATAGCAGCACCATCACAATCAACCAGAACCCCATTGTCTGCATCAAATTAAATTTCACCTCACAGATACATTCTTTCTGGTACATAGAAAGCAGAGGAGTACATGTATAGTGTCTACTTTAATGTTTAAAGTTATTTATGTGACAACAAAAATAATAAAAAAAAGAGATTAATGCTTTATATATTTTAATAAAAACAAATGAAACAACATACTATTCTGACATGTACTAATTCAAATAATATGAATACGTTGTCAAACTTAAATTGATTACATTTTAAACAACAAATAGTAACTATTTATTGCTGGCAAATGGGTATAACCTAGTGGTTTGAAGGATAGTAGCAAAGTATAAAGGTTTGTAAATAAATTAGTTAGTATTTTGGCACTCCAGTGTAATCCTTTAACAGGCTTTTTAAAATTAACGTCACACTTATACTTAGTCTAAGGAAATGCTGATTTTGTGGATAATGAAGAGCTGAGTTGCTTAAACAGTGTCAGCAATCACATGAGGAGCTTGCGTTATATGACTCACCATGTCTTCAGAGTAGGATTTAACGTGTTTCTTGCCCATTCTTTTACGCATCGTCATTGAGATGGCCTTCATCTTTTTTCCCAGACTTCCTGGTTTCTCACTGATGTCTGCAGCAGAGTCTCTTTCTGTCTGTTTCAAAACACAATGTTTTTATTAATGCTTCAGTATATAAAAGTTCTCCATTCAGCTATATGAAAATTTGATCTTACTAGCCTTGAGCATTTTGTCTTCCTCAGTTGAACATTAAATAATATATTTAGCTAAACAGTGGCCCTTGGTGATTTAATATAATGCAAGTAAGGACGTGAAAACAACATGTATAAGAGTTCAGTCCTTTAAATAAAAAGAAATAGTTTGCTCTAATTCGCATCCTTAATACTAATATCATAAATTAAATAATAGATAATATAAATATACATCCGACCACACCTATAATGGATTATACCATTGTGAATGCATAATTACATCAATTAATCTAAGCCATGGTAAGTGTTCACAAAACACTTTTCTTATAAAATAGGTGTTTGTTTTTACATATAGCCTAAAAGTAAAGTAAAAATATATGCGTTGTTTGTATAGTTTGACCAACAGTAACCTCTGAAATGGCTAATCGCAGCATATTATCCCAGGTCAGAATATACAAACTATCCCACAAAACACTGAAAAAATATGTCACATTAATAAAATAGATGTCTTTTAATTTGATTCACTGAAGCATGTAAAACACAAAATAATATTATAAAAAAAAGTTGACCCCCCCCTCCTCATATAATTTGCACCCATTTGTTAATTTTGTTTTGCCTTATATATTTGTTTTTATCACTCACAAAGTGCTGGTAGACTTTGACTTGCCTTTTATGAATCACCAAAAACCAAGTATTCAGATAAACATCTTTAATCTTCTATATAAGAGGGGTAAAAGCATCTTGGATGGCCCAAGATTTAGTAAATTGATTTTTGATTTAATTTTTGTCAAATTGAATAATTTTTGGAGGATATATGCCAAAAATGGGACAATGGAGAATATGTTATGGGGATGAAAATGTATAATGATTTTGCATAAATCCCAATGAGTCTTATATTAATCCTTATTAACTTATTTGTCTTACCTCAGGTGTGCCATTTTCCTCAAGTCTGGAAGGAGAGCTTTGATTTCTGAATGTGTCAAATCTTCCAAAACTTGTGGATCGCTGTGTCAGGTAAATAAAACAGATCACATTTACAATATTGTATATTGATTATACACGTGTTATACATTACTTTGTATAAAGCAAAAATCATTAATCTGACATCACATTTTAGAGCACTTCAGTATATTAAACAGCATTTGATGTGTCATCATTTTAATGTAATGTTTTCAATTTGATAAAAATGCTGAATGACTCCTAATCTGCTTAAAACCTGCCAGCTCTTCCAGAGGCAAATGGTAAATAATTATCCAAATTAAAAATCCATGTAATCTCAAACTAACAGCAAACTGAAGTAAGATTTAAGCAGTAAATATGACCTGGATGAAACCTTTCATACTTTTTCAGCAACGTTATGTTGTGTCACATGTTACACAATTCCTTGATGTTGATATTAAACTAATTGATTTAGTTAACTTGCATGTAATTAAGTTTAAGTAGACTGAACATAAAACAAGTTGTCGGCCCAAAAACCCCCTCAAGAATTGCATTGTTTCAGCTCATTTTAAATAGGTAGTTTGAACAAGCAGCAAAATTAATAAATAGCAAATTCTCAACAACAATAATACACAAAACCTACCTTAGGTTTAAGACTTTTTGGTTTGTCTGATACATTTGAAGCAGCCCTTTGAAGCATCTCCTTGACTTGTGCGTTCAGTTTTCCCTCAAAATGAAACACTACTAGTGGTTTTACTTCTCAGCTCGTCAACTGTAAAAATGCAGTGCCTCAGCAGAACAACCGAGCTCAAGAACTTCCTCAAATCACACAGGATATGAGCCAATGTGTCTTCTGTCTATTATCAAGCCATCAGTTTTACAGGGGAAAAAACGAAGAGCTTGAGTCTGCACTTTGTGGCTCACCACTTCAGTCATTTCGAGTAACACAGATTCAGTAAGTGGGACTCTGTGGCACACACACACACAACGTTTTTCCAAAGAGGTGCTTTTTACATAATCAAATTTTCTCGCATCATTTTGGTTTCATGAAGGCCTTTAATTTTGTGAAGAAAATCTAACCTTCCACTTTTCTTAATTTTATTTCTTAATTTTGTTACTTTTTTGTGATTTATTTAATGTCACATTCATGATTTCGAACTGAATGTAAAACTATAAATATACTCAAATGAAAGCTTCCCTGCAAAAAGCTTAATTTTTAACCATTTTTAAAGTATAAGTCATAGAAGAACCATTTTGAGCTACCTAAAAAAACTTTCAGCACACTTGAGAACCATACAGTTGCAATCAGAATTATTTAACCCCCTGATTTATTAGCCCCCCTGTTTGTTTATTTTTTTTCCCCCAATTTCTGTTTAACGGAAATAAGATTTTTTCAACACATTTCTAAACATAATAGTTTTAATAACTCATCTCTAATAACTGATTTATTTTATCTTTGACAAGATGACAGTAAATAATATTTGACTAGATATTTTTCAAGACACTTCTATACAGCTTAAAGTGACATTTAAAGGCTTAACTATGTTAATTAGGTTAACTGGGCAGGTTAGGGTAATTAAGCAAGTTATTGTATAATGATGATTTGTTCTGTAGACTATGGAAAAAATAAATAGCTTAAAGGGGTTAATAATTTTGACCTTAAAATGGGTTTTAAAAATTAAAAACTGCTTTTATTCTAGCCAAAATAAAACAAATAAGACTTTCTCCAGAAGAAAAAAATATTATCAGACATACTGTGAAAATTTCCTTGTTCTGTTAAACATCATTTGGGAAATATTTAAAAAAGAAAAAAAATTCAAAGGGGGTTCAATAATTCTGATTGCAACTGTATGTTTCTTACTGTGAAGAACATTTTAATAATCCAATCTTTTGCAGAATGTAAATGTTGTTTGTTCAATATTTTAGGAGTGTGTTCATCAATATTCCTTTTTGCTATTGCCCAAATTGCAAAATCCGGTCTTTGGACTGGGGAAGTAAGCACACTTGCACGCAAAGGAAGAGGACCCATGCTTTTGAAATACTTCCTGCCTACTTTCACAACCTTCAGTCAGGATTTTTTTTCTATGTAAAATTGTAAACCACTAGTTTTATCTGACGTCTTTCTCTAACATATTTTGTAATTGCATAAAATAATGGGCTTAAATCATATATTAGGTGTACAACTAGAAGTAAACCTTAGATGTTTGTTTTCCGATTGGATTTGCTTTGTGTGGGTTTATCTATATTTTTACCAGAAGCAGATTGTGTAATCTTGGGCGGTGAGGCTAATTGTTTGAGTAGCCAACTCATGAGTTTTTGGGAAACCTGTTTGAAAATAATCTTTTTTTTTTGTCACATCAGTGTTTCAAGAGGCCAATTAATTATCATTTAACTAAAAAAAGACCTACTTAAAACATAGATTGCTTTGCGAGGCAATAACTGACCAATAGTGACCACTGTTAACAAAACAATACAGACAATAACATTCAACAATACATACAATAATCCAGTTGTGTGCAATGAGCCATAGCGAAATCCAAATCCAGGATTACAGCAATATAATCTATTTCTTCAAACACCACAAGCTTTTGGAAAACAACCAGCCCTTTCTAACCTTTTATGAGAGCTTCAGCTTATCTGAGAGGGATACATTCTTACTCAGTATGAGAATCCAGGAACAGGCAATTATTACTGTTATTGTACCTGAAAACTTTAGAGATTATATCAACCTGAATTGTTTTAAAGGGATAGTTCACCCACAAATGAAAATATGTCGCTAGTGAATATGATGATGGGATGTATTGTGAGGAAGCGCACCAAACCAAGGTGCACTGTAGGTAGACTGTGATAAAATAAGACAATAGTCTCAACCAAATCTGAACACTATTTAAATGCCTGTTCATATACCAGATACAGTTATCTATCTCAACCAGTGTGGGGTATGTTACTTCAAAAATGTAATTTATTAGTAATTGTTAATAGTGTTACAATTAGATTTGTATTTAAATACTTTCTAATTGCTTTGTCTGAAAATGCATTGTCTTTTAAACACGTGTTATCGTTTAACCTTACTTTGTTATTCTGCAAATTTATTTTTATAACAAA
>CAIGQZ010000379.1:13631647-13647543 GCA_903798205.1 Danio tinwini
TCTCTCTCTCTCTCTCTCTCTCTCTCTCTCTCTCTCTCTCTCTCTCTGTCTTTGTCTCTCGTTAGTCATCCATCCATCTATTTATTCATAAATCACTCAGCCATACTCCTATTGATCCATTAATTCATTTTTTAATAAAAGCAATTTATTGGAAAGCTTGCTGTTCATTCCTACACCACTCAACCAAATGAAACCTTGGGCTCCAAATGCAATTTTTTGCTGCATTAAATTAATTGCTAAAGTTCCATTTAGTAAGCAAATTGATATAAATAATCACTTCAATAAACATTTTGGGATTCGTTTGGCCTCTGTGAATTCAGGTGACAGGTGCTCATGACTTGAGATTTAGAGCTGCTAGTTTATAAAAAAAAGAGCTCTGTGAACTTTAAACAGCACATTTTATAAACATCTTTACAGCTCTGAGCACAGACTGTACTTTTAGCTGAGTCTAAGCAAACAAAGTGTTGTGTTTTATGGTTTCGAACTATGCGCTGACAGTGTGACCTTCTGAAGGTGATCTTGCTAGTCTGCAGTGACATCTCATAATTCCCTCGGCAGAAGATGATGTTCAGAACAGACCGTACATCTTATAACTATCATCTTGCAAGAATATAAATAAAACAAGCGCCGTAAGGATACAAATGCCTGCATGTAATTTCTAAATGCAAATACTTTGCAGTTTATTAGGATGTATATTAAAAGTCATGGTCTTTTTTTCGAATGCATTTTGTAGATGGCAAATTCAGAGATTGTTGTTATTAGTGATATCGGTGGTCAATTAGTGAACTGCAGTCAGCAATTTATCATGTGCTCGCGCTCGTTCACACTTAACAGAAACTGAATGCTATTTAATTTTTATTTCATTTTCTTTGCATGACACATTGATGTTACTGTAGAGAATGGCATGATTCTGAACATTATAAGCATTTATTCTGTGTAAACGTTACCTCGTTTTGATTTTTGATTGATCATTTTGATAATAGACAACCTAGGTCGGAATTAAAGATCTTAAGTTTCTTGTTAAACGTGTTTTTGTAGTTAATGGAAACCACCAATTA
Source organism: Danio tinwini (assembly GCA_903798205.1). Classification (NCBI taxonomy): domain Eukaryota; kingdom Metazoa; phylum Chordata; class Actinopteri; order Cypriniformes; family Danionidae; genus Danio; species Danio tinwini. The sequence goes on from CAIGQZ010000379.1 coordinate 13,632,706, forward strand.
CACTAGTTTTACCACGGTATTCATTGTTAGTCAATAATTTAAAATATATATTTTGAATATGTGTATTTGATTTAGATTTATATTAGGATTGATTTAATTAGTCCAAGTGTCAAAACAACAACAAACATATTCAAAGGCATATATGCATTATGTAATCCCCTATGAAATTAATTATGTGTGCACTTGGATATTTGATAAAATAATAGGACCTCACGTAGACCATTTTGTGCCCATGCATACATTTCCTTTTACCCAACTGGGAAGACCAGCTAGGTTCATCCAAGTTGGTACTAGCTGAGTCACCCAAGTGGGCCCCACATGAGATGCCCACCTGACTTTACTCATGGGGATCCTAGCTAGCTACCCAAGTGTGCCTCACATAAGATGCCCATTTTGAGCCCATACCCACCCCTGCAGCCCATGTGAAACCCATTTGGGCCCCACATTAGAGTGTTTTCTCCAGTAGTATATGAATGCAGACTTTGATATGTAAGCGGAAACTGCATATTTCAGAGATGCAGTGTCAAACACAATGCACTCAATGGAGCTAGTTATGTCACTGTGAGGGGTAGAGTTGGGGGTGGGTTAGGTGTGTGCATTAAAAGCATTTCATGCAGCTCAGCTTACAACTTTATGGAGTAATTAAATTAATAAATTATGTAAATACATTCTGTATTTTAAAATGGCAAAATTTGACAAACGTGCATTAGTTTACATGACATGATGCTCATTTTATGTTTATCCATTATTAAATAGTCATCAAATATTTAATATTTAGGTACTTTATATATTACCTCCCACTGTTTCACAGTTAACAACTGAAGGCTCAGACTGGGATTCATTTGAACAGTAAGGCCCTGTTTTCTTTGATTTAATTGGCCTTCTCAATAATTTCGATACAGATGACACCTAAAATCATCCTGACAGTTTACCTTTTAAATCTTAATCTGTACAGCAAAGAGGCGTGTAGCAGAGCACTATTATACTAGACTGCAGCATTGTGAATTGTCCAGCAGATGCTGCCATTGAGCCAATCATTTGTATAAGTGCTTCACTTGTTTTCATTGCATTTCACGGCTAAACAGCTAAAATCTCTCCAGAATGCAGCTGGTTAGAATAATCTGCAATTTTCATTTCAACAACCTAACAGACTGCTTTGCCTCTACATTTCTGAAATAAATGACCCCATTTGCAAACTCAAACAGACTGACAGGGCAAGCAGTCTGATCTTGCTGCTTAAAGTCAATTTTTCTTCCACAGAGCAATGTAGCAACTGGACTGGATAGCAAAAAAAGCTTCTGATTTCCCATCTCCCTTGGTAAATTGCAGAAACAGAGTGTCCTCCATTAGGTCTCATAAATCTGAGTTGATGTGACAAAGGGTAATGAAGCAGCTTTCTAATCGGCCTGCCCACGGCCCCTCATGTCACACACTGCAGACCGGCCGCTTTCCAAACACAGGAATGGATGTGGTTAACAGATTACCCACCCAGCTAAACAAACAAACATTTATTTTTAGTAAAAAAAACGGCAGCAGTCTAAAAAATGACTAGATTTCCCATTTTTCCTGGGACAATCCCATACTTTATCTCTGTTTTCAACATCCCGACTTCTTATCAAAAATGGTTTTGTGCCATTGTGCCAACAGCTGAGCACTAACAGTCTTCTGTTACACAAAAATAGCCTACACAGTGGTAACCAGTTACGTCATAGTATTTTTTGAATAACAAAATCCCCATCCAATCACATTTTCATATCCCATTATTCCACTCTCAGAAATCTGATCACCCTGTGTATATATCAATATTGCTATATGTGAGGGACGGCTTTGCTAAATGCAGTTGAAAGTTGGTAGCATTTCCAGAAATCAATATTAGAGCAATGCAGAAGTTTAATGAAAAAAGACTCTGTAATGATCCTGCATAGACCCGAAACAAAACCTCTCTGAAAAGAGTCAATTTCGAAATGCAGTTTTATTAAGGGTCTCTGTTTTATGAGAACAAGAACTTCCTATAAATTTAAAGGGAATAGTTCACTCAAAAATGAAACTTGCTTTTCAATGATATTTACTTTCATTTGCTTCATTTTTGTCTTAAGCAGAACATTAAAGATTTTTAGCTGATGTGGTATTTGATGATTTATAAAATGCAAGCCACTGATAATAGCACTGTGAGAATCCAAAACAAATAATACAGCTAATACAATATTCATGGCTTAAGTGTAATCCACAGCCTTGATACACATACTTGATGCATATCAATATGTGAAAGGAAGCTTGAGCACCAGGCTATTATGAATGGAAATAATGTTGTAAATAATGTCTACACTTGCACAGACCAAATTGTTTGCATTATAAAGGCCAGGCCCAGGACTCATCAAGCCAGGTTGATTGCTGGGCAGCATCAAGCTGTCGTGAGCGTCTGTCAAGCTAGTTTGTTTGGTGTGTTTCACATGCAGTGGTGGATTTAGGTATGGACAATATGGGCAATTGCCCAGGGTGGCATCTTGCTGGAGGATGGCTTGAGGAGTCAAGCCCTTCCTCCACTCTTCATCTTCAAATTCCACTCACCATACCCCCCAACCCTGCACTTCAGTTTTGACTCAAGAATTATCAGACATATTTGATTTGACAATCACTATGTGGTGAGTAAGAAGTACTAGTTAAATGGTTTGTAAATGCTACTTGGTTTATGGTTTGTATGTGCAGCACTAGTTCCAGTTTCCCTTTATGAAATGACAATACAGATACTGTCACCTACTGGTATGGAAAGATACATTCTCTTTTTGAATCGTCTGCTCTCTGTTTGATGTGCTTTTCGCTTTACATGCAGCCATCGTAAGGCATTTTTTTGTTGCTGCTGGAACTTTGATGTTGGCTGGTGGTATCTGTGTCCATCATTTTTAATAGTTTCCCAAAAGTCATCATCCACACTGAAATCCTTGTATTGTGCAAAAGATGCTTTGAGCTACATCATTACGTTACTACGTCCTTTGAAGACTTACATTAATGATAATGTCTAAATTGAGAGCATCAAAAACATCTGCGGTAAAATATCCTCCTCCATTTTTAGCTGAATTGGTCACATGACTAGAAATGTGTCTCGCTTTTGAAAGCCTCTATTTTTACAGTCCACACAGGGGCTGTGTCCAAAATCGCCTACTACTCAGTAGGTACTGCATTTGAATTTAAATGTACTACTCGGCCGTTAGAAAAGGACGTACTATATCTTCCATTTTGTCATCACATGGCCTACCCGCATCAGTTGTGTCACTTTACTCCCATGCATGAATTCTCTCGTGGGGCATCATTGTATAGTGTAGCGTCCATCCGATGCACATTTCAGAATCTTGCCGGAAGTAGTAGGTCATCTGTGTTCTTTTTGCATAATGTTTTTCAAATTCTATGAATTCGGAGGTAATACTCAGCTTGCATACTGATTTTAGTGTACCATATACTCAGTTAAAATGCTTGCGTTTAAAAATAGCCCAACATCATATAACACAGCTATAGGTTTTTATAGCACCTTCCCAACTAGGGGTTATTTTAACCCAGTGCATTGGGTTATAAAATTTAACCCAATGCATTGGTTTATTTTGATTAAATGTTCTTTTTTTGTATTACTATTGCTTCTTTTACTAGTACTACTGTTAATTTTTTAATTATGGCTGTCTAAATAAAAATATTGAAAATGCTGTATTTCCATTACATTTTAAGTTCCAGGCAGTTAAGCATTTTTTTCCGTTTAATATAGATCGGCTTTAAAGTGCACATTTGTATCATTAATATTTAAGAGTGCTGATGAAACATATAAAAAACACAACACAGAGAGGTAATTTGATAAAAAAATTAAATAAAATAATAAAATAACAATATTGCGTTAGAGCTTAAACTTTATAACACAAAAACAACATTACATATGCATAATAATACAGCTGTTCTGTCAGTTAAATCAGTTGACTGTTAAAATATTTTTTTTACCCAACTGGTTGAGTTATTAAATAAAAAACCCAATGAAGATAAAAAATAACCCAACAAGGCACCAAATATTTAACCCAACTGGTTGTTAATTAATAATCAAATAAATGTTAAAAACTACAATTTTTTACATATTTTTAACTCAACCATTGGATTAAATCAATAACTCATACGTTTTTTAGAGTGTAGTATGGAAGTATGTGATTTCGGACGCAGCCTGTGAATCGGAAATTGTATTTTCAAATGTATCACTTTTTCAAAGAGAGCGTTTTCAAAAAGATGTTATCATTGCCTAAAAATGCCATCCTAGTGTGGGTGGCATTTTTAAACACAAACGGATTAGTCTTGAAAATGGATCAGGTTGAAAATGTGGTTATCATTTACTCATCCTTCACTTGTTCCAAACTTTTCCAACATTTAGTATCACTTGAGTTTGAGTAAATGGTGAAGTCGTTTTTATTTTTGGTTGAACTGTCCATTTAATGTGATGCAAGTAATGTTTTACCCTCTCAGGAAGGTGTCTGGAGAAACTGCAGCATGATGACATTAAACTCTGGGCTTGTCCCACACCGTACATGTGTTCCTCTTGTCCTTGTCTCTGAATTGGAACAGAGCTTACTACAGCGAGAGCTGGCTGGCGCTTTATCACATAAACCTTCGCTATACCTAATCAAATAACCAGCCGGGCGTGAAACCATATTCCACTCTGTTCACGTAGCCTTGCGATGAGTGCCTTGCAGAATCAAACAGGACACAGGATTAAGTGATGGAGTCGGAGTCTTCCAGAGGGCCTTGTGCTACAGCGATTAGACGAGAGGTATTACTGAGATTGTGGGGGGTACAATACATGAAGAATGGGGACAGAAGCACAGAGTAGCTCTCCAAGACCCGTCAGGTGCTCATCTGTTGAAATATCACCTCGTGGTTGTTTTTGTAAAGCGATAATGAGTGAAGCTTTTATTTACACCAAATTGTATACTTGAATGTGTTATTGAGCTGGATTTGGTCAAAATGGAAATAATGTCAATTGGAAATGTTTAAAGAGCCCCTATTATGCTTTAAAAAGGGTCATATTTTGGTTTTTGGGGTCTCTAACAACAGTTTGATATGCATTCAAGGTTTAAAAAACACTTTCATTGTCTTATAATATGCATTTTTTTACATAATTAGCCCAACGACCCCCATATGATTCATTCAGCGATTCATTTGTTCCCAAACCCCTCCTTAGTGCGATGCTAATCTGCGCTGATTGGTCCGCTGACCCAGTCTGTTGTGATTGTTCAACTGTGTTAAGCGTGAGACAGAGAGAAATGCCCACCATGGTTTATAAACAATTCTGAAGTAGTCAGAGTGCAGAGTGTATGTGTGAGCATACCTGCCAACACTCCCGTTTTTCCCGGGAGCCTCCTGTATTTCAGACCCATCTACTGCCACCTTCCTGTTTTGATATTTCTCCTGGAAATCTCCTGTAATTTCAAACAGTACAAGCGGTTACAAGTAACAAAACACAATTAATTTGCAAGTCAGAGAAAACAAGGAGGCAACCATTTTAATCATACTTACTTACATTTGTGAAATGGAGGAAGAAACTGATCCATGAACTGTGTATTGTAAAGTTCCTGTTAAGCCCTGTTAAACCTGTTAAGACCCATACATCAGTAGTCTTTTCTGATCCTTCCTTTAACAAACGGCCAACGAATCCCCCTGTTGTAAACGTGTAGATTGCTAAAGCACTCGTCAGAAAAATGACGGGAGCACAGCACAATTAATGCTGGAGCTATAATGCTGAGGTATTTCTGCACAAATAAACTTCAACCACTGACTCTTCACAGCCTTATCTTTGGGTAAATAACACTAACTTCCCTCACACTTCAGAGCATAGCGTCTTCACGACATGATTCAACCGGGATCTGCTACAGTGTTTGTCTTCCTCTTTTTCTTTCTACAGTGTTTGTGGGCGGGGCTGGGGGTTTAAATTTTCCCAGGTCTGCATGCGCAACAAATGGGCGAGGCTTGAGTTCCGTATCGACTTCACGCTGACATGGCTAAAGACTTGTTACAGCGGCAAATTATTCGAAGCACTATGAGTCGACCCTTTAAGCCTTAGCTGGATATTTCATTTTACTTAGAGCTGTGTTACTCACTGCATGGAAGGTCATTTTCAAAAACCCATAACAGGGGCTCTTTAAATAATTCACTTAAAATAAACGAAAACATTTGTGACTGTTAGAAGAATTCATTATTTGAAATGTATTTTTGAGTTCCCCAAAATATATATTTATATAGGCAGTGGGGTCCAGAAAACCAAAGACCAAAAAAAGGATAAAACTAAATTTATACAAAAGAAATTGATAAAAATATATATTAAATTATCTATGCATATTTAAGAATAAATTATTATATATATTTATAATAATAATAATGCTATTAATAATGATAATAATAATAATAATAATAATAATAATAATAATAATAATAATAATAATAATAATAATAATAATAATAATAATAATAATAATAATAGGGGCATCATGGTGGCGCAGTGGGTAGCACGATCGCCTCACAGCAAGCAGGTCGCTAGTTAGAGCCCCAACTGGGTCAGTTGGCATTTCTGTGTGGAGTTTGTATGTTCTCCCCATGTTTCCACTGGGTGCTCCAGTTTCCCCCACAGTCCAAACACATGTGATATTGGTGAATTGAATAAGCTAAATTGGCCTTATGGTATGTGTGTGTATGGGAGTGTGTGGGTGATTCCCAGTGTTGGGTTGCGGCTGGAAGGGCATTCGCTGTGTAAAACATTTGCTGGATAATCCCGAAGGAAAATAAATGAATGAACAACATAAAATAATTTAATAAACAACATGACACCAAATGCTAAATTCATCTTTAAACCTTTAAATCTTGTTGAATATTTTCCAATAGTTAACTTTTCCCAAGTATTCACTTTTTTGAGAGAGATATTTGACACTTGCAGTGCTGAATAGCAGCTAATGACTCAATATATCCACATCCCTTTCTTTGTCTAGCTGAACTCTATCCTTGCACTCGGCTGAGAGACTGTGAGGGGTCGTGACCTCGCTGGCCTTTTGTTCCCTCAGTGAGTTGGGTTACAGACAGAGCCTCATCAGCCATGCTGTAGATGACCTTCTGTACTTCTGTCCCTCACAGCTATGCAGGGCCATTGGCCTCTCTGCCTCTCTGTAAAAGCTGCCTTTTATAGAGCTACATGCTGGGAGACAAACACAGACAAATGGCCTTGTAGTTTTTTTTCTACACAACAGTTAAATCAACAAGTGTGACAGAAAAAAATATGTGTTAATTAGAAACAAATATTTATTAATATGTTATTTATTTGAAGAAAGTTAACTGCATTCATTCATTTTCTTTCCGGCTTAGTCCCTTTATTAATCCGAGGTCGTCACAGCAGAATAACTGCCAACTTATCCAGCCCTTCCTGCCGCAACCTATCTTTGAGAAACATCCATTCACACTCATACACTACGAACAATTTAGTCTACCCAATTCACCTGTACTGCATGTCTTTGGACTGTGAGGGAAACGGGAGCACCCAGAGGAAACCTACGCGGACGCAGGGAGAACATGCAAACTCCACATAGAAACACCAACTGACCCAGCCGAGGTTCGAACCAGAGACCTTCTTGCTAACTGTTAACTGCGTAGTTTAGCAAAAAAAAGAGAAAGAAAATATATCAATAACATAGACCAGTCCAGAAGGTTTTCTTTCTACCTTTTAAAAATATATAATATTTCATGTAGGGCAGCACGGGGGCGCAGTGAGTCGCCTCACAGCAAGAAGGTCGCTGGTTCGAGCCTCGGCTGGGTCATTTGGCATTTCTGTGTGGAGTTTGCATGTTCTCTCTGTGTTCACGTGGGTTTCCTCAGGGTGCTCCGGTTTCCCCCACAGTCCAAAGACATGTGCTGTAGGTGAATTGGGTAGGCTAAATTGTCCGTAGTGTATGTGTGTGAATGAGTGTATATGGATGTTTCCCAGTGATGGGTTGCGGCTGTAAGTGCATCCGCTGCTTAAAACATTTGCTGGATAAGTTGGCAGTTCATTCTGCTGTGGCGACCCCAGATTAATAAAGGCAAAAAAAATTAATGAATGAATATTTCATGTAATAACTCACTTTATTTAGTCTTACAGTATGTCCTAAATAAATAAAACTTAAATAATAAATGTATAAAAATATATAGTTCTAAAAAAAACTAATACAAATTACAAAAACACACAAAAAGAATTCTAAAACTAAATAAAAAGAGAAAAATTGAAAATAAAAAGCAATTCAAACTGTTGTTTTTTCATTGTTATTTATAAGCTTAGGCAGCTCACTTGTTGCCTCACTGCCATATGAAGCAGTAGAGCCAGCGTTTATGCATGAAGGCACTTTGTAAATTTTCAGATGAACTTCTGAGAAAGCATAACAATTTAATCATGATCAACTAAATAGCTTTAGTGATAACTATGTAAAAATTTGCTTGCACTGTAAAAATGCTGGGTTCCACACAATCAATTTGTGTTGGTACAACATGAAGGAATTAAGTTAACTTGTTAGTTTTTACCAATTTAAGTGGATTGATAACAAAGCAATTAAGATTTCCCCTCCCAAAAATTCAAGAATTGTGTTGTTTCAGATAGTTTTAAATAAGTAGTTTGAACAAACAACAAACATAATTTTTTGAGTGTACTACAATACTAATGTCTCACTAGAAATGCAATCAAAAGTGGAAAATGTACATTAACACTCAAAATGAGACCCAAGTTGTTCATGTTAGAAATGGAATGTGCAGGATTGTGAGATATCAAAGACAACAAAAGACACATCTATGCTTCGGGAGGCAGAATTTAGATTTAAACATGCCTTGACGCTTTCCTGTCTTGGAATGCTGCCTCTAAAAGCAGCATTTTAGAGCTCTTTGGAACAGCCAATGTTAGCAAGACCATGGTCTTTGCTAGTGATAAAACAGAAAGCTACATCGTTTTAGGTTAAATACTATATAACTTTAATTAACTTTTAAATGTTTTGACACCTTCAACTGGAGTCCAAGTGATTTTTTTATTTTATTAAAAAATAATTTTTAAAAAAAATATGCAATAAAAAAGTTGCAAAAAAAATTGGCAACTGACCCAGCTGAGGCTCGAACCAGCAACCTTCTTTCTGTGAGGCGACAGCACTACCTACTGCGCCACTGTGTCGCCAAATGTTGCTTTATTTCAACGCAATTTTAAGTAAAATATGGAAATAATCAACTGCTTGGTTAGTTTATGTACCAAATTAACTCAACATTTGGGTTTTTCCATTTTTTTGTAACCAATTTGGGTTGAAATTATCCAGCATTTTTTAGTTTAGTTTTGATGTGTGATTTCTCAAGCCAGATTTTGTTTTGTTTTTTATTTTTCAGTGTTGCGCAGTGATATATAGTTTTGAAGTGTGGTCATATAGTCATTCTTTATCTTACACCATAAGAAAATTTGGGTTTTGAGTCAAATATAGACAAATTATTTGTTTAAATAAAAAATTAATGTTTTACCCATTGCTGGGTTTGCCTGAATTTCACCAATCATTCTAGCATTTTAATCGACTATAAATAATACACTGCTATTGGCCAATCAACATCAAGGATTATTATTTATGGCTAGAATATACAATAAAGGGGTGGTCCACTACGATATCATATTATAAGCTTTAGTTAATGTGTAATGTAGCTGTGTGAACATAAACAACATCCCAGAATGTAATACGCTCAAAGTTCAATGCAAAGGGAGACATTGGCTTTTAGAGAGTTAGCTTAGCAAAACCTACAGCAAACAAAGTTTGGAGAATACAAAAAAATACATTCGGTCTCATGAGATCACAAGGGATTCCCGTTACGCGCACACAGCGTGCGCAGCAACAAGGCGTGGCCAGACGCACTGTAAATGCCATCCAAACGCTGCTATTTCCACAGAGCTCATTCTGTTTCTGTATTTGGGCTTCCAAAGGACATGACACAAAGTGAGAAGTACTTACAATTTAATTTAATGATGTTCCAGAGAATTATAATATATATATATATATATATATATATATATATATATATATATATATATATATATATATAACATTTGACAAAGGAGAGTGTCCAGAATCTCTCCTAGTTCAGTGCTGGATTTGGCTATAACCTCCTCCAACCGATGAAGCTGTGGATTGTGAGCCACAACCTGCAAGCATTTTTATTTGTTAAAATTGATCTATTACATGCACAGTTTCTATCGCTAATGGTATGTTGTAGCGAGGACATAAACAAGGATATAAACAACGGGAAAGGCTGTTTGGCACCGTTAACAATTTAGCTACAAATTCATATTTATCAGTCAAACTGCTGTAAACACCCACAATCTTCAGCAGCACGTGCAGTGTCTATATATTCGGCTGCTTTCCCTGCATAATACTTCTCAAATAACAAACTCACAAAAGATGTGCGAATGTTTCATATTACTTACACATGCTCATTCTGAATACTGTATATGAGAGACACTTGTCAGATTTTATTTTAGAGAGCAGGCATGAGGTTCAGCTGTGTGCTCTATATTTTCTGTCAGATTCACGCACAAACTGATTAACAGCTTCTTTGACTGACTGTTTAAACAGAGCAAAAGCACGTGCTTGAAGGCGCATGACACTTCCTGGTGACATGGAGCTGGTCCGTGAATCACAGCACATTATGTTAGCTGACCAATTAGAGCCTCTTGAGGGCGGGCCTTTCATAGGATTTAGGAAATAAGACAGTCATTTTCATGTTAGCTGAGTAGCTGTACATAATCAAAGTAGGATATATGAAAAAATATTGTGATTTTTTTTACAGATGAAGCATGAGCACAATTGCTTTGCATTTTATAAACACAACCAAGCCTTAGAAATACACTGTGGGACCACCCCTTTAATATCTGCCTAAGCATAGTTTCTGAAATCATTTGAGATCTTGACAACATTTACAGTGATGGCTGCTAAATTTGCTGAAGTTTAAATATAATACAGTGTCCTCTGTAAGAGCCTCTCAAAGCCATTCCAGGACCTCTCCGAGTCCCAGGAAGTATTTAAAGCTCAGACGTGATGCTGTAAAAATAATTCAAAGAGCAGGAAGAGGAGTTATTAAAGTGAAAGAGAGGACAGCAGGGCTCTTTGATGAGAGTATCCGGAGTGTCCCGGATGAGGGCTGAGTAATGCGGAGGAGCTTTATCCAGGTGCTCACATTGTGCTCACTGCTTTCTGCCCTCATCCGTCTCTCTTTCACACATTCAGGCTCGTTCTACCCCCCCTTTTCCCTTTTCTGTCTATTGAGCTGGATGGCGGGAGTCAGATAGATGGTCCAGCTGCATCCTTTTGGTCACTCTGTGCCAGTTTATTTAAGGTCTTCTTGGAACAGAGACGTCCCTGTGAATGTCTTAATATATAGTCTGCGTGTTGGCCTGTGTTTGTAAGTCACGGTCTCCTAAATAAAGCTTGTTAGATTTAGAAGCGTGAGTAAATACTGCACCATTTTTTGGGAATGAGTTTTTGCATGAAAGGGAGTGTAGTCATGGCTTTCTTGTTATTCGTATCACCTGGAGAAAGCCATCCATTAGCACTGGCATTCATCTTAATGGCAGTTTCTCAGAATGGCACAGGATGCAAGAAGGCACAGTCCCAAAAGCAGAACTAATGACTGTCCTGAGGTGTGACGTGGAAGGCCACTTTGTAAGATTGTGTCTAATGGTTTATATTTACAGCTGCTGAAATGTTTAGGGTTGGTATATTTGTCTTTTTGTCTTACCGTGAGTGAATTTATGTAATCAAAATTACAGTAAAGTTACTATTGTAAAGTATAATAAAAAACAACAGCCTTTAAAAATATATATTTTACATGTATTGGAATCAAATGTACATACATTTAGGTCCATAAATGTTTGGACATCGACACAATTATAAAATGTTTGGCTCTATACACCAACACAATGGATTTAAAATAAAACATACAAGATGTGTTTTAACTGCAGACTGTCAGCTTTAATTTGAGGGTATTTACATCCAAATCAGGTGAATGATGTAGAAATTACAATAGTGTGCATATGTGCCTCCCACTTGTTAAGGGTCCAAAAGTAATTGAACAATTGGCTTCGAAGCTGTTCCATGGCCAGGTGTATGTTATTCCCTTTTTATTCCAATTACAGTGAGATAAAAGATTTGGAGTTCATTTCAAGTGTGCTATTTGCATTTGGAATCTGTTACTGTCAACTCTCAAGATGCAAGATGAGATCCAAAGAGCGGCCACTATCAGTCAAGCAAGCCATCATTAGGCTGTAAAAACAAAACAACCCCATCAGAGAGATAGCAAAAACATCAGGCATGGCCAAAACAATTGTTTGGAGCATTCTTAAAAAGAAAGAACGCACTAGTGAGCTCAGCAATACCAAAAGACCCGGAAGACCACGGAAAACAACTGTGGTGGATGACCAAAGAATTATTTCCCTGTAGAAGAAAACACCCTTCTCAACAGTTAGTCAGAACAAGGACTCTCTCCAGGAGGTAGGTGTATGTGTGTCAGAGTCAACAATCAAGAGAAGACTACACCAGAGTGAATACACAGGGTTCATCACAAGATGTAAACTATTGGTGAGCCTCAAAAACAGGAAGGCCAGATTAAAGTTCTAAAAAAGCCTTCACAGTGCTGGAACAACATTTTATAGACTGATGAGATCAAGATCAACTTGTATCAGAGTGATGGGATGAGAAGAGTATGAAGTAAAGCATGGTGGTATAGTGTCATGGCGTGGCCATGTATGCTTGTCAATGGAACTGGTTCTCTTATACTTATTGATGATGTGACGGCTAACAAAAGCAGCTAAATGAGTTCTGAAGGGTTTCAGGCAATATTTCCTGCTCATATTAAGCCAAATGCTTCAGAACTCACTAGACAGCGCTTCACAGTGCAGATGGAGAATGATCCAAAGCATACTGCAAAAGCAACCGAAGAGTTTTTGAAGAGAAGAAGTGAAATGTTATGCAATGGCCAAGTCAATCATCTGATCACTTGCTGAAGACAAAACTGAAGGGAAAATGCCGCAAGAACAAGCAGGAATTGAAGACAGCAGTAGAGGCCTTGCAGAGCATCACCAGGGATGAAAGCAAGCGTCTGGTGATGTCTATGCGTTCCAGACTTCAGGCTGTAATTGACTGCAAAGGATTTGCAACCAGTTTTAAAAAGTCATTTATTAAAAGTTTGATTTATGATTATAATTCTGTCCAATTACTTTTGGTCCCTTAACAAGTAGGAGGCACATATGCCTTGTAATTCCTAGACCGTTCACCTGATTCGGATGTCAAATTAAAGTTGACAGTCTGCAGTTAAAGCATGTCTTGTTAGTTTCATTTTTAATCCATTGTGTTGGTGTATAGAGCCAAAAATGTTAGAATTGTGTCGATGTCCAAATATTTATGGATCTAACTGTATGTACACACAAACACATTTATTTGAACTTATAGCTACAGATAAAAGCAAAGTTAATAGACTTCCTGTGAAATTGAATTTATTTTCAAGTATTTTTAACACACTTTTAAGTTTCTAATAACAAATTAATGTTGTCTTTTCCATGGTGACAGTAAATAATATTGTTTGAGATATCTTGTAAAGCTTAAGGTTAATTAGGTTAACTAGGCTAGGGGTTCCAAAACTTTTTAGCCTGCGATTCCCAAAATAACAATGTCAGTGACTGGCGACCCCCATTTTCTTAAAGTTGGTTAAAAATATACAAGCGTTGCACACATACCAATAGGCCTATATAAACATGAGCATATTGACACCACAAAAGTGCAACACTTTAACAACCATTAATTTTTTTATAGTCATTTATTAATTTGTTTAATTTAATATTAACCTCAAATCTCTTATTTTTAATGTATTAGAGTGCCATATACTGTAGGTTGTCAGAAAATTGATGTGTGGTTAATCTAAACACCCCAGGGGTCGCAATCCAATAGAAAAAAAAGGAAAGGCTGATGAATTTTTATTTTGTATTTTGTTGTTTTTAATTTAACTATGAACTATCTTTTGTGGGTTATGAATGAAATATGGTAATTCTAACAGTTTAATAAAGTTTATTTGAGTTTTGAAAATCACCAAGTGACTCCTCATCATTGTCCCACGACCCCCACTTTGGGAACCACTGAACTAGGCAATGCAAGTCATAGGACAGCATTGTTTTTATCTGTTCTTGAAATATATAGGAAATGCTGTGAAAATGTCCTTGCTCTGCAAAGAATTACTTGAGAATAAATAAACGAATGTTACTCTCTGATGCTCATGCTGGTCACTTGTGTCCTGGATCTGGCTGTCAAATCCTCCTCGACTTGTCAGAGCTGCTCCAGTACTCTATCATTTTTCATTCAGAATGATCACTTTTAATTTGAATCCTAATGCAATTTCAACTTTAAAGCAGTAAAGCCTTGATTTTTTTTGGGTTGTCATCTCTTACGGGTCACGCAGAGGCCATCAATATTGATTACCTTTCTTTAAGGAAAAACTCTCCATCCTCAAGTAAATGACCTGCTCTGTTAATTAATTAAGGTGACGCACTGCAGGCAAAAACCACTTTCGTGCATGTCTGTTTTGAGATTCTTTTGGACTTTTTGGCTTTTCATAAAATGATTTTTTTTCAATGTCCAAAGTAAGGTGTTGATTTTGTCATATTTTGATAAGTTTGTGTATGCATATTTAAGTTACAATACATATTTTTGAAAGTCTGTTTTCTCAAAATCAGTTTGTTTCTCCTGCACTGAGCAATAAATTTCCAGTCCAGCAGCACTAACATTAATTACATACATTCAT
>CAIGQZ010000379.1:13657543-13679216 GCA_903798205.1 Danio tinwini
TATATATACAGCATATAGTATAATACGTGCAATATATAAAATATGTACATAAAGTTAACATAAATATAATTACATATGAATGTATAATACGTAGTTTATATCAGCTTTTTTATAACTGTGCACTCTGCTTTAAAAACATAGTAAGGCAACTTAAAAATAAGTTCCTCATCCCTGATCTTTTTTTTTACCTCCTGGCCTCTGCTTTATTAAGCTCTTAATTAGAGAATTTGTGTGGCATTTTCTGGCTTGTAAACATGTCTGTGTCTGAATTACAGGACTCACAAACTCAAGGCCAGTCGTTCCTCACTTCAGCTCTGGCTGCAGGATCAATGCAATGATGCTGCGGGTCTATGGAGGAGGACATGAAGACATGAGGACGGGCTTAAGCAGACGCTCGTCTGACTTCCATTTCATGCATCAGCGGATACAAGCTCAAACACCAGCATCAGCCCTGGCAGTTCAATGTGTATGCAAACACACACACACACACACACACACACACACACAGACGGGCACAGACAGAAGACGCTTTCACAAGGCTACACTACATGTTATTGGACGCCACATTGATCTACTGAATATGAAGTCTTGCTGCAGCAGCGCTTTAGTAAAAACATTGCGGTGTTGCTCTCTGGAAGAATAATTCAGGCTTTGTCAGTGTTCATAGTCTGACAGCAGTTTGACACGAGCAATACAAACACAGGACACTGGTATGTCCTTTGTATACAGTTACACAGCTCTCAGGCGCTGAGATGATGATGAGATGTAAAAATGACTCACAGTTCTCAGAGCAAGGGGAAAAATAAACAAATTAATGCAAATAATAAAAAGTAAATAAATTATGTTTATTTAATTATTAATATAAATAATTTGATTAATCTTCATTAATTTGATTACGTTAAAATATGTAATTATTTAATCACAATTTTATATATTTTAATAGTTATATAATTTTAAATATTTTTTATCAAAAATAATTAATTAATTATAAAAAATATTTACTAATTATTAAAATGTAAAATTAGAAAATACATTAGTAAGTAAATGTTAACTAATTAAGATACTAATGTCAAGAGATAATCTCAATTAGAATATGAGTTACATTTATTCATTCATAATTTTCCTTCGGCTTAGTCAACCCAGTACTGGGAAACACCCATACACTCTGACATTCACACACATTCAAACACTATGGCCAATTTAGTTCATCAAATTTATTTACACTGCATGTGTTTGGACTGTGGGGTACATGAACATGGGGAGAACATGCAAACTCCATGCAGAAATGCCAACTGGCCCAACCGGGACTTAAGCCAGCAACCTTCTTGTTGTGAGGCAACAGTGCTAACCACTGAGCCACTGTACAGCATATGAGTTAACATAAACAAAGATTATGAAATGCTGAATGAAGCCATTGTTCACTCACCATCGGTTCATGTTAACTAATGGATTAACACATTACTATATGTTTATTTAACATGGACAAAGATTAAATAATGCTTACTAATATGTGTTCTTTGTTGTTAATTCAACTAATGCATTAGTTAGTGCTAACTAATACAACCTTTTAGTACTCATTTTAATAGATTGTTTGGCTACGTAATTGTTTGTATTTTTTTATATACGTTTATTTTTAGTTACTTTTAAAAAATGTTTTATTTATACATGTAGAAAGGTTCTTTGTTGTGGGAAGAAGAAGACAGAGTCGGCGATAAGTTAAGTGCAAAGTTTTTATTTTTTCCTTTAAAGGTAGCCCACGGCTCAAAAGTGCGTGTGGTCGCTCAGCTCTCTCTCTCGACTGGCCTCTCCCGTTCCCTTAAGACGGTGTATCTCCGGCCCAATCACTAGAGAAAACAGGTGTTATTAAATATTTCTGATTGGGCCACTGATTGTCGGTGTCTCCACTCGCTCTTTGATCTTTCGGGGTGTTCGGCCACGCTCTCTCCACCACATATCCCCACCGACCGTCTCAGGCCGGGCAGCCGTCCGGCCTGCAGCCACCCGCCCCCCCGCACCGGGCGGTCCTCACCCTCAATCTCCTGGGAGAGAACTGCCCCCAGACCCCGTTCAGACGCATCTGTTTGTAAAAGAAAGGGGAGAGCAAAGTTAGGAGCGTGAAATAGCGGCCCCCCGCAAAGTGCGGTCTTAACCTCGGTGAAGGCCTGTTGGCACTGCTCCGATCATTGGACGGTATCTGGTTCCCCCTTTTTAGTAAGATCAGTCAGGGAGCTGACGAGTTCCGAATAATTTGGTATAAACCGTCTGTAATATCCCGCCAGACCCAAAAACTGTCTCACCTCCTTTTTGGTCTTGGGTCTTGGACAGGTTGCAATGGCTGCAGTTTTATCAATTTGGGGCTGCACCTGCCCATGACTCAAGTGGAAGCCCAGATCCACACCTCCACACGCCCATTTGTGCACTTCCTCGGGTTGGCCGTAAGCCCGGCCCGCCTCAGTGCTGCTAACACCGCCCGCACATGTTGCATATGCCGCTGCCAATCATTACTGTATATGATTATATCATCCAGATAAGCAGCGACATATGCAGAGTCACTAGCCAGTATTTTATCCATTAGGCGCTGGAACTGGCTGGTGCCCCGAACTACCAGAACGGAAGCGTCACGAATTGGTGTAAGCCAAACGGCATCGTGAAGGCCGTTTTTTCTCGGGATAAAGGAGTTAAAGGGATCTGCCAGTATTCCTGTGTCAGATCCAATGACGAATAGTAGCGAGCAGCGCTCAACCGGTCGAGCAACTCGTCAACTTGCGGCATTGGATACGCATCGAATTTCAACACAGCGTTTAATTTGCAGTAATCCACACAGAACCGGACCTATCCGTCTGTTTTGGGTACCAAAACGATCGGGCTGGCTCAGTCACTGCAGGATTCTTCTACTACTCCCATTTCCAGCATTTTTCTCAATTCTTCCTAGACCACTTTTTTTTGTGTTCAGGCAAATGATACGGTCGAGTTCTATGAACGCTGTGACATGAACGCTGTGCCTTGATCGGTGAGGTTCTTTTTGGGGATGCCCACCCAGGAGATCATGCTAAACAGAGCTTTCGCAACACTCTTTGCCGAGATGTTACGGAGTGCTACTGCTTCCGGGTACCGCGTTGCATAATCCACTAGGACTAATGCAAACCGGTGCCTGCGTGCAGATCGCTCTAATGGCCCGATGACATCCATACCAATTCTCTCGAAGGGGATCTCCATAATTGGTAAAGAGCGCAATGGTGCTTTTGGGGTGGCCGGTGGGTTCACCAGCTGACATTCCCGGCATGCAGCGCACCATCTGCTGACATCACCGTGAATGCCCGGCCAAAAGAATCGGGTCATGAGGTGATTTAGTGTGGCCGCTTGACCTAAGTGTCCGGCCATGGGATTAGAGTGAGCTGCCTGGAAAAGCATTTCCCGACGGCTCTTTGGTACTAATAATTGGGTTGTATCTTCCTTTGTTTGAGTGTCTTGGGTTACCTGATACACCCTGTCATTAATAATCACAAAATATTGATAGGAGAGGGGCCGATCAGGCTGGAGGTTTCTCCCATCAATGACCTGCACTCTTTCGAGTGCATGTCTCAGCGTGTCTCACGCGACTGCTCTAGGGGAAAGTCTTTGCACCGGGAAATTCCCAGCCCTTCCCCAGAGTCAGCGCATGAAGTCACAGCTTGGGATTCCCCTCAGCTGAGCGACCAGCCCCCTATCCAGCAAACTTTTTTCCAAGATACACCCACACTTAAGATTCCCAATAATTTGTTAAAATCAGGCCAATTCGTTCCCAGAATTAGCGGGTGTTTGAGGTGTGGGTTAACCGCTACCTCCACATTATGCTTTTTCCCCCTGAATTGGATTTTCATAACCGTTAGCGGATAGTGTCTTACCTCCATGTGCACACGCCTCACCAGAATCGTGCGGCTCTTATCCAATGCCGAGTGTTGCACCAGGCCTGGGTGGATAGAGGTTTGGTTACATCCTGAATCCACCAAGGCCTGATATGTATCCCCCTTAATACTCACTGGTATCTGGTACAGTCCATTGCTACCGGGGGTGACGGCTGGCGCACCGGGCAGGCGGATAAATGCACCCACCTCCATAACGGAGCAGTCTTCTGGTGTATGATCCTCCCCCTGCAACACCAACACACCGGCCCAGACCTTCCCGCTACACCCCTGGCGCCAGTAGGGCCGACCAATTGGGCCTGAGAGAGACCTGTCAGCGATTGGAAACCGCCCATGGCTCGTGGCTCCCCCTCTGTCCCGATAGGCGCCCCAGCGAGGCGTGATGCGCTGTAGATCCGGGCCGGGGATTCGCCTCCTAGGAGCCGGAGTAGGCGGTCCCCTCAATCTGGGCCTGGAAGCAGGAGGAGAGAGAGAAAAAGGAGGGACAGGGGGGGAGATAGAGAGAGAGGTTACTTCACCGACCCTAGACCTCGCTACCAGGTGATCCTCCGCCAGCTGTATGGCCTTTTCCAGGTCGTCTGGCCGGTGGCACTGGACCCACTCCGATGTTCGGGAGGGAAGGCAGGCGATAAACTGCTCCAGTACCACGGCATCTACGACCTGGGTGATGGTATGGTCATTCTGCACCAGCCATCTGTGGCAGACGTCACGGAGCTGCTGGGCAAATACGAAGGGCCCGCTGAAGGATTGATCGCTTTAGTTGAGCATAGTTCAGGAGATCCTTGGCCTGTAGCTGCTGTGCAGTGGTCTGGGCTTCGCCTGACAGCAGCGGGATGACTCTCACAGGCCAATCGGCCCGCTGCCACTTACACGCCTCCGCCATTTTTTCAAACAAATCACTTCTGGATCGTCGAGTGGCCCCATTTAATGTGTCGCGTGATGAGAGGGTGGGTGGCCGATGTTACTGTGGGCTGAAGCTCCCGGTCCAGCAGGCTACCGACAAGCTCGCGGTCCTCGCGATGGGCCTCAACCAGGACACGGAAGCGCTCCTCTTGCTTGGCCCTTATGTCCAGAATATCCTGGTGCTGTTCATGCCGGAGGACGGCGAGCGCCTGGATCACCTCCGCAAACGGTCTGGTCGACGTTGTGGTCATCTTCGCATCGAGGTCTCTTCTCGATGCGAAGAAGACAGAGTCAGCAATAAGGTAAGTGCAAAGTTTTTATTTTTTCCTTTAAAGGTAGCCCACGGCTCAAGAGTGCATGTGGTCGCTCAGCTTTCTCTCTCGACTGGTCTCTCCCGTTCCCTTAAGACAGTGTCTCACCGGCCCAATCACTAGAGAAAACAGGTGTTTTTAATTATTTCTGATTGGACCTCTGACCAGCCACCGGTGTCTCCACTCGCTCTCCCATTTTTCGAGTTGTTCTGCCACGCTCTCTCCACCACAATACAGTTTTAGGATAAATTACAAAAGACAACAATAACTCCCAAACACTTGAAAACTACAACAAAGAATACTCACATTTGTAGCAGTTTTTTAATTAAGTTACACTAAATAGAAATAAGAATTACGTCATTACAAAAAGTTTCAATAATTAAAAAATAGGATATATTCTTTAACACTTTATTTGAGACCCAATTTCAATTCTACTCCCTTAGCCGTTCCCCTTCCCCCTACCCCTTGTTTTGCGCATTCTCGTGAAGGAGTAGGGTTGTCCCAGTTTTCTTTAGCTTGAAGGCGTAGGGCTAAAGGGAAGGGGTAGATAGCCCTTTGAACAAAGATTTTTCAGGACCTTACTCGAAACCAAGGGGTAAGAAACTTTCCCAGTACACACCAGCTACAATGGCAGGATTGCTGCACCCGGAAGTAAGGAGAGCCACAAATTAGTATTTTTTATTACAAATTTTTACAACAAACAAACACATTAATATATTCATAACTGCGTTTGTGTTTTACCATCATGCTTTTATAAAAAAAAGCTAAAAATAAAAACCGCTGAATTTCACGATCTGTAATCCATAATAATTAACCCCTTACAACAGTCCCACAACATTCTGACACTCGATACTCGAACACCTTGTCAGAAAAGTCTAGTGACAGTTATACATAGATGAATGGCCACTGTGTAAATGCGCAGTATAGTTACGATCTTATTGCCACGTTAGATTGTTATGATAACATGATATGCCTTCAGTGATTTCCTGAAAATAAATACCCAAAAATAACACAACTGGAATAACTACAGTAGTTGCGATCGTTGATCTCATATGAAGCAGATCGCAATGACATCTGATGATGTGTGCAGATGCTGTTGTGCTGGCCCAATTCTTAGGGGTAAATTTTGAAGCCCTTCCCCTTCACACTCGTTTTTAAGGGCCAAGGGGAAGGGGTACAAAAATAGAATTGGTATTGGGCCTTAAGGTGTCCTTATTTGAGTTCCATGTACTTACTATATAATTACAATTAATTATGCATAATTATATTTATACAACAGTTCTGTCTGGTTCTGAATCTGATTGGCTGATAGCCGTGTGATATTCTGCAAGTAAAAGAACTTGTCCAGCCTCTTCACCCTTGTGTATTACTCCGCCAACATACAGCAACAAGCAGAGGACCCTCTACAGTTTGAAAAATATAGCTGCTGTGGGACAACATAATGTACTTTTGAGGCCTTTTTAGTTGAGAATGTAGTTAAAATTGCAACTATGCAATTTATTTATAAGGACAGTGCCTATTTTAAAATATTTATAATTTCTGAAAGACAGCGAGTCGGCGGCCATTAGCATGTCATTGAGCAGACCAAAGATGCTTGATGTTGTCCATCCACAAGATGGCGACAGAGACTGCATGATAAGCCCTTACAGGAGAGGAAAAAACCAGCGTAATTTTAAACTACAGCTGATCAAATCAATATTAAACTGGTAAGTGACTTTTTAAGTCGATCTCTCTCTGTTTTGTATGTTGTAGTGCTTTATTTATACCATAGTAATTGTAGTGTGTTAAGTCAGTGTGAGATGGGACTCATCCTAAAGTATTAAAACCGGAGATGGCCATCTGTTTCTAATGAGTCTCTTGTTTTCGCTACTGCACACTAGTTCAGTAAACAGAAAGAAAGAAGAAATGCACGAATGTGTTTACAGTTTTTCCTTATCGCAAACACAAAAGTAATCTAGTAGTGATTGCGTTGCTTTGGCTTTTTCTGGGTCAATTATACTGATCTCCTGATTGCAACAGAGAAATACTGGGAAATCTCTGTAAACTGATGGCATTTTGTCGTTCAGCCTTATAATCTTAAAATGTGAGCAAAATCACCTGTTTTGTCATCACTTTAGATATTATGCTAGAGAATATTTTAAATACTAGCTCTAAAGTGATGTTATGTAGTCACAGAAGTAACAACGGTTCCTGCAGTTCTGTTGTCATCTGCAGATGTGAATCAATGGTGGAGGAAAGTAGTTCCTCTTACAAAAGGATTTTGAGACTCTCCGTGTTTGATTTTCTATAAGTTTATATAAGTTAGACGATTATGCCGTCAAACTCTTGTATAAACGCAATATCACACTCGAAGCAGGGCTTTACTGGTCACACTATGACACTAAGCACGCCAATGCACGCCTCCCACCAGTGCTGATATTCAGCCACATTACACTGCTACTCGTGTGATATTGCTCATGTAATTAACCGTAATGCTAACCCACATTCTAAGCCTAACCATATGTTGTAAGGACATGTAATTAATTAATATTACTGAGTAGTTAAATGAATAGTTACCCTGAACACCTTAAAATAAACTGCAACCGTACTCTTTATACAGAATGTAGTCAAATCTAATCTGAATAAATATTACCATAGCATTCGCATCATCTTTGGCTGATTTGATCAATCCTATGTAGAGTAAAATCAACATTGAATAAATGCAATTTCTCTGTGTGGTGCACAAAACCCAGAATATAGCAAATTAAAGGTTTGTTAATTAAGGAACTAGGTCAACGTTAGTTTAGCATGATGCAGTAATGCTTGTTAATGTCATTAAAGTTAATACACAGTGTTTCCAAGAAAATCTCATATTCTCATAGTAGGGGTCTCTGGGTTGGCTGAAAGTCTAGAAGGGGTTGAAAAGCATTGACAACTAAACCATAATCCTCTTGCATTTAAATTATAATACCTCATTTATGCCTCTCGTACTTCATATTTCTCCTTCTGAATCTAAAAACAGACTTATAGATGTAATTGCACGCTACTCTGATTAACAGAAAAACGACTTTGTGCAAATAAAACAGCACAAAAAAAAGAGGTGCGAAAGGCTAAAGCCCTTGGGATTCTGGGATCTGTCTTCTGACCTCCAAAAGCAAAGTAGCAAGTTAATGAACACCCATTACAACAAATCACACATGGGCTTGGAATGCTAATCGGCTCTTAATTGCAAACCCGCTACCAATAGAAAACGCACACCTCTGCAAATGGCAGATGCTTGATCCTGATCAATAGCAGGCATGCAACTATCAATTGCAAAATCAATACTGTTGTATTTGGTTCTCCAATCTTCTGTCTTGTTGGAAATAAGGGCTCTAACAGAGTGGCCACGGATAACGAGCTTGACCGCTGAGACCTTCGTCTTTATCTATCAATGGGTCAATCCTCGAGTCTCCAGTGACCTGAGGCTGGTGTGGTTCTTCACCACAGTACCATTTATACCAATTGCTGATTTGCTTTTCTGTGCTTTAGAGGGTTGGTGCACCTAAAATGCTCATTCAGGCACCATTTAGTCACATTCATATTGTTTCAGGGCTGTATGTAAATTGCGTAACATAAAAAAACAGTTTTTGTTCATACATTAAAATCATGACAGTCAACATTTAACCCCATTGGTGTTTGTTGTCATTAACACTTAGACTACCAGAATTTGATAACTATAAGAACAGCCATTACATTTATTCTGACCGTTCATATAAGACTGTACTGAGTGCAGTTTTTGTTAAAGCTTTGTCTGAAGCTTCTATTGAGGTTTTACAATCAAGATTTGTCATATTTTATGTGGTCATTACCCTAAAAATATATTATTTATTAATATAGCCTATAACTGTGTGCTTGTGAGTTACTAGACTGCCCATATATACCTTAATTTGTCTGACAAGCGGGAGAGAAAATTTTTTACACACAATTAAAATGGTGTTTTTAAAGACATGATTGAAGTAAATTTATGTTTTTTTAAGCAGAGAATTGCTAGATAATGTTTTAAAGGCATGGAAAAAGTAATGAATGCTGAAATGTATGGTCAATTTTACTGTAATGGCCATTCAAGGTAAAAAAAAAACTCTTTTGTGTATTGTGATTTTGATAAAATAGTAATGCCAGAATGAAACATACACATTTAGGATAGACAGAGTACTTTAGTTGTACGGGTTTAATTTTAGCAAAGTTATTGTTAAATTACAAAATGTTAAGATATTTTTAAATCCAAAATAAATCATCTTAAATTAGGTTATTGTTCATTGTCTACACTGTGAAAAAAATGTTGCTGTCTTCATTTTTAATTGAATCAAAGTCTTTTAGTATATTTTCAACTTGTATAAGTTAAACTGAATCATCAAAGCTGTGTCTTAATTTGCAGTTGCATCCTTCAAAGTAAGTCCTTCCATGTCCACACAGGCCGATCTGAGTGTTGTGAAATGGGATGTTTGTACTTACTTTTTCTCAGTGATTTTAACACTTATATGTGATCTAATCCAACAAAATGAGTCACAGTGACCCAAATTTTAAAATTGAGATTTTGGTATCAATGGAAAGAGGTGACTCTACTCTTTAAAATGGTAATTCAAAATCATATCTTGATTGGTTTTGATGATATGCCCATTAGAATTATGGTTGCCTCCCCTCTTTTACCAATTTAGATCCTTGGAAATTGCAAGAAAACCCTTTTTTTGCCTATTTTTTGCTGATATCCAACAAAATCTTTGCATTTAAAGGCATACACTATTTATTTGCTGTTAATTGTGTACATTTGTATATACAAATGCTATTAAAAGTTTAATAACATATGTTGTCATGACTTTTTGATATCATTTTTAATAGTGTATGACATTCATGGATTTATTGTAAACATTAAGCCAAAATGTTGAGAAGCTTGCAACTTAAGTTTGTCAATCACCTTCCAGATCAACCAGTAGGGAGAGCTTGGGGCGTGGCTAATGTAGCAGTCAGGCTGAGCCAGAGGGTGTTTAACTGGTGTTACATAATGAATGACACATTGCATTGAAAAATAAATTATGTTTCACTTACAAAATCTGAAGACTTTCCAAAAACACAAAGACATATAATGGAGTAAAACCATGAAAAACACATGGCAGTTTCACTAAAAGATGAAAGAATATGATGGAATGTTTGGGTTTATTTTGAGAGTTTACATTAGTTTTTTTTTACTGTCAAGCTCAAAAAAACTGTTAAATATTATAAGAATAAAGCCCAAAGTATCATGTTTTATTCTTACACAAGTGTCCTTGTACAGTGAGTGCGACACCAATTTTGTCATCATAACAGCGTTTATAGTCGGCTCCAGGGATGTAGTGGTTAGCGCGTTGACACATGCACTCCGGTGCTCACGGCAACCCAAGTTTGACTCCCACTTCGCGGTCTTATGCCGATCCTTCCCCTCTCTCTGCTCCTCATGCTTTCCTGTCAATACTCTACACTTTCCTATCAATTAAAGGTAAAAAAAAAAAAACTAAAAAAATATATAAAAAGAATAACAGTGTTTGTAATGTGTGTGACAGGTAAGCTCATATTTTGTTACACTTTAACTCCTAACCATCATGCCTATATAAAATAGTCCACAATTTTTAAATAAGGCCCAAAGTATCATGTATATATTTACATATACATGTACAGTAAACGGGTGTACTTTTTTGTGCAAAGTGTCCCTTTAAGGGGTCTTTTGAAATAAATACCTGAAGTAGCTTCATAAATGCCTGAAGACCAACAGTTTCATTATTTTTCATTACTTTGAAAAAGGCCAGATATTTACCGCTCTGTGTTAATAAGGAATATTTAATGACACAACAGGTCGTAAAGCAAACAAACGTTTATTTCTGAGTGCTGTCAAACACCAAAAGCACTCCCTCTTTCCCCATATTTCACAAATGCCTATATATTAAATGTCTTTCAATGCACCAATTTGTCTTTGGCAGATAAATGTCCTTGTTGGCACAGGATCACCACAGTGCCCGTTTTAGCCAGTAAATGCCTTCTGTGATTGACAGACTGATTTGAGCCAAGAGTACATGCCTGGGCAATTGGTGTCCAGTAAAAGCTAAAGCAACATGGATTATGGTTTAATTTGTTGAAGGATGATGTTTTACGGTGGATTTCACACAAATTCTCAGACTAATGCTCAGCAGACATGGTTTCTCACCCCTAAAGGATGAAGTGGTGTTTTCAACTGACCTTTGAACTGCAAGGGTACATAAAAACTTTAAAACAAGCATCTCGGTTCAGGTCACATGCTTTGCTGGCACTCATGGTTCAGAATGATGCAGTGATTTGACTTTAGACACCATTAAATCGCTTGGAGAGGGCAAGCAGAGTAGGATGGATGTTTGTAGTGGTTTAAAAAAAAAACAACAGCTTTAGAAATAATGTTGTGCATTACAGTTTGATGGTTGCTAATGCCAGACAGGTTTACGTTATAGACAATACAACTATATATTATATAAAAGTATATCAAATTATATGCTATATATTATACAAATAATATATAAAACTATATAAAAGCTGAAAAATGTTTTTTTTAACAATGATGCCTCTTGTATATCATCTTATCTTTTCGGAGAAGCCTGTGTTATTTACATGGGTCAAAAAAAACTTGCTGGTTAAATAAAAGTAACTTTAAGTCAGAATTTGCCATGATTAATTAATTTAATAAATTAGATAGATAAATAAATAAATAAATAAATAATAATAATAATTATATATATATATAAAGTCTAAAGTCCAGCGCAGAGCGCGTTAGTTGTGCGCCTCAAACGCTGACACATTGCTTAATACACAATACGCAAATATCTTTACAAATGAAAAAAATATATATATTAAAATATTACAAAAATTACATAAATATTATTAATAAAATAAAACTCTACGTAAATATAAAAACACTGCCTCCATGCCTTCTTCTTCTCTGGGGGCTTTTTTCTGTTTATTCATGACAACTTGCCTTTGTATAATATTATTATTATTTATTATATCCATATTAATATTTGTTTTAATAAAAACAAGCTTAGATTTGTCCATCTGTTGGGTTTTGGACCATATGGGGCATAAGACGTGTATTTGGATATAACTCAGTTTTTTGACCACACTTCGTAATTATTGTTCATTTATTTATTTGCTGAAAATCAGAACTGAATTTGGAAATAGTTTTAGAAATATTTGCGCTTAAAATTAAATATGTAGGCTAATATTTGTCTTCAGTGGAGTGCGTACAACACTGTTTCCTTATCCACAAAAGTGAAGGAGTAAAGAGTAAAAGTGAAAAGAAAAAGTAAAGAGGCAAATTAGATCAAAACACATCGTTATGATTGTTAGATCGTTATGCTCAAAACACACGCATAACTCATAGACCATGCACTGTGTTGCAAACCAAATTTTTCCGTCCTTAAAATAGCAAAAGTGGATTCGGACACACCCTTAATGCTTTTGCACCATGCACTTTAGACTTTGCGCCTAGATTGTTACAAGTTCAACGCAATTTAAGTGCAAACCATAAGAGTACAAATATAGTGTGGAAAAACTGAAACAAAAGCACAAAGGCCTAGTCATAGCTGTTGACACAATTTCAAGTGTCTTATGCATGTGTGAAAAACATATTTTGAATAAATTGGTATAACAGTTGCATAGATTATTGCACATTAAATTTATATTATAGTAATATTGAAGCCTTAAATACTTCTCTTGTCTTACCCATGCAGCAGGTTCACTGTATGACCACCCTTTAAAAAACACTGGTGCTTTATGAAAAGTGATCTCGCTTTCACAAGGCTTCTTTCACCTTCAGCACAAAGTTATTTCCTGAGAATAATAACGAAGGGCATTGCAGATAAGGAGCTCGGCGGACAAGGACAAGTGAAAATCACACCGTGCAAATGCGTCGCAATTGCAGAGGCCCTTTTTGAGAGATCACCGCTGGTTTAAATTGCAAAAGATGAGCGTCGAAATGGATGAGGCGTCTTCAGGCTCTCTGGCGCTCGCCTATTGCGATTTGCAGTAATTACTCATTGAATGGGGGACATCAAGAAGCTGCTGACGCCGTCTCGTTTTTCAGCAATAACACCATCATTCAGTCACCTGGAAATGCGTGTCCAACAAGGCATACGAGCAACGCTTTCACCTGCTTCTGCTGTGTATTGATCAATGCGGAGGAGAAGCGGAACATAATACTACATGACCTCTGTTGACATTATAATGTTGCATTATTTTGTAATAGTGAGGAAAGTGATGACGGCTCAAAAAAAGGTATAATAGCTGAGGCGTGTAGATTTTGCATAGACAAAGATGAGGAGATAGAAACCCCCATGAGGAGCGAGGAGAGTGTGGTCTGATAATGGAGGGCAGGGGAAGGTTGCTGACCTGCAGATCATTCTAGGGGTTGAGTTACAGAGGCTGGACAAGGTCAGACTCCTTAGTTTACCACTGTGGTTTCATCATCTGTGTTTTATTTAGTATCACAAACAAATTCGGAAGATACCCTTAAATAGACATTACTGAGCATCCAACCCAAATGACATCAATTCTTTTTGGCTGTGACGGAAGCTGTGGGGATGTGGATAAAAAACAAAATCATGTGTAAAGCCATTGTTGTGTGTGAGGGTGCATGCAAAGTTTTTATTGACACTACAATGAATCGGATTATATATGTATATTTTGGTATTTTGGTTCCCTTTAGGTGGGGGGTTTAAATTGGGGTCCAGGGACTCTTAAGAGAGCTTTAGGGAGTGATGGGGTCCACAGAAATATTTGGAGAAAAAGAAAAGCACATTAATATAAATTCATTCATTCATTTTCTTTTCGGCTTAGTCCCTTTATTAATCAGGGGTCACAGCGGAATGAACCGCTAACTTATCCAGCATATGTTTTACGCAGCATGCCCTTCCAGCTGCAACCCATCACTGGGAAACATCCATACACACCTATTCACACACATACACTACGGACAATTTAGCTTACCCAACTCAACTATACCACATGTCTTTGGACACTCTGCAGAAACCCACGCCAACACGGGAAGAACATGTAAACTTCACACAGAAATGCCAACTGACCCATACACTCTTGCATTAACACACATACACTATGGCCAATTTAGCGTATTCAATTCACCTGTACCGCATGTCTTTGTACTGTGGGGGAAACCAGAGCACCCGGAGGAAACCCACGCCAACGTGGGAAGAACATGCACACTCCACACAGAAATGCCAACTGACCCAGCCGAGGCTTGAACCAGCGACCGACTTGCTGTGAGGCGATTGTGCTATCCACTGTGCCACCGTGATGCCCATTAATATAAATGATAAATACTAAATAAATAATTTGCTTTATATAAAAAATAATAAATTAAACAAACAGGAGTTATTATAAAATAAATTAATGGATACAAATTAAATTAAATTGGTAATGATTATAAAATAATTTATATAAAACATGATTGCATAAGTTTCAAGTAAATAAATAATAATAAAAAATATTTAATAAAAAAATGTTTATTGGTCCAAATTAGATTAAAATAAATGATAATAATAAAAATATATATTAAAAACAACAACATTTTTTAGACCCATTTATGGGGCTATGTACAAAGAATATTTACATTTTAGGATGGGGTAGGATATCACACCAGAATGATCTAATTTGGGGACCTGTGGCATGTAAGAGATTGACAAACCCCTGCATTTAGGCATTTTTTAATCATTTTTTTAACTATAAGTAACTGTATTAAAAAACATATAAAAATGCAATCTACTTCATTTTACTGCATTGCTGCAATCTTGTGGATGTTGTAATTTTCTTTTCTTTTTTTTTGATATTCGGTTAGGAGGTAATTTGATGATGTTCTACTGACCATGCATTCCTGTTTTAAAGACAGAAAAGAGATGACCAATGTTGAGGCTAGAAATGTGCATGAGTTCACATGTAAATAGTTAGTCAATGGAATGGAAAGTGTGATCGTTCCATAGTCAGATGATCTCTTTAGAGTTATACAGAATAAAGTATTTTTTCACTTAATGTTTTTTTCCACCACAAAAGGTTATCAAACACCTAATAAACCATATCAAAAAATTTTTGAGAAATGGTGTAAACATTTGGGACATCACGGTGGTGCATTGGGTAGCACGATCACCTCAAAGCAAGAAGGTCGCTGGTTCGAGCCTCGGCTGGGTCAGTTGGCATTTCTGTGTGAAGTTTACATGTTCTTCCCATGTTGGTGTAAGTTTCTGCTGCATGTCCAAAGACATGTGGTATAGTTGAGTTGGGTAAGCTAAATTGTCTGTATTGTATGTGTGTGTGTGTGTGTGTGTATAGATGTTTCCCAGGGATAGGTTGCAGCTGGAAGGGCATCCGCTGCGTAAAACATATGCTGGATAAGTTGGCGGTTCATTCCTCTGTGGCGACCCCTGATTAATAAAAGGACTAAGTTGAAAATGAATGAATAAATGAATGTAAACATTTGTTGGTCAAATAAATAAGTAAATAAAATGCTTTAGCTTTAGAAAAACACAGTCCCCTGTTTTATATTGTTGTTAATCAAATTATTAAATAAAACCTCTCCAGTGAAAATATAAAAAAATGTGCTGCAAGAGTTTGTTTTCTAAAAGGCCACAGGGTCATAGCTGAAGAAACGACCAGTTTCTAATTTCATCACTGCTGTTTTCAGGATTTCTAATCCAATCTTATACATAGTTTCATAATTGGAATCAGTTGGACTCAAGACATCTACTGCCATTTATTTCCAGCTCATAAAGCAACTTTATGGAGCTTGTCACTTTCACTCAAGACCATTTTCTCTCCAATGTGGTCACACAAAAACACTAGCACAATTTCTCAGGTGCCCATGAGCACACAAGTCTCAAACCCCTCTATTCCCCACAAAATGTATTGATCTTACGCTGAATCATCAGAAGCATTGGCCTAAAAATCCCCTGAAGTCTCTTAAAATGTGCAGCTTTGTTCAATGTGTGATGTAATTTAAACCGAAACATGAAGATAGGGCAGGACATATGCAGTAGCCCATCCCCTGTTTAAAAATAACCAATAGCTTTTGTTCAGTTTCAGCCAGTCAGAGTCATAGAGTTAAAGCTCATTTCATCTGCAACAGAAATGCTGAATGTGTCTAACCGTTTATCTGCTGTAAAATAAACTATTCAAAAGGGTCCTATTTAGTGGTCGGCATTCAATCATGCAAATGATCTGCTCTTTACTGTTGTGCCCTATATGTCCTGTTGTAGGGATTAACATGATACTAACAAAAAACAGACTTCATTTACACAAATTTAAAGCTTATTTACATTTTCTTGCCTTGTTTTATGCCTTGTATTGTGTACTGTGCCATATAGAAAATTGTAATTGTGTGTAACAGACTGAATTCTGAATTTTCCCAAGGCACATCCCATGCACATAGAGTAGCTGATGCCATTGTGAGCATTTACACTTCTACATTCTGTCTGTGCTGCTCTTGCAATAACACTTCTGGAACACTAGTAGGCAGTGTAGTTTCTATATTGAACTGTTTCAAGTTTCTTTACCGTTGTTTTAATTATGCCAGAAATGTGTTAGATTCTGCTGTAACAGTAGTTTAAACGTACACTCATTTAAGGATGAAAGAGGTGGGAAACTGAAAATGTTTAACAACTTTAAACATAAAATAAACACAAAACAAATGCATCCATCCGGAGCTTGAAACTCCAGATTGTAAAACACTCGCACTACCGGCCTCTCTCCGCTCCCACAACTCTTGGCTCCGCACTCAATCATCAATAATTGATTCTTATTTTTAAAAGTACAAACTGCAATTTTTAAATGCATACAGTGCATCCATAAAGTATTCATAGGGCTTCACTTTTTCCACATTTTTTTTGTTACAGCCTTCTTCCAAAATTTATTAAATTCATTTATTTCCTCAAAATTCTACACACAATACCCCATAATGACAATGTAAACAAAAAAGATTTTCTGAAATTGTTGCAAATTTATAAAAAAAAAAAAAACTGAAAAATCGCATGTACATAAGTATTCACAGCCTTTGCTCAATACTTTGTTGATGCACCTTTGGCAGCAATTACAGCCTCAAGTCTTTTGGAATATGATGCCACAAGCTTGGCACACCTGTCTTTGGGAATTTTTGCCCATTTCTCTTTGCAGTACCTCTCAAGTTCTATCAGGTTGGATAGGAAGCGACAGTGTACAGCCATTTTCAGATCTCTCCAGAGATGTTCAATAGGATTTAGGTCTGGGCTCTGGCTGGGCCACTCAAGGACATCCACAGAGTTGTTGTGAAGTCACTCCATTGCTATTTTGGCGGTGAGCTTTGGGTCATTGTCCTGCTGGAAGATAAACCGTTGCCCCAGTCTGAGGTCAAGAGCACTCTGAAGCAAGTTTTCATTCAGGATGTCTCTGTACATTGCTGCTTTCATCTTTCCCTCTATCCTGACTAGTCTTCCAGTTCCTGCTGCTGAAAAACATCCCCACAGCATGATGCTGCCACCACCATGCTTCACTCCAAGGAGTTTAATTTTAGTCTCATCAGACCAGAGAATTTTGTTTCTTATGGTCTGAGAGTTCTTTAGATGCCTTTTGGCAAATTCCATGCGGGGAGTGGCTTCCATCTGGCCACTCTACCACA
Source organism: Danio tinwini (assembly GCA_903798205.1). Taxonomy (NCBI): domain Eukaryota; kingdom Metazoa; phylum Chordata; class Actinopteri; order Cypriniformes; family Danionidae; genus Danio; species Danio tinwini. The sequence goes on from CAIGQZ010000379.1 coordinate 13,675,330, forward strand.
CAGGCTTGATTGGTGGATTGCTGCACAGATAGTTGTCCCTCTGAAAGGTTCTCCTCTCTCCACAGAAGAACGCTCGAGCTCAGACAGAGTGACCATCGGGTTATTGATCACCTCCCTGACTAAGTCCCTTCTCTTCCGATTACTCAGCTTAGATGGCCGGTCAGCTCTAGGAGGCCACTGTGCTTATTGGAACTTTCAGAGCAGCAGAAATGTTTCTGTAACCTTCCCCAGCCTTGTGCCTCGAGACAATCCTGTCTCTGAGGTCTACAGAAAATTCCTTTGTCTTTGACAAGTTTGTGCTTTGACATGCACTGTCAACCCTGGGACCTTATATAGACAGGTGTATGCCTTTTCAAATCATGTCCAATCAACTGAATTTACCACAGGTGAACTCCAATAAAGCTGCTGAAACATCTCAAGAATGATCAGTGGAAACAGAATGTACCTGAGCTCAATTTACAGCTTCACGACAAAGGCTGTGAATACTTATGTACATGTGATTTTTCAGGTTTTTTAATTTTAATAAATTTGCAACAATTTCAAAAACTCTTTTTTAACATTGTCATTATGGAGTATTGTGTGTAGAATTTTAAGGGAATTAAATGAATTTAATCCATTTTAGAACAAGGCTGTAACATGAAAAAAAATGTGGAAAAAGTGAAGCACTATAAATACTTTCCGGATGCACTGAATATCTTCTAAATGTGAATTTTGTCACTGTTCTGGAGCAAGCTAGCTTATAATTGAACTTTATCACAGAGACTCACAGACAGATGAATATTCAGCCTGTGTTTCTCTGTACTGTAAGTGGTGTCAGTATCAGCCCAGTGGGCAGAGGGTCACTGGCTGTTGACCTTTGGTCCTGTAATAAATAGTACTGGGACTGTAGTTCTGAATGGTGAGGCCTGTCCCGTATGCCAGGGCATGCGAGCGCTCTGTGGCCCAGACTACCTCCCGCTGATCTGGTAATGAGTAATCAGGCCAACAGCATGTCAATAGCTTGCCGTGAACTGGACTGACCCTGCTTGCATTTTCTCTCTGGCAGCTCAGTAGCAGAAGCTGGTAAGCGGCTTGACCAGCAGCCCCCTCCCCTTACATGGCCCACTCTGACCTTCTGTCTATGTGTGTTTATAAAGCACTGAAAGCACAACGAGAAGAGACTCAAAGATGAATGGCTGATGTCCAACAACACACAGCAATTAAGACATTATTCAAGTCTATTCAAGTAAATCTTTTTATTTTTATTTTTTACATTTTTTAGTGATGTTAATTTTTAAACAAATTTCGAGAAGATCCCGTGCTTATGATTATTATCAGCTGTTCCAGCATCAGCTCATGACTAATTATCCAATCAGTTGATTCCTAACTCACTATAAATAACCAGAGCTTTCTTATCTCAATATCTTCTTCTTGAAGAACCCCGCCCCTACCCAACCCTACTTTCTCTCCTTTTCTTTAAATGGGCGACACGGTGGCCAGTGACTAGCACTGTTGCCTCACAGCAAGAATGTCTCTGGTTTAATCCCCTTCTAAACCAGGCGGCATTTCTGTGCAGAGTTTTGCTTGTTCTTCCTGTGCTCGTGTGGGTTTTTCCTGGGTTTTCCAGTTTCCTCCCACAGTCCAAATAACAAGCACCCTAAGCAATTGATCACAAAATTGTATACCATAGCCAAGCTCTAAGCAAGTACACCTCTTTTCAACCATCCATATATGACACTTAGCTACAAATAAGCAAGCAGGGAGTCATCAGGATCTACCTGAGCTCAAACTCCCCTCTCGCCCTGCAACGGGAGGGAGCCCAGGGCTTGAGGATCTCATAAGCTCAGGGCTCTCTCCTGGGACAGCTAAGTGTGAACTCTTGAATTGTAGAAAAACACCTGAAATTTGACATGAAATTACACTTTTTTTGCATTTTAGTGCTGCCCCCCTCCCTCCCCCAAAGCATCCAAATTCAGTTGAACAGGTAAATGTGTTGTTATAAGGCAAAGAAAAACATATACTGTATTCCACATACAAAGAAAATACACATATACACAAATCAATCAATTAACCAGTAGCGTAAGAGGTCTTTGCTTGTGCCATGGTTTTGTTCCAAAAATTGTATAAACAGATCCCAAATTTGATGGTACTGCTTTATTTTGCCCTTTAGGTGATTCTTTCCAGTGCAATGTAATGTGTCAAATCTTTCAGCCAGTGGTCAATAGATGGACTTCCAATAGAATGCTATCGAACACCTTGCAATAACAAGACACAAGTCGATCATTTTGGTTTGATAACCAGGTAATGACAAACTTACAGGAAATAAACCCAAAGTGCATATTTCAGGTGTAACTGGAATTGGTTTTAAAATGATTGAGAAGATTAATGTGATTACGTTTTGCCAGAAAATCTTAAACATCTTACATTCCCAGATACAATGAAAGAATGTTCCTTTATGTTTTTGGCATTTGAAACACATATCTGGGATGTTTGGGTTAAACTTGTTTAGTTTTTCAGGTGTGATATAAGTATGCATTGCCCAGTTATATTGGATTATTTTAAATCTATTAATTGACAAATTCTGGACTTTAACACATATTTGGCTCCATTCTAAATCTGTCATGTCATATTTAAGTAAATCTTGTGTAATACATTTACATACAGTGTTCAGCATATATGAGTACACCCCATTGTGAAAATTAATATTTTTTTTCCAATTCAAAGTGGATATGGGTAATATATAGGTGCATTTGAACAAAACAGATTTATTAAACAGATATATTTATTAAATAATATTTTATTATTTTAATATTTTAGTCACAGAACATCTTTAGAAATGGAAAGATAATACATTTAAATGCATGCAAAATGTTGCAAAAACAAATGACAAACTACAACATTTGAACAAATTTGTATATATTTTTTGTTTCTCTTGATTTTTCTATTTTTGAAATTTTTATTTAATATTTTAACATAACAAATAAATGTGGGCTACACATTTTTAAACCATTATTGTAAGTTATTTTGTTAGATTAGCTCCAGATTTGGCTTCAGTAATGACTAAATTAATGTACATGCACAAATATAATATTGTAAAGCATCCTATAGAAAATATTAATATTAATGAGAGGTTTGTGGAAGTGTACTCATATATGCTGAGCCCTGTTTTTTTTTTTTTTACAATATATCACAACAAATATCCTTTATGCATAAACCTGGATCACAAAACCAGACATACTTTAAAATTTTTGGAAATGGAATAAAAGCTGAATAAATAAGCTTTCTGTTAATGTAAGGTTATAATAGACTTTGCAGATTTGGTCTGAGTTGTTCTTTTAATACACATTATTGTAGAATGTATGATCTATTGCAGTGGCCATCTTTGCACACAAGACGACGCATTTACTGACTTCCATATATATTTTTTTTATATTTATACTATTTACAACAATATTTTGTATTTTTTTCCCTTAAATCATCAAGACATTCTCTTCAGACTACTTTTTTTGTTCCTTGTTTTAAAAAACTATTGGTAAAAGAGCTTTTATGTTCGCTAACATTCGTTCCATTGCATCATTTATGGTGTTTAAGCAAACTGTGCTGTCATATTTTAATTTGGACTGTTTTTTTTCTTTTCTTTTTTTCTTTGCGTGCTTTTTTTGATGTTGTGTCATTTTTGTGTAATGCGTAAATGTGTAATGTTTTGGGGTTTATCCTAAAGAATAAATATCAAAGGTTTGTTAAGATAGAATAGTATTTAGCTGAGATTGAATTATTTGAATATCTGGAATCAGGGTTAAAAAGATATGAGAAAATCACATTATTTGTTTAGTAATTTATGCATATTACTAATTAAAATGAAGTTTTATATATTTATGAATCGAAAATGTCCTCAGGATGATTTTTGT